>CM061234.1:66443406-66852410 GCA_030844895.1 Ambrosia x helenae
AAAACAAAGGAATTCATCATGAATACAGTGCTCCGTATACCCTCAACAGAACGGTGTCACAGAACGCAAAAACAGGACTCTAATTGAAACGACAAGAACAATGCTTGCGGACTCCAATCTTCCAGTAATGTTTTGGAACGAAGCAATTTACGCAGCTTGTTATACTCTTAATCGTGTTTTGACGGTGAAGAAGTTTGGCAAAACTTCTTATGAGCTGTTGAATCGACGAAAGCCGAACTTAGAGTATCTAGAACCGTTTGGAGCTCCATGTACAATGCTTAATCCATCTGAGAAGTTTGCACCAAAGGCTGAAGAAGGATTCTTTGTTGGATATGCAACCCCGCTCAAACGGGTATTCAACAAACGAACTCGTCAGGTCGAGGAGTGGGCTAATGTTGAAGTTCAAAGATATACTCAGAATGTACCGGGTAGTGGTCCAGACTGGATGTTTGATTACAAGGACTTCTTTGAATCATTCAATCTATATAGCTTGGTTGAAGAGGCTGTACTACGATTATATTACGAGGTCGAAAACGCAGTGACATCACCGTTAGTGCGTCCGATCACCATAAACCCCCAAACAGCTTCTAATGATACCAATGCTCCTGTAGTAGAAGAAGAGGTACTTCAGGAAGCTTCATCATCGAACGTGGGTAATGATGTTACAACTCTTAATTCATCAGAATCTGAAGATGACGATGATGTTACAAGCGAAGCTGTTCAAGATGTTGCTACAGAGACACCACCAGTGAACCCAAATCCACATGGTGCTGCATCATCGAACGTGGGTAATGATCTGGATTTGACAGAGAACTTAACTACTCAGACGGGAGTGCAAGTACGTGATTATCCGGAATCTCGGATACATCGGATTCACCCGATCAAGCAGGTTATTGGTGATCCTGGTAGCAGTGTGATGACGAGAGGTCAACTGAGGAATGCAAACTCACCAGAAAACCTTGGCGCTCTTGCTTTATATGCTAAAATTCAAAAATCAGGTTTTCAAAATGACTGGTCTTTTGCTTGTTATGTTTTGCAGGTCAAGCCGCGGACATACACGTACGCTCTTTTGGATAACGGTTGGGTAGAGGCTATGCAGGAGGAGTTATTACAGTTTCAGAAACTCAGAGTGTGGACACTGACAGATTTACCCCCAGTACAGAAAAAGATAGGAACGAAATGGGTGTTCAAGTGTAAGTAAGATGACAGAGGAGTGATTGTTAGGAACAAAGCTCGATTGGTCGTACAAGGCTTTCATCAAGTTTGTGAGCGTTGGATTTTAGCTAAAACAGGATTATACGATCATACAAGTCACAAAACTAGGTGCGGAAACCCTAGTTCTGAACAAATTGATAAAACACAAATCACAACACAATCAAGATCATTTTCAATATCATTTCATAGATTAACTTCATTCAAATAAGCATTTACAATCAGTTTATGTTAATCTAGAACACACACACTATTTCTCAAAAACACCTCTGAACCTGATCTGAACCTGGACACAAATGACAATTCTCTTACATTATCAAAATCACAAAAACTATATATAGGCACTGCACATTCGCCCATTGCAACTGGTCGAATGTGAGCTTTTTCCACATTCGCCCATTCTAAATGGTCGAATGTGTCTTTTGTTCAGGTCCATTCTTCCTTCGCCCACTTCAAATCTACCTTCGCCCATTCTAAACTACCTTCGCCCCATTATATTCACCTTCGGCCAATCACTAACATGTGTTAATTATGTATATCCAATCCTTAGTCGCAAAACGCATCAACAAACTCCCCCTCGACTATTGATTGGATAGTTTTCTCTGTTGGTCCATACTCTTGTTCATCAACTTGATTCTGAGCTGTTTCTTCTGCTCAGTAGTCATTGGCGGCTCAAATGTTTTCTTCACAGGCTTAGACACATTGGCTATCTTCACAGTCTTGCCAAGTTTACCCTCCAAGTTGCTTCCAGCATTGATGTCATACGCAAAACAAACTCCAACCACTTGCGTATACTTTCTCGCTTGAGCAAAATCATTAGGTTCATAGTAGATTGGATTGTAGAACAACATGATGATGTCTTCAAATGTGCAATTAATCAACCACATAGGATCAAATACATGAACATGCTTGTATTTATCCTTTCCATCTCTCAACACAATCACCGCTTCTGCCTTTCTCCAATCATAGTACCAAAAGATGAAATCAGCACTAAAATGCTGTGGCATCGGCATCAACGGTATCTTCCTCATCACATTAGGTGCTTTATAAATCAAAGTAACACGCTTCATATTGGTTTGTGGATCAATATCCCTATGCACTTTTCTTCTGGGATATTGAGGCTTGAACCTGTTCCATCTCGTACGAGTTTCCCAAACCAATTTATCTGCGCACCAACCGACATGTGATCCATTTACTTCGGCACCTGACATTGGGAATCTGCATAAGTCTCTAACCGCCCAGTACGGTAGAGTAAGCAAGTCACAGAATCTGTTGAAGTACAGAATTCCGGTTTCCCATTTTGCAGCAATACATTTCAGTCTGCCTAAGTAAGTCCACCCGAGAGCTCTGCCTTTGAACTTGGCATTATGAAATCGATAAAAGTTACCTTGAGCTTCAGGCTTTGGTCGGTTCTCATCCATTTCCTTCAATTTCTTCATATAATTCTTCAACTCATCAGACTGGTTAGAAGAATCTTTCTTTTCAGTACCAAATACCTTCTCAACAAACTCTTCACTCCTTTTCTTAGCTTTCTGTTTCGCTGACTTATTTGGTATCTCAGTGAAGTCAGGAAATACTTCATTTTCATCATCTTGTCTGAAATATTGGGGAAACTCTTCATGAGTTATATCTTCTACCTCCACTTCATTGTTCTCTGGAGTCTGCACATCATCTGAATGACTTCCCATATCCTTTTCAGGAATATCAGGAATCGATTCATCCATCATAAACTCCTCAAACGTTTTCCCTACCCTCTGTGCAAGACCATCTAGTATTTCTTTTGCCATAGATGCAGGTAATTCCCCTTCTTCAAGATCTGGATCTTCATATTCCAACTCATATCTTAAGTCATCAGTCTGGAATATTTCAGCGAAGCATCCTGTTAACTCAATGGTCCACTCTCTCTTTTCCAACATATCTTTATATAACTGTTTAGCATCATCAGACAGAGATCTCACCTTTTCATTCCAGAAAATACTTTCATCTGAATCAACGTTCTCTCCTTTCTTCTTGGAACTTGATTATCCAGTATCTTTCTTCTTTGGTGTTCTCTTCTCATAACTAAATCTAGAAGTATCATCTCCTCCATCATGATCACTTCCACTGCTAAACTCATCTCCTTGCTTTTTCCCAGCACCTTCAACATCATCATCATCATCATTATTGTTATCATCATCATCATTATCATCGCTTTTCTCCGATTCATCATTATCCTCATCATCTTCTTCTTTCTCAGATTCAGAATATTCATAATCGACTTTTTGTTCATCTTCTTCTTCATCTTCTTCTCCCTCTTTCAACTGGGGTGCCCTGCTATACAGCTCTTCAATCAAATTACCAAGGCGTTTGTTTTCATTCCTTAGTTCTTTGTTATCAGCCTTAATCAGTTTGATTTTGCTCTTGTTTCTTGCACACTTTTTCTCAAGCTTCTCATTCTTAGCTTCCAACATCTTAATCTTATCATTTATATCATCCTGATTAGATTTTGAAGCAACCACTATCTGAAGCATTTTCTCCTCATTCTGCTTGAACTTAGCAATCTCAGCTTGTTGAGCAACCAACATTTTCATCATATCTTCCATCTTTTTATTCACTTGCTTCATGACATCGTCATCCACAGTTACTTTCTTCGACTTTGATTTGGATGGCTCAACTTCAACTACTTTCTCCTTCTGAGGCTTTCTAAACATATCGAGCACTTTATCCATATCGATATTGAATTGATCGATTGGTAAAGTCTCTGCCTCTTTCATTTTCTTCTGCTTCTTGGCAACAGGTGAAGATAGCTTAGATGGTGTCCCAGCATCAGGTAATCTTTTTCCCTTCAATAACTGAGCTAACTCTTTCTCCCTCAGTTCTTTTACACTTGATTTCTTGGCCATAGTCTTTTGCTTCTTTGTCTTTCTGGGCAAATTCACCACTACAGTATCTCCAACACTCAGTTCTGCTAGGTCAACACCTAGACCCTCATCTTCTACTGATTTCTTTCTTCTCTCAGCTTCTTCTATCGACTGGTTCAAGGATTCAGACTCACCAACCATAGTGGCCTTACGTTTGGTGGTCCTTACATTCTCATCATCAGAATCCCACTGCTCATCAACCTTAGTCTCTTCTGAATCTACCGACTCTTCATCCACCAAACCCGATCCTTTCTTCGCTGTCGACTTCTTTCTAACCACTTGTTGCTTAGTGCTTCCCTGATCCACAGCCTTTCCCTTGCCCTTCCCTTTGGCTCCAGGATTGACTACTTGCCGTTTCCTCTTAGTGCTTGAATCAACATACACTAAGGGATCATCGTTGTCCGAGTCACTATCATCATGTCTCGCTTTGTTCTTGCCAGGATCAGTGTAATCCGGACGAGCCAAAACACCAAATAATCTTCGGTTAGGTGGCTTCTCACTATCAGGCACACCTTTGTAACCCTTCATTCTCATCAATGTTCTGATGTTCATATGATCTTGACCTAGGATCATAGTCGGATCCTTTTTCAACATAGGATACTTATAGTCAAAGATCATCATCAGAAATCTCGGATACAACATAAACTTCTTATTCTTCATTCCCTTCAGCATCTCCAGCATATGATCAAGAATCATCCCAGAAACATTAAATGGTTTGTTGAGTGTCAACGCAACCATTAATGAACTCAAACTCCTTCTCATGACATCATAACCACCGCTCACACACCAAATACATGGATAAGAACATGTGCAAAATACTTATACTGCACTCCCAGCTTCCCCTTATACATAGATCCGTCAGTGATTGGACCTTTGTATTTCATCCGTAAGAAACATGCTTTCTATTCTGTCCATGACAACTCCCTGGGATCTTCACTATCTTCAAACTTAATCTGTAACGCTTCCCGAATATCAGCTTCAGTCAAGAACATATCCATCTCCTGAATCTTGCTTTTGATGATCGTTTGATTCTCCCAGTAGTCATACTTCGCATTCTGATAAAAATCTTCAATGATGTCTTTGTATATGATGGTTGGTGTGGCTAAAGCATGAACTATTCTGCTCCTCTTCAGAAACTCTATAATCCCGGTGAATTCTGTATTCTTCTCTACATCTCCGAGATAAGCGCAACAGTTGTGCGATCGTTCAAACGGCCAACTGCTTGGAACAGACGTTTCAGCTTCTGGCACTGGATCTGGAACTGTAATCTCTGCTGGAGTTTCAACATTGACTGCTGGTGTTTCAACGTTCTCGGGTTGATCAGCCATCTGCACATAAAAATCAATGAAACACGTCAAAATACAAAAACAACAAAATTATAAAAATTCTGGTCAAAATAATCTGCACATTCGCCCGTTTTGAAATGGCCGAATGTGAGAATATTTGGTCGAATGTGAAATTATATGGTCGAATATGAAAAAGTTCTGATTAAAAGTCACATTCGTCCAGTTTGAATGTACATTCGCCCAATCTGATTCACTTTCGCCCGTTTATATCAACCGAATGTGAAACAGTTTTCCCCCAAAATTTAAATTTTTGCCATTGTTGGTTTTATCTTGTAATTTTGATTCTAATATGTGCTAACAAGTCCGACTAACACTTGTTCATTAACAATTTTGACAATTAATCAGTTTTCATTGGTTTTAAAGTAGAATTAGGGTTCAACTGTGTTCAAACAATCAAAACTAACATCTAAATGTGTTATTAACCTAATTCCTTCTACATTCTCCCCCTAAAACCTATGAGAACTGATCGGTAATCAATAACAAGCATCAATAATCATCATAAACCCCGAAAATTGAAACCCTAGGTCCTGTTCTTAAAACGATCAAATCTGATCTGAATCGTTGTCCATTACCTGCAATTAAAGTCTTAAAATGATCAGTAATGGTCAGGGAACAAATCAATGAATCATAAGAAACACGAGCAACAAGGTCTGGTATTGAATGAAATTTTGAAAAATTTTGAATGATGGGGATCGAACCTGAAAGGCTTATATATAAGCAGCCACGTTCGCCCGTTTGTTGTGGACGAATGTGGGTTAAGTCCACATTCGCCCCAAATGAATGGTACGAGTGTGAAACAATTCCACCTTCGCCCCTATTTAAAGACCCGAAGGTGAAAAATGTACCCGGAAGTGGAATTTTCACCCGGAAGTGAAAAAGTCCACATTCGCCCAAAATCAAAACGGTCGAATATGATGATTTTTCCACATTCGACCCATTTAAGGGGCGAATGTGACATGGAAAAATCTGAAAATTTCGCCAAATCACGAATTCGAATCCCGTTCAACATTTTTCAATCCGTTAAACTTCCAAAACTCAAATTTTCACTTTTTGAATAATACAAAGCCCAGATAGTGTTATCAAATCTCAAAAATTGACCATCAAGCATCCCCGGTTATCAAAAATAAAGCAGAAATGCAAATCTTTTGGATTTTCTGAAATTTTTATCAAAACACACCTAAAATCTTTTTGGATTTTGTATCTTTTTGACAATAAAAGTAAAATGCAACAAAGTAAAATGCATCAAAGTAAATGAAAGCAGTAAACATTTTTGTGATTTTCGGTAAGAAGATCATATCAGTTATCTGAGAAATCTGAACACAGCGTTGATCTAGGTTAATATTATCATTAGAAACAATATGTGACACTGCAATTGCTGATATTGTTGTCCACATAAGCTCACATGCAGACAATTACGCAATGCTTTAAAATGATACGAATTAGATGTATTAGACTAACACATTGTGGTTCCCACACACACGACATACTCCCGTATCAAGAAGTAATTTGCACAAAGACTCATTGTAAAGCGTGATTATGCTTTCGTCGTCTGTAATTGTACAAGATATAATGCATAGAGGTATACAGGTCAGCAAATTAATGCAGCAAAGTAACATATGCACCATACCAGGTTGAGGACTGATATTAATCATGATTTGCATCAATGATCAATACGATATTATAGATAATCTTTGATCATCATATAACATGGAAAGTTCCTCAATTCGGTAACTTTAGGATTTGGCAAAAAGCTCTTTTATAAAGACATCCTGTCTGATCTAGGTCCGTAATGACTTACAGCAGAAGATCAGATAGGCTATCCCCAGACAACTAATAACATAACGACCCTAAACCTCCGAGTTTTGTACAAACACCCTGTCAAACGAAATTACGGTACTAAGACCATATGCCCATGAGGTGTTCAGCCACAAACGCGTAGTTTGTTATGTTTGTATCACTAATGCACGCAATATTTAGTCTACGAAGCCTATCAGCATATCACACGTAATCAACATACGTCACATTATACTATACAATTCTTTAGCCTGTGTCAGATCCCCACTGATGTACTATCATTTCCTCTTTTTATCCAGGAAATCATTTTGGGTTTTTCTAATTTTTAGGTATTTTGAAAATTTTTCAATGTTTTTGGTTTTTCTGATAAAATGACTCCCCCTAAAATAAAGAACATATTTTTGGGTTTTTAATTTTCTGAAAAACAAAACAAAAATTTGAAAGAAACAATCCACTTGAAAGCATCAACTTCTTTGAGGATTAAACAACCCCCTCGAAAGCATCAACTTCTTTGAGGATTATGATAGTAAAGAGAAATTCCCAATTAGCAAAGAGAAATTCCCAATTAGCAAAAATTTAGAACTAAAACTAAAAAATTAAAAAACGATAAACCGAGGAGCCGATTAGTCCTGTTTTTCCTTTATATTGTTTACTTTCAAAAGATATTCAAAGCGGGATCTGTCAAAAGCTTTTGTAAACAAATCTGCACGTTGGTAGTCAGTATGGATTTTGACCATATCTATCAATTCCTTAGCGTAACAATCACGGATAAAATGGTATTTAATCCGGATATGTTTCGCTTTAGAATGATTTTCAGTATTTTTAGTTAATGCAATTGCGGCTTCGTTGTCACAGTGTATAGGGGTTTTAAGAAACTGCAAACCGTAATCGACCATCTGTTGTTGGATCCAGAGCACTTGCGAACAGCAACTCGAGGCTGAAATGTACTCGGCTTCACATGTAGACAGTGCGACGGAAGTCTGTTTCTTGCATTGCCAGGTAATTAACCTGCTCCCTAAAAACTGACAACCGGCTGTTGTTGATTTGCTGTCTTTGTCACAGCCGCCCCAATCTGCATCACTAAAAGCAATAAAATCAAAATCATCATCATTAGGGTACCAAAGTCCTTTTGATGGACAACCCTTCAGATATCGAAGGATACGCTTGACCGCCGTCAGATGACTTTGTTTCGGCTTCGATTGATAGCGAGCACAGAGACACGTTGCATACATAATATCTGGTCGAGACGCTGTCAAATACATCAGAGATCCGATGATTGCTCTGTATGTAAATGGATCTGTCAGCTCCCCCTTAGCGTCCACTCCAATCCCGTGATTGGGTTGAATCGGGGTATCCATCGGCTTAGAGTCCTCCATCTGGAATCGGCTCAAGATGTCGGCTACGTATTTCGTCTGGTGAATGAAAATCCCGTCGGGTCTTTGATCCACCTGTAAGCCGAGAAAAAACTGCATTTCCCCCATAGCGCTCATTTCGAACTTCTCCTGCATAACAGTTTCAAATTCCCTGCACAAAAGTTCGTTAGTTGAACCAAATATAATATCATCAACGTAAATCTGTACTAGAAGCAAGTCATCTCCCGTCTTCTTCGTAAAGAGGGTGCAATCGACGAGGCCGCGCTTGAATCCTTTGGAGATGAGGTATGTACTTAGCTCCTCGTACCACTGTCTTGGAGCCTGGTGCAAACCATATAAAGCTTTGTTCAGCATGTAGACCTTGTCCCGGTGGATTGGGTCCTCAAAGCCTGGTGGCTGCCCGACATAAACCTCCTCCTTGACTTTACCGTACAAAAATGCGCTCTTGACGTCCATTTGATAAACTTTGAATTTCTTGTACGAAGCAAACGCAAGGAACATCCGAATAGCTTCCATTCGTGCTACTGGTGCATAGATTTCGTTGTAATCAATTCCTTCGATTTGATGGAAACCCTGCACGACCAATCTGGCTTTGTTGCGAACAATAACTCCACGATCATCCTTTTTGCACTTAAACACCCACTTAGTGCCTATTTTCTTTCTTCCTGGCGGCAAATCTGTGAGCGTCCAGACTCCCAATTTCTGGAATTGCAATAACTCCTCCTGCATTGCCTCAACCCAGGCATCTTCATTCAAAGCGTCTTTGTAAGTCCTTGGCTCTACCTGCGACACATAACATGCAAATGACCAATCATTTTGACTACCAGATTTCTGAATTTTGGCATACAATGCTAAAGCACCAAAACTCTCTGGCGAATTAACGCTTTTTAGCTGCCCTCTGGTCATCACTCCACTTCCAGGATCACCGATAACTTGCTCCAGCGGGTGAATACGATGAATCCGAGATTCTGGATTAACAGGTACAATCACTCCCGTCTGAGCAGTCAAATTCTCTACAACATCCTGATCATGACCCGTGTTAGACGATGAAGCAACATCTGGATTTGGAGTTGGGTTCACAGGTTGCGCCTCTAATTCTTCTGCATGTTCAAGAACGGCTTCTTCAAATTGTTCATCTTCAGATTCTGAAGTGTCTAATGAAGTTGAAGCTTCTTGAAACATCTCTTCTTCTTGTATAGGAGCACTGGTATCATTAGAAGCTGGTGGGGGGTTTACAGTGATTGGACGCATCAACGGTGAAGTCGCCGCGTTTTCACACTCGTAAAGTAATCTGATAACAGCTTCTTCAACCAAGCTATCTAGGGTGAATGATTCAAAGAAATCTTTGTAATCAAACATCCAATCAGGGCCCGTGCCTTCCAAATTTTGAGTGTATCGTTGAACTTCCACGTTAGCCCAATCCTCCACTTGACGAGTTCTCTTGTTGAATACCCGTTTAAGCGGGGTTACATATCCAACAAAATATCCCTCCTCAGCTTTAGGACTAAACTTCTCGCTTGGATTCAACATCGTGCATGGCGCCCCAAAAGGTTCTAGATACTCTAAATTGGGCTTTCGTCGGTGTAACAGCTCATAAGATGTTTTTCCAAACTTCTTCACTGTTATAACCCGATTTAATGTATAATTTGCTGCATAAATCGCCTCATTCCAGAACATTACTGGAAGATTTGAGTCAGCAAGCATTGTTCGAGCCGCCTCAATTAGAGTCCTATTCTTTCTTTCAGCAACACCGTTCTGTTGCGGGGTATACGGAGCTGAATATTCATGATGTATCCCTTTGCTTTCACAAAGTTCATCCATCTTTGCATTTTTGAACTCCGTCCCGTTGTCACTCCTGATCCTTTTTATCTTCAAATTGTAGATATTCTCCAGTCGAGTGAACAGAACTTGTAGGTTAGTAAAGGTGTCGCTTTTGTTCTTCAAACACATCACCCACGAAAATCTTGAATAGTCATCAGTGACAACTAAACAATAAAGCTCTCCAAGATGACTTTTGCGTTTGACCGGTCCAAAAAGGTCCATGTGCAATCGCTCAAGCGGCATCTCAAAAGAGTTAACTTTCTTCACTTTATGGGACTGTTTGTGTTGTTTTCCTTTCATACAACTTACACACTTGTCGTTCAGATGGAATTGTTTCACGTTTACTCCATCGACAAGTCCATTTCTCACTAACTGATTCATTTTCCTCAGATGAATGTGCCCCATTCTGCGGTGCCACATTATCGATTCTTTTTCGGTCGCCTTGGATAAAAAGCATGTTATCTGTCCCTGTGATGTCATCGCCTTGGACATATCAAGAATATAAAGATTGTTGACTCGAGGTGCCATCAACATAACCCACTCCTTTGGAATTTTGAAGCCCGGTTTGAGAATATAACAGGATTTGTCATCAAAATGCACAGAAAATTGTTTATCGCATATTTGACTGACGCTCAACAGATTATAGTCTATCTGTTTGACATAAGAAATCCGCTCGAAAGTCACAATCCCATTACTAACGCTTCCTTCCATCGTAATATATCCTCCTTTATTTCCCGCGAATGCGACATATCCTCCATTAATATTCTTCACATCAAACAGCAACGCCAAATCCCCGTCATGTGGCCAACTGAAGCTCCCTGCACACAAAAAGTAAATTTTTAGTTCTTTCGGGGGACCCAAGCCTGAGTCTTGGGCCTTTGAACATTGGATTTCAAAGAAACATCCTCAACAACTTTTTCAACAATTTTCTGTTTTGGATCAATCTTTTCTGATTGTTCAAAACAGTTTCATTTTTCTCACTTACCTTCGAAGTAGAAGCTCCTGGAGTACCATTAGGTGTCCAAGATTGTTCAGACCTTTTGAGAATACGAATTTGAGATTTTGGTTTCTCAATTGGTTTCTGAACATTGTTACCAAAAGTAACTTTCTTGGCAACCTTATCTGAGTTAACAGACTTAGGTCCAACATTTGATTTGACAATTGGTTTTTGTGGAACCTTTTGTCTATCAGCTGTTGTGTTCACCACAGGTTTTCTCCAAGATTGTTCCATAGCTATCCGATTTCTGTGATCATATTGAAATGGACGGTTGTTCCTCATTTGAAAATTGTTTTGATTATAAAATTGTTGTTGTTGAGGAACAACTCTTCTATGTGGTGGGACATAATGATCAATCGGCTTTCTCATGGAATTCCTAACTTCAACCTCATGTCTTTTATGCCTTACATATGGACACTGAGCAAGTAAATGCCCGCGTTCTCCACATTTAAAGCATTTTCTATATTCCTCAAACACATAATGAGCATTTGGTGAAGCAAATGATCTAACAGAAAATTGATCATTATACTGTTGATTTCTTAAACTCTCAGGAAGTGGTCCTTTCGAGTAAGAGGGCTCATGAAAACCATTTGCTTTATCATTTGGTCGAATGAACTCGGTGACATGTATTTTTGGTTCTTGAGGAACTTCTGAAAACAATTTCTTTAAGATTTCTGGTGGAATTTCATTGGTTCTCTCATGTTTTGGAAACCATATTGTGCTTTCTTGCCAGATTTTATCAAGTTTAGAATAGTTAACGTTTTTTATCGGAAATTCCTCATCAGAAATGATCTTATCGGATCCTTCCATCCGATAAAACACCTTTACAGGTTTGTCACTTGGTTCATTCAGCTCATTCATTTTAACAACATTCTTAACACCATTATCTTTCTTAACATCAATCTTTTCAGACTTTTTATCACGATTAGCATTTGCCATCGGATGAACATGATCAGATGGTGACACTGGTTCAGTAGTAATGATGTGATTTTCTTTTGGAATCTCACATTCATTAACAGATTGATCACTACCAGTATCATCATTTTCTGAGTCTGAATTATCACTCTCAGCATAAACACCCTCATTGTTCAAGCCCAAAATCGGTCTCACATCGGAATATGGATCACCAATACTCGAGGTATTAGATTCCATTTCTGATGATGAGTCTGATTTTACCGAACTCTCTGGTATAACTTGGTGATAGTTATGGTTTTCAAAAAGAACCGGAGATGGTACAGACTTGTAATTGGTGGTGTTATCATCAATGATATGATCTACCACATAAGCAACATTCTTATAACTTTCCAACTTCTTGTTAACCTTTTCAGCAAAGCATTTTATGGCTGCCATTTCCAACTTGGTGTTTTCAATTTCATTGATATAGTTGTTTATGGCCAATTGTTTCAATGACAAAGTATTTTTCAAGTCAGAAATGTCCTTTTTATAGCCATCTAATACTTTGTTAAAAGCATTCAACTCTTTGCGAGTAGATTGACTGTTCAAGATAGCACTATCTCATGAAATTCGGAGTTGTTTATTCTCCTCAGTCAATCTATCACATGTTCCACAATATTTATCACTCATAACATCAGTGCTAGATTCAGAACTTACAGGTTTTGGCGGTTCAGTCATGGCCATCAACGCAAAATGAGCTTCCTTTCCTGTGAAAAACTTGGAGTAGTCAATCTTAGTGAAAGCATCATCAGCGATACACGACTTCCTTGTCATCAAAAAGTCAGCTTCTGCCAGCAACTGATCAATATCATCATCTAAAGAATCAACACTTGCCTCTGTGTCTGATTCGCTCTCAGAATCTGAATAAACTGATCTACACTCTTCGGGAACATCAGAAACTGAATCAATCACCATTCCAGAACTCTTTTCCTCAGCCTTAACCTCAACAGGTTCACTCTCCACTTCCATCTCAGTCTCAGAATCATCACTTTCACACTCCTCAGTTTCTTTCTTCTCATCAACTGCCACCGACTCTTCCATATCAACCTGATAAGCAACACATGCCACATTCCCACCAGTAGTCACTTCCTTAACTCCTATTTGCATACCCGACCAGTCAAACCTCTCATCCTGTTGAGTCACCAAAGCTTGGTTCTGACTCGCATTCTGTTGAGTCTCATTAGGTGTAGTAATAGGTACAACTGTTCGGTTTGTGTGGTTAGGAGATTGGTTTTGAATCTGGTTTTGAGTGTTTGGTTGTCTGTTTTGGTTGTTAAAGTTTCGGTTTTGGTAGTTGTTGTTATTTTGGTAAGAAACTTGGTTTTGTTGACGGTTCTGGTAATTTGCATTGAAAGGGTTTCGATTACCTTGTTTAGGTGGCTGGGTGCATTCCCTTTTGAAGTGTCCTTTTTCTCCACAATTAAAACACGTAACCTTCTCCTTGTTGAATCCATAGGTTGTGTTGGGAGAAGTTGCCAAATCAGTCCTTCCTGTTTTCTCGATGAACTCTGTTGCTCTTCTCATTATACTCGCAAAAGCCCATTGAATGTCAATGAGTTCCATCTCTTCCTTATCTATCTGTGCGTAGTCTTCGTTGGTTAAGTTGTTGTTCCCAATCTGACTAGCAACCAACCCATTGTAGGATGAAACCATTGCTGAGACTAATGCAATGTGTTGCTGAGCAACCTCCACAGTCACATTTCCCAAGTTAGATGTATCCAAAACCACCGGTTGTTGTTTATGTTGAGTAACTTGGTTTACTGGTTGTTGTGATTGGTTAGCGGTGTAAAAACTTGCTTGTTGCATTGGGGAGATTGGTGAAATGTAGGAATTATATTGTGGTGGTGTATATGATGGTTGTGAGTAGGAATTGTATTGTGGTGGTGTGTAGTTGGTGGTTGGTTTTGATGATTCCATGACATTAGAAATACATGCAACATGTGGTGCAATACTTCCTGAGCTCGAGTTTCCCGCTGGAACTGACGTGCCTCCAAAATACAAACTGGGATTCTGAGGAATCTGTGACCTTCTAGCTTTCCTCCTATCCTCCAACTCTTTGTTCTCCAGCTTTTCGATAAACTCTGAAATGGTCCAGAATTGATAAGCATCCTTCTCTCTCAGTACTTCCACATGCTGATCCCATTGTGGTGGTAAAGCATCTGCAAACTTATCCACCTGCTTAGTCATTGGAATCTGTACACCATAACTAGACAATTCAGACAACAAATGCATATATCTAGGAGTTAGTTCTTTTAAAGTTTCATTATTAATAAAAGAAAAATTCTCAAACTCTTTGACCAATTCCTCCATTCTCAGACTCCTGGTCTTCTCATTACCATCATGCTTCCTCTTCAGCTTATCCCAAAGCTGCTTTGATGTAGTACATGTTCCAAACTGATGCAACAGGTCACTTGTGATTGCCTGTGTCAGTTGGGAAAACGCCTTCTTCTCTACTACATATTTCTTCTTTTCGTCCTCAGTTAAGCTTTCCAAAGGAATCATCTCACCTGTATTCTCCAGAATCAGTGCTGTGTAACCTTTAACAATCATGCTCCATGCCTCTGCTCCTTCTACTCCCATGCCTTCCAAATGGATCTTGAACATGGTATGCCACTGATTATACTCTTGCATATCCATGAGCTTCGGTGGCCGAGTTCCACTACCTGTAGACAAATCCTTTATCAAAGTAGAAATAGCATTAGTGGTTTGAGTATTTACCGCCGCTGCAGCTACTCCCCAGTAATCAGATTGTAGTGCTGGATGTGCTACACTTTGAGGCATCGTGCTCGTCGTTGTCATGTAGTTAAGTGGTTGTGAAGACTGTGTGTTCGTCTTTTGCGTTGCCACTGTCCATGGGTCCATCGTCTGCTGTTGTGGTTGTGTTGTTGCTGATCCCGGAGTAGTTTGAAAACGCCAGATGATCACAATCTGAAAATCTCAACACTTTAGAACAATTTTCAACACAAACCCTAAGTTCGCCCGAAAAATTCTAAGTTCGCCCAATCAACCCTTTGTACGTCCAAATTTTAACACTCTCGACCCTTCTGGTTCTACTTTCGTCCAAACAGGAACAACCGAATGTAGACTTGACCAGAATGTAAACACAGACTAACACTATTCCACTTTCGCCCAAAACAGAAACGGTCGAATGTGGAAATTCTACCCGAAAGTGAAAAGTTCAACAAGAAAATTCCAGGTTCGTCCACTCAATACTCAGGTTCGCCCACTTTTCAGCACGTTCGACCAAAACACTCAAGTCAGATTCCAGGTTCGCCCAAAACAATCAGATCTCATTTTTGAAAAACGGTTATTGTTTGAAAAACGGTTATTCTGATCTCAGATTTTCAAAAGTTCATGGATTTGAATGATCTTAATCAGGTTATGTTTCGGAATTGATTTGGAACAACTTTAAGTCTTGAAAAACTTGAATTCGACCACAAATTCACCTTTAAATCGATCAAAAACTCTTAGAAACAATGTTTATGTAAAAACAGATGATTTTATGTCAAAAACATGTCCAAATCAGCTCTGATTTTATCAAATTTGTTGTTGTATGATCCTCTATGCTCTGATACCACTTTGTGAGCGTTGGATTTTAGCTAAAACAGGATTATACGATCATACAAGTCACAAAACTAGGTGCGGAAACCCTAGTTCTGAACAAATTGATAAAACACAAATCACAACACAATCAAGATCATTTTCAATATCATTTCATAGATTAACTTCATTCAAATAAGCATTTACAATCAGTTTATGTTAATCTAGAACACACACACTATTTCTCAAAAACACCTCTGAACCTGATCTGAACCTGGACACAAATGACAACTCTCTTACATTATCAAAATCACAAAAACTATATATAGGCACTGCACATTCGCCCATTGCAACTGGTCGAATGTGAGCTTTTTCCACATTCGCCCATTCTAAATGGTCGAATGTGTCTTTTGTTCAGGTCCATTCTTCCTTCGCCCACTTCAAATCTACCTTCGCCCATTCTAAACTACCTTCGCCCCATTATATTCACCTTCGGCCAATCACTAACATGTGTTAATTATGTATATCCAATCCTTAGTCGCAAAACGCATCAACAAAGTTGAAGGAATTGATTACAACGAGATTTATGCACCGGTTGCACGCTTAGAAGCTATCCGAATGTTTCTGGCGTTTGCATCTTATAAGAAATTCAAGGTGTATCAAATGGACGTTAAAAGCGCGTTTCTTTACGGTGTGGTCAAGGAGGAAGTCTACGTAGGTCAACCACCAGGCTTTGAGGACTCTATTCAACGGGATAAGGTCTACGTTCTAAACAAAGCTCTTTACGGGTTGCACCAGGCTCCAAGGCAATGGTATGAGGAGCTGAGCACGTATCTTCTGACAAAAGGATTTAAACGAGTTTTGGTAGATTGCCCACTATTCCCAAAATGAACAGGGGATGACTTGCTTCTAGTGCAGATTTATGTTGATGACATTATTTTTGGTTCTACTAACGAACTTCTGTTCAGAGAATTTGAACGTCTTATGCAGGAAAAGTTCGAAATAAGTGCGATGGGAGAGATGCAGTTTTTCCTAGGCTTGCAGGTGGACCAAAGACCAACGAGGATCTTTATTCACCAGACGAAATATGTTTCTAAAGTCTTGAGCCGATTCCAGATGGATGATTCAAAGCCGATGGATACCCCAATACAACCTAATCACGGGATTGATGTTAATGCTAAGGGGGAGCTAACTGATCCTTTTACATACAGAGCAATCGTCGGATCTCTGATGTACCTCACCGCCTCCAGACCAGATATAATGTTTGCCACATGTCTCTGTGCACGTTATCACTCGAAGCCAAAACAGAGTCATCTTGCAGCTGTCAAACGTATCCTTAGATATCTAAAGGGTTGTCCGTCGAGAGGACTATGGTACCCTAATGATGATAATTTTGACCTAATCGCTTGTAGTGATGCAGATTGGGGTGGCTGTGACAAAGACAACAAATCCACAACGGCTGGATGCCAGTTTATGGGGAGCAGGCTCGTGACCTGGCAATGCAAGAAACAAACTACAGTTTCCTTATCCACATGTGAAGCAGAATATGTCTCAGCATCAAGTTGTTGCTCACAAGTTCTTTGGATACAACAATAGATGGTTGACTACGGTTTGCAATTTCTTAAAACCCCTATTTAATGTGATAATGAAGCCGCAATTGCATTAACAAACGACTTAGTAAATCACTCAAAAGCTAAACATATCCGGATCAAATAACATTTTATTAGTGATTGTTACGCAAAAGAGTTAATCGATATGGTCAAAATCCACACTGACTATCAACGTGCAGATCTTTTTACCAAAACTTTTGATAAATCAATATTTGAATATCTTTTAAAAGCTAACGGTATAAAAGAAAAAAAAAAGACTAATCACCACCTTAGTTTATTGATTTTTAGTTTTTATTGCTTTTTAGAAAAATACAAAAATCCAAAAAATATGTTTTACAGTTTTAGATAGAATTTATTTTCAGAAAAACCAAAAACATTGAAAAAGTCAAAAACCTATAAAAATTAGAAAAACCCAAAATGATTTCTAGGAGAAAAAGAGAAAATGATAGTACATCAGTGGGGATCTGACACATGCTAAAGAAATGTAATGCAATATAAGGCGTGTGTTTGAGTCTGTGTGATGTGCGGATAGGCTTCGTAGACCTAGTACTGCTGCCTGATACATACATATCAAACGAATTGATGTGTGGATGAACTCCTCATGGGTATATGGTCTTAGTACCTTCATTTCGTTTGATAGGGTATTTGTACAAAATTCGGAGGTTTCGGGTCGTTATGTTATTAGTTGTCTGGGGATAGCCTCTCTGATCTTCTGCTATAAGTCATTACGGACCTAGATCAGACAGGGAGTCTTTATAAAAGAGCTATAAAGCCAAATCCTAGAGTTACTGAATTGAGGAACTTTCCATGTATGACGATAATCAAAGATTATCTATTACATCGTATCCTATCATTGATGCAAATCATGATTGATATTAGCCCTCAACCTGGTAGAGTGCACAAGTTACTTTGTTGCATTGATTTGCTGACCTGTATACCTATGTGCCTCATACCTTGTAAATTAGAGATGACGAAAGCATAATCACGCGTTACAATGAGTCTTTGTGCATATACTTCTTGATACGGGAGTATGTCGTGTGCGTGGGAACCACAGACAATTGAGTTTATACTATTAATAATAGTATCAGTCTAAAGCACTGCACAACAGTCTGCATGTGAGTTTATGTGGATCACAATATCAGTAGTTTCCAGATCACACATTGTCTTTAATGGTAATAAATCAAAAGATCAATGGTGTGATCAGATTTCTCAATAACTGATATGATCACTTTCCGGAAATCACAAAACATTTACTGCTTTATCTATACATTTATGTATTTTACATTTCTCGTCAATAAAAAAACTCAAAAAGATTTTAGCTGTGTTTTAACAGAAAGTTTTGAAAATCCAAAAGATTTTACATTTTGATCTTATTTTTGATAGCTGATGGTGGTTGATGATGATTTTCTAAAACTTGATGGACCATTAGAGTTTTGTCATCTTTAAATGAGGAATAATGAATGTCGGATGCTTAAAAGTTGAAAAACATTTTGAATGGGACTCGATTTTGAGATTTGGTAAAATTTTCAAAAATTCCAATTTTCATTCGCCCCTTCGTTGGGTCGAAGGTGGAATTTTATCTGCTCATTCGCACCTTTCAAATGGTCAAATGTGAGTGTTCATGTGATAGTTTCACATTCGAACCCTTTTTCTACATTCAAACCTTTAAATAGGGTCGAAGGTGGAAAAAGATTCACATTCGCCCTAGTCAAACGGTCGAATGTGGAGCCTATATAAACCTGATCTGCACATTCGACCCTCACATTCAAAAATTTTCAAAATTCTGTTCTAAAGTGATCTTGTTGCCCGTGCATTAAAAATTATATTATTGTGTTCGTCTTGATTTGCTGATCATTTTGCTATATCATTTGCAGGTTATCATCAACTAAACAGTTCTTAATCATCGATATTGTGACTGAACCCTAACTGACATCAAAACTCAATTATAAACTGTTAATTGCCATAATTTGCGATAAGGTTTCATTGCTTATTTGTTTTAGGGGGAGAATAAACAAAAACTAAGGTTTAAATCATGACAGATCGTCCAATTGATGTTATAAAACCATCGAACCCTAGTTTTTAATTAAAAACAAATAAACAATGGATAATAATTGAAATTGTTGATTGGGAATGACTAATCGATCATATTAGAGGGTATTCAAATTAAATTGGCATGATAAAACGAACCAAATCAAAATTTGATATTGAAGAAGATGAACAGTCTCCTTCGCCCAAATTCAAACGGTCGAATTTGACGTTTTGGGCGAATGTAGATGCTCAAACGGTCGAAAGTGGAAATAAACGGTCGAATGTACACTTTTGCACACTGATTTTCACATTCGAACCTTTAATCCCACATTCAAACCTCTGATTTCACATTCGTACCTTCGAACGGTCGAATGTAGAATCTGAAAATCATAAATTTCAAGTTTTGTTTATTTTGTCCATTTTTGACGTGTTTTCATGATTTGTTTTGCAGTCTAATAATGTCTGAACAAGAAATTGCTAATGTTCCCGCTGGATCTTTAGAAAAGGCAACTGGAAAGGAACAGATGGAAGAATTACCATTTGAACCGGCACACAATTGCTGTGCATTCATGGGAGATTTAAAGAAACATCAAGAGTTCACCGGCATCGTAGATTTCTTGAAAAGAATCCGTGTGATAGTTGCACTTGCTACCCCCGCCATCATTTTTAAAGACCATCAACAAGAGTTCTGGAAGAATGCAAGAATGGATAATAGTGTTGTCCCTCAACAAGAACATTTTTACAATCAAAATCATTTTTATCAAAGAAGGGATAATCGTTTGATGACATATGACCGTCGTAACCGGATAGCAACTGAAAAACCCCTTAAGAAACCAATGGTGAACACAACTATTGACAAGAAAAAGGTTCCAGTAAAACCTGCTGACAAACCAACAGTTGGATCTGTCTCTGTTAAATCAGAGAAGGTAACCAAGAAAGTTTCGTTTAAAGACGAAGTAAAGAAACCGGTTGAGATCCCAAAATCTCAAATCCGGATCTTGAAACGTTCGGAACAGTATTGGTCACCTAAGGGTTCTCAAGGTGCTTCATCTTCACAAGTGAATGAGAATGTGAAAACTGAAACCGAAAAAGATTTAATTGATCAGAAAATGATCAATTCAAATCAATCTGACTGTGAGAAAGAATCTTTGAAACTCAAAGTTCAAAGACCCAAGACCAAGCAGGCTTGGGTCCCCCGAAAAATCTAATCGTTTACTTGATATGTGCAGGGAGCTTCAGCTGGCCCTGTGAGCAGTCTTTGGATTGTTGACAGTGGAGCTTCTGGTCACATGACAGGGGATCTATCCCTACTGTTCGATATCAGAAATATTAATGGAGGTTATGTAGCGTTTGTCGGAAACAAGGGTGGATACATTACCATGGAGGGTAGTGTGAGTAATGTGATAGTGAGTTTTGAGAAGATTTCATACGTAAAGCAAATTGATTATAATCTGCTCAGTGTCAGTCAGATTTGTGATAAGCAGTTTTCAGTATTCTTTGATGACAAATCTTGCTATATACTCAAGCCGGGATTCGTTTTACCAAAAGAATGGGTGATGTTAAAGGCACCGAGAGTGAACAATTTGTACATTCTCGACATGTCAAAAGCTATGACTACACAAGGGCAAGTCACGTGTTTCCTCTCCAAGGCTACTAAAAAAGAATCAATCATGTGGCATAGAAGGATGGGACACATTCACCTTCGAAAGATGAATCAATTGGTGTAGAATGAACTTGTCACTGGCGTGAATGTTAAACATTTTCATTTAAATGACAAGTGTGTGAGTTGCAAGAAAGGAAAGCAGCACAAACAATCTCATAAACCAAAGAAAGTCTATTCCGGTGAACTACCACTTGAGCGTTTGCACATGGATCTGTTCGGACCAGTCAAACGTAAAAGTCATGCTGGTGAATTGTACTGTCTTGTGGTTACAGATGACTATTCCAGATTTTCATGGGTTATGTGCTTGCATCATAAGAGCGACACGTTTGATAATTTGAAAGTTCTGTTCACTCGATTGGAAAATGTCTATGGTCTCAAGATCAAGAGAATTAGGAGTGATAATGGGACGGAGTGTAAGAATGCACAGATGGAAGCTCTTTGTGAAAACAAAGGAATTCATCATGAATACAGTGCTCCGTATACCCCTCAACAGAACGGTGTCACAGAACGCAAAAACAGGACTCTAATTGAAACGACAAGAACAATGCTTGCGGACTCCAATCTTCCAGTAATGTTTTGGAACGAAGCAATTTACGCAGCTTGTTATACTCTTAATCGTGTTTTGACGGTGAAGAAGTTTGGCAAAACTTCTTATGAGCTGTTGAATCGACGAAAGCCGAACTTAGAGTATCTAGAACCGTTTGGAGCTCCATGTACAATGCTTAATCCATCTGAGAAGTTTGCACCAAAGGCTGAAGAAGGATTCTTTGTTGGATATGCAACCTCGCTCAAACCGGTATTCAACAAACGAACTCGTCAGGTCGAGGAGTGGGCTAATGTTGAAGTTCAAAGATATACTCAGAATGTACAGGGTAGTGGTCCAGACTGGATGTTTGATTACAAGGACTTCTTTGAATTATTCAATCTATATAGCTTGGTTGAAGAGGCTGTACTACGATTATATTACGAGGTCGAAAACGCAGTGACATCACCGTTGGTGCGTTTGATCACCGTAAACCCCCAAACAGCTTCTAATGATACCAATGCTCCTGTAGTAGAAGAAGAGGTACTTCAGGAAGCTTCATCACCGAACGTGGGTAATGATGTTACAACTCTTAATTCATCAGAATCTGAAGATGACGATGATGTTACAAG
Source organism: Ambrosia x helenae (assembly GCA_030844895.1). NCBI lineage: Eukaryota > Viridiplantae > Streptophyta > Magnoliopsida > Asterales > Asteraceae > Ambrosia > Ambrosia x helenae. The sequence continues at coordinate 66,465,800 of CM061234.1, forward strand.
CGAAGCTGTTCAAGATGTTGCTACAGAGACACCACCAGTGAACCCAAATCCACATGGTGGTTCATCATCGAACGTGGGTAATGATCTGGATTTGACAGAGAACTTAACTACTCAGACGGGAGTGCAAGTACCTAATTATCCGGAATCTCGGATACATCGGATTCACCCGATCGAGCAGGTTATTGGTGATCCTGGTAGCAGTGTGATGACGAGAGGTCAACTGAGGAATGCAAACTCACCAGAAAACCTTGGCGCTCTTGCTTTATATGCTAAAATTCAAAAATCAGGTTTTCAAAATGACTGGTCTTTTGCTTGTTATGTTTTGCAGGTCAAGCCGCGGACATACACGGACGCTCTTTTGGATAACGCTTGGGTAGAGGCTATGCAGGAGGAGTTATTACAGTTTCAGAAACTCAGAGTGTGGACACTGACAGATTTACCCCCAGTACAGAAAAAGATAGGAACGAAATGGGTGTTCAAGTGTAAGTAAGATGACAGAGGAGTGATTGTTAGGAACAAAGCTCGATTGGTCGTACAAGGCTTTCATCAAGTTGAAGGAATTGATTACAACGAGATTTATGCACCGGTTGCACGCTCAGAAGCTATCCGAATGTTTCTGGCGTTTGCATCTTATAAGAAATTCAAGATGTATCAAATGGACGTTAAAAGCACGTTTCTTTACGGTGTGGTCAAGGAGGAAGTCTACGTAGGTCAACCACCAGGCTTTGATGACTCTATTCAACGGGATAAGGTCTACGTTCTAAACAAAGCTCTTTACGGGTTGCACCAGGCTCCAAGGCAATGGTATGAGGAGCTGAGCACGTATCTTTTGACAAAAGGATTTAAACGAGTTTTGGTAGATTGCCCACTGTTCACAAAATGAACAGGGGATGACTTGCTTCTAGTACAGATTTATGTTGATGACATTATTTTTGGTTCTACTAACGAACTTCTGTTCAGAGAATTTGAACGTCTTATGCAGGAAAAGTTCGAAATAAGTGCGATGGGAGAGATGCAGTTTTTCCTAGGCTTGCAGGTGGACCAAAGACCAACGGGGATCTTTAGTCACCAGACGAAATATGTTTCTGAAGTCTTGAGCCGATTCCAGATGGATGATTCAAAGCCGATGGATACCCCAATACAACCTAATCACGGGATTGATGTTAATGCTAAGGGGGAGCTAACTGATCCTTTTACATACAGAGCAATCGTCGGATCTCTGATGTACCTCACCGCCTCCAGACCAGATATAATGTTTGCCACATGTCTTTGTGCACGTTATCACTCGAAGCCGAAACAAAGTCATCTTGCAGCTGTCAAACGTATCCTTAGATATCTAAAGGGTTGTCCGTCGAGAGGACTATGGTACCCTAATGATGATAATTTTGACCTAATCGCTTGTAGTGATGCAAATTGGGGTGGCTGTGACAAAGACAACAAATCCACAACGGCTGGATGCCAGTTTATGGGGAGCAGGCTCGTGACCTGGCAATGTAAGAAACAAACTGCAGTTTCCTTATCCACATGTGAAGCAGAATACGTCTCAGCATCAAGCTGTTGCTCACAAGTTCTTTGGATACAACAATAGATGGTTGACTACGGTTTGCAATTTCTTAAATCCCCTATTTAAATCCCCTATTTACTGTGATAATGAAGCCACAATTGCATTAACAAAAGACTTATTAAATCACTCGAAAGCTAAACATATCCGGATCAAATAACATTTAATCAGTGATTGTTACGCAAAAGAGTTAATCGATATGGTCAAAATCCACACTGACTATCAACGTGCAGATCTTTTTACCAAAGCTTTTGATAAATCAATATTTGAATATCTTTTAAAAGCTAACGGTATAAAAGAAAAAAAAAGACTAATCACCACCTTAGTTTATTGATTTTTAGTTTTTATTGCTTTTTAGAAAAATACAAAAATCCAAAAAATATGTTTTACAGTTTTAGATAGAATTTATTTTCAGAAAAACCAAAAACATTGAAAAAGTCAAAAACCCATAAAAATTAGAAAAACCCAAAATGATTTCCAGGAGAAAAAGGGGAAATGATAGTACATCAGTGGGGATCTGACACATGCTAAAGAAATGTAATGCAATATAAGGCATGTGTTTGAGTCTGTGTGATGTGCGGATAGGCTTCGTAGACCTAGTACTGCTGCCTGATACATACATATCAAACGAATTGATGTGTGGATGAACTCCTCATGGGCATATGGTCTTAGTACCTTCATTTCGTTTGATAGGGTATTTGTACAAAATTCGGAGGTTTCGGGTCGTTATGTTATTAGTTGTCTGGGGATAGCCTCTCTGATCTTCTGCTGTAAGTCATTACGGACCTAGATCAGACAGGGAGTCTTTATAAAAGAGCTATAAAGCCAAATCCTAGAGTTACTGAATTGAGGAACTTTCCATGTATGACGATAATCAAAGATTATCTATTACATCGTATCCAATCATTGATGCAAATCATGATTGATATTAGCCCTCAACCTGGTAGAGTGCACAAGTTACTTTGTTGCATTGATTTGCTGACATGTATACCTATGTGCCTCATACCTTGTAAATTAAAGATGACGAAAGCATAATCACGCATTACAATGAGTCTTTGTGCATATACTTCTTGATACGGGAGTATGTCGTGTGCGTGGGAACCACAGACAATTGAGTTTATACTATTAATAATAGTATCAGTCTAAAGCACTGCACAACAGTCTGCATGTGAGTTTATGTGGATCACAATATCAGTAGTTGCATCATCACACATTGTCTTTAATGATAATAAATCAAAAGATCAATGGTGTGATCAGATTTCTCAATAACTGATATGATCCCTTACCGGAAATCACAAAATATTTACTGCTTTATCTATACATTTATGTATTTTACATTTCTCGTCAAAAAAAAACTCAAAAATATTTTAGCTGTGTTTTAACAGAAAGTTTTGAAAATCCAAAAGATTTTACATTTTGATCTTATTTTTGATAGCTGATGGTGGTTGATGATGATTTTCTAAAACTTGATGGACCATTTGAGTTTTGTCATCTTTAAATGAGGAATAATGAATGTCGGATGCTTAAAAGTTGAAAAACATTTTGAATGGGACTCAATTTTGAGATTTGGTAACATGATGTTATGAGAAAGAGCATTAGTTCTTTGATGGTTGCTCTTATTTTGAACAAGCCGTTCAATGTATCTGGTATGATACTTGAACACATGCTAGAACCACTCAGAGGTTTAAAGAACAAGAAAATTTTTTTATATCCGAGATTCATACAGATGATACTTGATGAGAAGCATAAGAAGTTGAGAAGAGATCCTACCCACAAGAACCTATTTGGTCATCTGATCAACCCAGGGTATGTAGATTCAGGAAAGAATGAAGTTAGGCATGCTAACAGTGATTCAGATCAAGATAATCCTCTATGTCCAGTTGATCCTGTTGCAAAGAGAAGGCGTCAAGTTGTGAACGTTGGTGCAAAGACAGGGAAAGGTAAAGAGAAACAGGATGATACTGTACCTGCTCAGAAGAAGGTTTCTAGAAGGAAGAAGAGTGTAGCCAAGAAGGGTTTACATCTGGTTGACGAAGTGTCTGTTGATTCTGAAGAGACACAGGAAGACGAGAGATGGGATTCAAAAATGAGACTGTAAAGAGCACCACGCCCAAGGCCACTGTGGCTAGTGAGTCTGAGAGTCTAAACAAGTCTGTGGAAGAGCAAAGGACAAAAAGTCCTATTGCATTGGATGAGACAGATGAAGGTTTGGGATTGGGATCCGAAGATTTTGAAGGATCGCCAAAGACAGGTGAGAAACAGAAGAAACCACAGTATAAGAAGAAAGAGAAAGTTTTCAAGCCGATGGAGAAAAGAGCTAGAGATATTGAGCATCTGGTTGCTAGAAAAAAATTGCCTTAAACAGCATCTAGTTCTAAATCACCAATTACATCTCCAGCATCAAAGAAACAGAAGACATCATCTGCTGCTGAACATACTGAGTTACCAACTGATGAATTCAATGATGCATTGGATAGAGTGTTAAAGAAGTTGAAGAAAGGAAAGATTCCTGTTGCTGAAGCTTCAACACCTAAGGTTACTGTAGACAGTGATGTGATGACTGCAGTTAATCAGAAGATTGCTGACATGATGAAGATTATAAATCAGCAACAAGAAGTTTTGGAAGCTAAGATTAAACAACTTCAGAAAGAAAACAAGAAGTTATTGAAACATGAGCAGAGAAACACCAGAAGGTATATTGCTATAAAAGAGGAGAACAAGAAGCTGAAAGCAAATAACAAGAGTATGGATAATCTGATAAAAGACTTATACTCTAAAGTTCCTCAATTACAAGCTGGTGAAGAAGATAAAGAACGTGATGAGGAGGAAGTTGATTTTGAACCATCTGATGAAGAGAAAGAAGAAGATGATGAGTTGAATGAGGATGCCGGTGGTGCTCCTAAGAAGAAGAAGAAAGATGATAGTGATGATGATGGTTCAGGAGATGATTCGGGTGAAGGTAATAGCTCTGCTAGTTCTGATAGTGATGACGATGATGATGATACTGACAAGTATAAGTGTGAGAAGAGGATCGGGAAAGAACACAGGAGAATCCCGTTCGAAAGCTCCTGGTGGTACTGTTGACGATGATAATATCTTTTGGAATGAGAAGATTAGATCTGTATCTGAAGATGACAAGAATTTGTATCGCCAGATGTTGACTGACAGAGTTTGGACGATCAAGATGACAGGCAGATTTCCCAAGATATTTGAGTCGAATGACATGCGTTTTGAGTTGGAGTACAACGATCCTGATTTAGGAGATATTGGAAGGACTGGCGAAACAGGTTGGTAAGACTCTGGAGGAGTTGATGAGTGATAATCAGATACCAAACATACCTGAGAAAGAAGCAGGTAATCACTCCGATGACAGAGACGTTCCAGTAACTGAAGAAGTGGAGATTGAGGATATTACTAGCGAGGAATATCTAGAGTACTTTAAGAATAACAAAGATTCTGGATTTCCTGAATTCACTGATGAGATGTTGAGCCAGGCTGAGAAACTTGCTCATGAAAAGAGTAAGAAGTTTGTTGAAGAAGTGTTTTCAGATTGTAAAAAGCCAAACACTGAACAATATGACGCTTTGAAAGAACTTTTGAGGAAACTTAAAGAGAAAGAAGCTAACCGTCCAAAGATAAAAGTTCAAGGTAGCTTTTACAAGTTTCACAATGATTTGTTTAAAGGGAAAGCTCTTGGATGGAAGTACGTGAAACAGCTGAAGTGTGTTGCTGTGAAATGGGAAAAGGGAATTCTGTACTTTGACAGATTCCATGACTTAAAGACACTACCATACTGGGCTATTTGTGATATCTGTAGACATGAAATGACAGGTTTAGTAAACGATCATCTTGCTTACTTTGTAGATCGTATGTCGAGAGAGAGCAGAACGAAGTGGAACGTGTTTACCCCATAGTATCCTAAAAGGATTGTCCATAAGAAAGAGAAGGATGATATTACTGGGATGCCTAAGGTGACCTTGAAGTATAAACCACCTAAAGTGTTGAAACATATTCCACTGATGCAGATTCCACAACACTTTTCTAAAGATTTCATGTGGTGGTATTATGATTGGAAGACTGCAGAGGCTATTATTGTTTTGAAGGATGGTGCAAAGGATTTGAAAAAGATTCATACTTTTGATCCTATGTGGCTGATAAACTGCTCGCACGAAGACATCATAATGCTCTATTATAATCCGATCTATTGCGAAGCAAAGGATAGTGAACAGGCAAGCAAATACCAACGTGTGGTATTCTTATGCTTTGCCTGGGATGTGAATGTTGGATGTGACTTCGACAAGAAACTGGGGAAGTTTGTGAAAGTTCAGGATGTTAAAAAGAAGAAGCCGAAACAAACTTATGAACTAGTGATGACTAAGGAACAAAAGACATTATTGCGCATCAAGCTTATGAACAAGGCAATGGACCAAGAACGTAAACTCAAGCAATCCAAGCAATAGTCGAGGGGGAGTTTGTAGATGCACATAATGCGACTAATGCTATTGGATTGCGAATTAAAAATGTTTTGTTTAATGTTGAATGGTCGAATGTAGAATATAGAATGGTCGAAGGTAGCTCAGGATGGTCGAAGGTGCATAAGGGAGGTCGAAGGAAGAATTTATATATTGTAGTGTCTTGGTTCGCCCACTTCGAACGGTCGAACCTGCACATTCGACCAAGTCAATTGGGCGAATGTGCAGGTCTATATAAGGTCGAATCAACTTTTTGAATGTAACTTTTGGTCATTTTGTTTTCCCTCCCTGTGTGTGTTCTCCGTAGGGTTATCTTTTGAGTCTGTAACAGTGTTTTATCATTATTAACAACATTTTGACGTGTAAATGATTATGATTATGAATGGAATGATTATGTTAATGATGATTTTTGCGTTTTGCTAGTTTTATTATCATTTTGTGATCAATTCAGGATTCCGCACCTAAATTGAACTTGTTTGATCATTATCTTTGTTCTTTAGACAATCCTACGTGCATACAAAAATCCCATGATATCTTTCTATATTAATGAGTCTCCTAACTGTTTCTAGTTGTCTTTGAAGAGTGGTTAACCAATACAGACGTTGGTTAACCGTTTCCTTATTTATCGCCTCTCATTAATGCTCGTCGGTTACACCTTTGACCTATGTTTTAGTGTTGGACTTGTTCCACACGTATTGCTCTTCAATGTTCAGCTCCTTTGACTTGAATGAGACAATATAGTAATTGGGGATCAGTTACAAGCCTTAACATTGATTAAGTGTACCTGCAATATCATCAGAATAAGATAATTCGTTAGTCCATCCTTAGGATGTGCATAAGGTAAAACACAGTTACATCCTGAACCCTGCTTAGTCCTTCAGTATCCTGAGGATGTTACTCAGAGAATATGAGGTAAAATCATCCTGCAGTCATGTCACACCCTCAAATTTCCACTGCGGGCTTTATACCGCGAGGCGCATGACATACCAGGATCCCATAGCCATAAGTCATATGAACGAACTCTAAATGCCCAAACCATTTAGTTTGTTTTCAAAAACCAAGTTTAGTTAAGTTGCGGAAGCGTAAACCAAATTTAAAACTTTTAAAAACCATGCGCAAAAACAACGCGCCCAAATTAAAACCATACGAAAGAAAATGTAAAAGCATGATATATAATTTAAGTGTATGCCCAAGACCCCAAATGCAATGAAGTGTGCAGTGCTTTCTAATCCTGGCACCGGAAGCTAACTACCTGCAAAAGCATGTAAATCGTGTGTCAACATAAAGCTAGTGAGTTCACAAAGTAAAGTAATTGAGTATGTAAACGCGCTGATTTCCAAAACCATGTAACCAAGTAAAAGCGTAGGCCCTCCAGACCAAAATGTTCAAGAGTTATCAGTTTAAGTGTGTCAGGGGTAGCTAGCCCACTCAATGTAACTAAACAGGATTATTAGGACACCTTCAGTAATGTAATAGTTTGCCTCAATAACTGGTGTCTATCAACACCAGTTCTCAAATGTGGTTAGAAGTTCATGCCCGTGCCTCAAGCACCTCAGACATGAGGTTGCTGCACAACCTAATAGCGCTATCAACTAATACCCCGCTCGCCTCCAGTGATTAACCCAATAATATGCAAGGACTTTCCAAATGATAGAGTGTTTAGTTTACAAAGGACCAATAAGTTTTAAACTGATCAAAAACCTGATCCACACAAGGAATCGTAAAACCGACCCACACAAGGAGTCAAAACCCGACCCACGTAAGGAGTCAAAGCATCTCATAACCCGAGATGTAAAAGTAGTCCCAAACCGGAATAGAAAACATTTTGTAAGTTGTCTCAAACCCGAGACGCATGCTTTTGAGAAAAGAATAGTGAAACTCACCTTAGAATGCAAGAAAATAAATCCAACTCCAAAGTAGGGTGTGCTACCGACTCCCTAGTACATGTGTCACTAAGTGAGTATATGTGTAATACCATTACACCATATAATCCGTTTGTCCAAGACTTAAATGTTCAAAAGCGTGTAAGTGACACCTAGTGATTCTACTTGCATAAGTAAATCCTACGGACCTGTTGGTGAATATGTTGGTTACCATTAGTTTTAGACTTCATATGCATCTCATATAAGTGCCCATTCAATTATATATCAAACACATACCACATTGGACTCCAATTAGTTACACAAACACAAAATACACAATCTGCGTTTTTAGGACAGATTGTGCGTCACCAAAACTAATTTATTTAAAATACTAAATCAGTGATTTAAACTCCCAAATTTTTACTGAATATTATTTTGGATTCATTTGATAACCCATATTTTTGTTTTGTCTCAAAACCAAACACAAAAATCATCAAAAATCGTACATCACAGATATGTCCAGAAAGTTTCTACATCGTGTATTAATCCAAACGGGATGAATCCACTTGGCGAAGACAAGTTATTCCAATGTTAACCTACTGTCCAAATTTCATAACTTAATTCCATGTAAAACTCGAGATATAATTGTTTAAAGTTGACTCAGTTTGTTAATCCGAAAATCTGACATGGCCTTTAATCAAAGAAAATTCCAAAAACATATCAAATGATATCCAAATCAGATGATTTTGCCCATTCTAAAAAGCTAAGACCATGTACAATCAATTCATGCAAAGAATCGATCAAAACAATTATTTTCAAGCCACAAAACAGACCCTACAAGTCGACATTCAGATTCTGTCCAGATTCTAATCATGCCATATTATCAATTATATCAAAACCTAGTTGCATATTATCAATCAATAACACCTAATAATCATCAATAACCATTACCAAACATTCCTAATACCTATTGTGATCAGATTCTATCATTATTCATGCAAAGATTACAACTTTAATGATCAAAACTTCAACAACTTGCGCAACAAGTAACCTAGATATTACTAATCGCCTATCATCATGTTTTATTTGTTTAATCTTCAAAAACCTCAAGTTTTAATAATTATCAAAAGCTTTCAGACCTGGACAAACCTTGTTATATGATTTTTATAACATAAAAATAAGATTAAAGCGTAAAGGATTAAAGATTATACCCCTAGCTCTTTGATACAATCACCCGAACGCCTTTGGAGCTTTCCAATCGATGATCTTGAGCCTTTGCAGGTTGTTTGGGGTTTATAATTCGTAAGAGGTAGTAAGGGGGCGATTAGGGTTGAGTTTAGAGGTTTCATGGGGCTCAAGAGTGTTTAAATAGGGGTTTGAGGCGGTTTAGACCCGTCAGAGTCATTCGCGCGGCCGCTCGAGCTGCTCGCGCGGCCGCTTGCAGGCCTTCGGCCCGCGTGAGTGGCCCGTTTCGTCACCCGACGTGTTTTCCTTTGGCGTTTTCGTTATTTCGGACCGTAACAAGTGCAACCCCATGCGTTAAGACCCTAATCAACCTAATGATCCACCTTTAGTGATTTTATTAACGTATTCGGTTTAGGTTCACATAATCACATATGGTTTTCACATAAGTTCATCGAATATCACAGAGACACATAATCACAATCAATACAAATTAGTTCATTATTCACCAACGTCCGAGGTTCACTAATCATGTATTCAGTTATTAACTCACAACAATGCAACGTGTGTCCTATCTAGCTAACCCTTGTTAAGTATAATGCAAGGAACGTAACTAGAGTTTAGTTAAAGTGAGAACCTGAATTTGCGGGGTATCACATCATCCCCAAGTTGAAAAGAATTTCGTCTCGAAATTCAGCAAGTAAACAATAAAGCCAGCTAGAAAAGTGTGCGCTTGGTTCCCGGATGTTACATCATCCCCAAGTTGAAAGGAATTTTGCCCCGAAATTCACTTTGAGTGAGCTGCTTTATGTTTAGTGTTTGATCTATGCACAAGTTCAGGTTTAGTAAAGAGGTGTGGATATTTGAGCCGCATTCGATCTCTGCGCTCCCACATATATTCTGGACCTAGACGGGAATTCTATCGTACCTTAACAATAGGTATAGTGTTTTGTTTGAGTTTCTTGACGCGCCGCTCAAGAATCTCCACTGGTTCATCCATGAACCGTAGCCGTCCGTCCACCTGGATCTCCTCCAGTGGCACCATCAGTGTTATATCCAACAGGCATTTCTTTATATTTGATACGTGGAGTACATCAGGTACCCCATTAAGTTCATTAGGCAGGTTTAACCTGCAAGCTACCGGACCAATCCTTTTGACAATCTCGAATAGTCCAACGTATCGTGGGTGCAACTTTCTCCGTTTTCCAAAGCGTATCACCCCTTCCAAGGTGACACCTTCAATAGAATCTTGTCCCCAACCTGGAACTCCAAAGGTTTCCTACGCTTATCAGCGTAGCTTTTCTGTCGATCACGAGCAGCAGCCATTCGGTATCTGATTTGCACTATCTTCTCAGAAGTTTCGTGCACGAGTTCGGGACCTGTTAGTTGGCTATCCCCAACCCTAGTCCAGCAGATGGGAGACCTACACTTACGTCCATGAAGTGCCTCAAAAGGCGCACACTGTTTCGAAGTGTGATAGTTGTTGTTATACGAGAATTCAATTAAAGGCAAGTGCTTATCCCAATTGTTGCCAAAATCCACCACGCACGCTCGTAGCAGATCTTTCGATGTTTGGATGGTACGTTCACTCTGTCCATCCGTCTGTGGGTGATAGGCTGTGCTCATATCTAAGCGAGTCCCCAAAGCGTTTTGGAGAGTAGTCCAAAATGAGAAGTGAATCGCGCATCGCGATTAGATATAATAGAAGTAGGCACCCCATGCCTAGAGACTACCTCCTTGACGTAGAGATTTGCTAGTTTCTCCAGCGAGTCTGTTTCCTTTATTGCCAGAAAGTGTGCCGATTTGGTTAACCGATTCACGAAAACCCAAATCATGGTATGGCCAGTTGGCGTTCTAGGGAGCTTTGTGATGAAGTCCATAGGGATTTTTTTGGTTGCTGGAGTAGGCCTGAAGGTTTCCGATATTCAATCTTAACCTTCGCACAAGTCAAGCACTTACTAACATAAGTGACTATCTCAGCTTTCATGTTTGGCCACCGGTAAGGAGTTTTGAGATTTTGGTACATCTTGTCCGAACCAGGATGTACCGAATATCGAGAGGTGTGAGCTTCATCGAGCACCAGTTGTCTAATATCCCACAACGTGGTATCCAGACTCGATTCATGAAGTATTGAAGACCATCCATCTTCCGTTCCAAGTGCTTATCAGCACCATGTGAAGTTTCAAGCCCGATGTTTTCTTCTTTCAAGTCTCGCCCTAGGCTTCACGTACCTTATCAGGAAGATTAGAATGTATAGTGGGTTATAAAGCTCGCACCCGTTTAGGTTTCGTTTCCTTACGGTTGAGGGCATCAGCTACTACATTAGCTTTCCCTGGATGAAATTTGATGGCACGGTCATAATCATTCAGAAGCTCAACCCATCGACGCTGTCGCATGTTCAGCTCCTTCTGATCGAATATGTGTTGGAGGCTCTTATGGTCAGTGTAGATCGTACACTTTGTCCTATAGAGGTCATGCATCCCGATCTTTAGAGCAAAGGCCACTGCTCCCAGTTCTTAGTCATGGGTGGTGTAATTCTTCTCATGAACCTTCAATTGACGTGAAGCACATGCGATCACCTTATCACGCTGCATTAGCACACATCCTAACCCTTGGATAGACGCATCACAGTACACCACAAAGTCCTTTGTTCCCTCAGGTAGCGATTGTATCGGTGCACTGCAAAGTTTTGACCAGATTCTTGGGCATCTCCCCACTTATAGGTAATGCCTTTCTGCGTTAGGGCGGTGAGAGGTTGAGCGATCTTAGAGAATCCCTCAAAGAATCTACAATAGTATCCCGCAAGACCAAGAAATTGGCGCACCTCAGTAGGGTACTAGGAGCCTCCCACTTTTTAATAGCGTCAATCTTGGCGGGGTCAACATGTATTCCTGCCTCATTGACCACATGTCCAAGAAATTCGACTTCTCGAATCCAAAAGTCACATTTAGAGAATCTTGCATACAACTGCTCCTTTCTCGATAGTTCCAAGATCAGTTGCAGGTGTTGCTCGCGCTCTTCCCTGCTCTTGGAATAAATCAGTATGTCATCTATGAACACTATGACGAATTTGTCCAAATAGGGCTTGCACACATGGTTCATCGGAACAATGAACACAGCCGGTGCATCCAAATGGCATCACCAAAAACTCATAATGTCCATAACGAGTTCGAAAGGCTGTCTTCGCCACATCCTCCTCTATGACTCTCAGCTGATGGTATCCTGACCTCAAGTCAATCATAGAATAGAAACTCGACCCTTGCAGTTGGTCGAACAAGTCATCATTACGAGGCAAAGCGTAGCGGTTCTTAATCGTCACTTTGTTCAACTCTCGAAAATCAATACACATGCGGAAACTCCCATCTTTCTTCTTAACAACCAGAATTGGAGCTCCCCATGGCGAAGAACTAGGTCTAATGGAACCCCTACCCAATAGCTTTTGGAGTTGGGTAGATAGTTCTTGAAGTTCGCCTGGTGCTAGGCGGTATGGTGTGCGTTCAATTGGAGTTGCTCCCGGCGCAAGATTAATCTGGAACTCCACTTGACGAATGGGTGGAAGTCCAGGTAATTCCTCTAGGAAGACATCTGGGAAATCTCGGACCACTGGGATGTCCTCAATCTTGATTTCAGTTTCAGCTCGAGTATCTGATATGTTAGCCAAAATGGCTGGACAGCCCTTACGAATACACTTCTGGGCCTTTAGATAGGAGATGATGCCAACCATGGCATCACCACGATCACCCTGTATAGATAAAGGTTCTCCACTTGGGAGGGGGAATACGAACAATCTTCTCCTGACAGAGAATTTCAGCGTGTTGTTTGGACAACCAGTCCATGCCAACCACGAGATCAAAGCTTCCAAGGGTGATGGGTAGAATGTTGATGGCAAACGATTGCCCATCCAACTCGAGCTTACAGTCACGATGAATATGGGTTACCTCCACAGGCTTTCCATCAGCTAACTCTATGGTGTACGGGGTATCAAGAAGAGTAGGAACCATCCCTAGTTGTTTGCTAAGTTTTGATGACACAAAACTATAGTCTGCACCAGTATCATATAAAATAGAAGCAAGGGTGTCATACCCGTCACGACGTTGTTATCAGTCCTAGCTTCCCCAGAGCCAATCACAATTGCTATTCCACGAGCCCCTTTGTTGTTGTTACCGTTGTGGTAGTTGTTATTGAAGGACTTACACCTCACACTATCCCACATTCTCTTGCTATCACTAAAAGTAGAAGATGAAGCACCATGCTTCGGAAAAATACCATGCTCAACAGCCTTGTCAGTGAGTTTGCGAGCCAGGTGAAAGATTTGTTTGATTTTCGGGTAGGTGAGCTGCGGGGGCCATGCCACGAATCTGAGGGACAAACCCTTTTGGTATGAAGTTTGATCCATTGGTAAGGTAGGTTAAATAGATTTTTAGCATATAGTAGCTATCTCTTGTTGCTTGGTAGTGTAGGCATCGATCTCAGACCCAACCGTCTTTAGATAACCATTTTTCTAGGTTTCACCACAGGGTGTTACGTTCTCCATCCAAGTATTTGTAACTCATCGAGTGTGCATGTAGCATACATTACCCCATCCTGCCTGGGGCAAATGCACATGGCAAAGACTTATATGATCGAAGCAATCAGGCGGTCTCCTTCAGTTCCGTTGGAGTTATCGAGGTTTACGATCAATAAAAGGCTTGAAAATATGATGGCCGGTTGTTATTGTGGCATGTGCGTTCAAGGAATAAGAAAGTTCAAATGTGGAAGTCAGGGGAAACGAATGATTTAACAAATTGGATCTTTATTAGCTTGGAAAGATGCGAGGGCCTCCACCACCCTATCGTTGGTCATAAGAACTCAGTCTTTTCTAATTTAACAAAGGCAAATGAAAGAAAAGATAGGTAGGAAAAGGTAAGAGCCAATCGTCGCCATGTTCTGTTTAGATAGTAGAGCATTCATCCTCACTTTCAATGTGCTCGTCCTGCTCAGGTTCCCCTTCCATCCCTTCTTCTTCCTCTTTCTCGATGTTAGTGTTATATGGATCTTATCACGTACAGTCTCTTTCTCCAGTCCTATGTAAGCCAGCTTAGTGGTCAGCTCTACTCGTTCCTCCAATCGTGACTGTCAGTCACTGGTAGGTTTCGTCTTCCTCTGAGATACTGCACTGCATCGCAGGCCTTACATAACTCCCCAAGAGTGTGTGTAATAAGCCCCGATCTGATGTGTTCCCATGAATCTACTATATACTCACGAGAAACAGTGACACAAATGTCATGTATCGCTTGCTCGTGCAGGGCGTAAATGTGTTAGAGTAAGGATAAAATTCTATATGAGTAATCCAGTCTCGTCTGAGTTCCAAATGGGAGTAAGAAAGGTCAAATAACAAGGAACAGAAACTAATTGTCTCCTTGCTCAGTAAAAAAAAAGAAAATGATAAGTTTCAGTATTTGACTTTCTTCGAATTTGATTCGGTTTAATGGTACCACGTCATGCCCATCATGCAACTTTCCTGTGTACGCGCGCCACAACGCTCGCAAGGGCTTTCTCCCCTGTACAATTGTTGTTTCCTCATCCATGAGATTTGTTAGGATACTACTCCCAGTAATGCGCCACCTGGTGTAACCCTGGGTTCCCACCATTGACGTGTTTAGAATTTGGTCTAGAACTAGAAGATAACATATCCCCTGAAATCATATGTTGTAGATATATGTAGCTAAAAGCTAGTTGTGCACTTAATTTGTGAGTGTACTTATGCTATGATGATTATAGACAAGACTCAACATGCAGTCCTAGTTCACTATAACCAATGGCTCTGATACCAATCTGTCACACCCTCAAATTTCCACTGCGGGGTTTATACCGCGAGGTGCATGACATAGCAGGATCCCATAGCCATAAGTCATATGAACGAACTCTAAATGCCCAAACCATTTAGTTCGTTTTCAAAAACCAAGTTTAGTTAAGTTGCGGAAGCGTAAACCAAATTTAAAACTTTTAAAAACCATGCGCAAAAACAACGCGCCCAAATTAAAACCATACGAAAGAAAATGTAAAAGCATGATATATAATTTAAGTGTATGCCCAAGACCCCAAATGCAGTGAAGTGTGCAGTGCTTTCTAATCCTGGCACCGGAAGCTAACTACCTGCAAAAGCATGTAAATCGTGTGTCAACATAAAGCTGGTGAGTTCACAAAGTAAAGTAATTGAGTATGTAAACGCGCTGGTTTCCAAAACCACGTAACCAAGTAAAAGCGTAGGCCCTCCAGACCAAAATGTTCAAGAGTTATCAGTTTAAGTGTGTCAGGGGTAGCTAGCCCACTCAATGTAACTAAACAGGATTATTGGGACACCTTCAGTGATGTAATAGTTTGCCTCAATAACTGGTGTGTGTCACACCCTCAAATTTCCACTGCGGGGTTTATACCGCGAGGTGCATGACAAACCAGGATCCCATAGCCATAAGTCACAGGAACGAACTCTAAATGCCCAAACCATTTAGTTCGTTTTCAAAAACCAAGTTTAGTTAAGCTGCGGAAGCGTAAACCAAATTTAAACCTTTTTAAAAACTATGCGCAAAACAATGCGCCCAAATTAAAACCATACGAAAGCATAATATATAATTTATGTGTATTCCCGAGAGCCCAAATGCAGTGAAGTGTACAGTGCTTTCTAATCCTGGCACCGGAAGCTAACTACCTGCAAAAGCATGTAAATCGTGGGTCAACAAACAATGTTGGTGAGTTCACTAGGTAAAGTAATGAGTATGTAACTGCGCTGGTTTCCAAAACCACGTAAGTAAGTAAGTTGTGTTGGTGCCCCGCACCGTGTAACCACTAATTCATCGCATGCCAAGGGTAGCTAACCCATTCATGATAACTAACCGATTATACCGAACTGCTATGTACGTGTAGCCACATAAGTGTGCCGTATGCCTGACATCATTGTCTATCCGCAATGATAATGTTTCGTAGTTATAGTTCACGCCCGCGCTCCCCGAGCCGGTGTGAGGTTTGTAAGACCTAATAGCGCTATCAACTAATAACCCGCTTGCCAACCCTGGCAACTCATTCGGTACGTGAGGACTTACAAAATGATAGAAATGGTTCAGTTTATCAAGGACACAATTGCGAATTAGCAAAGTGACTGACCCTCATAAGGATCCATGGCATCCCAACCCGGGATGTGTAAGTAGTCCCAAACCGGACTAGAAAATGTTAAGTAAAGTGTCTCATACCTGAGACGCATGCTTTTAAGAAAAAGAGTAGTGAAACTCACCTTAGGTCGCAAGTGAAAATCCAAATTCCACGAATAGTAACGTGCTACTGACTCCCTATTACAAATGTCACTAGGTGAATATACGTGCGTAACCAACACACCATGTAACTCGTTTATCCAAGACTTTTAAAAGTTCAAAACCGTGTAGTGACACCTAATGACTCTAAGTATGTCCTACGTATCCCGTTGGTGATCATAGCAATTATTATCAGTTTAATGCATCAAATACATCTCATACAAGTTTCCACACAAGTACATGTCAATTACACACCACATAGAACTCCAAATAGTCACTTAAAGACCCCGTACACAATCTGTGTTTTTAGGACAGATTGTGCGCTGTGAAAAACAATTTATTTAAAATACTTAACGAATGAATTAGAGTCCCAAATTTTTACTGAATTTTATTTGGGATTCACTCGACAATAACTATTTTTGTTTTGTCTTCATTCCAAACACAAAAATTATAAAAATTCGTACAACACAGCAGTGTCCAGAAAATTTCCTCAACAGGTCAGTTTAGTAGGAAAATTCTTAAAAATTGTGTATTCATCCAAACGAGATGAATCCCCTTGGAAAAGCTCTATTTTTCCAGTATTGACCTACTGTAAAAATTTCATAAACTAGCTCCTTGTAAATCTCAAGTTATGACCATTTAAAGTTAGCCCAATTTACAAATCCGAAAATCTGATATGACCCCTAATCAATTAAAATTCCCAAAACGACTCATACGGTGTCCAAAATTGATGGTTTTGCCCATTATGAAAAGCTAAGACCTTGTAAATTACAATCATGCAAAGAAATCATCAAAACAATCGATTTACTAACCCATTACAGCCCCTTCAACACGTTCAAACAGATCTGTCAGAATCTTAAACTTGCATCCCAAGTAATCTACAAACCCTAATTCTTCATAAACATCCCTAATACATGTATAACACCTATAGTACTGATTAAACACCATATTAATCATAGAAAAACACATATATTATCATATGAAAACCCTAATCATGGCTGCTAATAACAATCATCATCATCAAATCATCAAGAACATTCAAGAACTCCTACACATGCATGTATGCGATTTTGTATATATTATTTTTAGGGTTTTTAAAGTTTTTCAATCATTATAATTCATCAAAAATTGTAAGAACGTATACCTTGTGAAAGATTAAACTCCCTAGAGCCTTGAAATCAAACCCGAACTAACTTGATTAGTGAAAGATTGCTTGATTGCTTGAAAACAAAGAGAGAGGGGGTGGGGGTGGTTCGCACGGCGCAAGGGAAGGGAAAGGGGTAGGGTTTTATCTTTTTCCTTGCCTCCTAATTGTAAAAGGGCTTTGCTTGTTCCCCAAGCAATTGGTATTAGGGCCCTTCTAGTCCATTAACTTAACCCGTTAACCATGTTCTAGCCCAATACCGGACCCAATATTATTAACCATGCTAAATTATATAAAAACCATTGTTTTTATTATTACATAACATATCATTCATGTTGTGCACGTAATTTGCATAATCTACGCATTACCTTTCAGTTAGGCGATCATTCACAAAAACATGTAATTCACATAAGCACGTACTTCATGTTCACCAAAATTCACTTGTATACATTATTGCTATGTATGTCACATAATTCACCAACGTTTGGGATACAGGACTCATGTGTGTGTTTAACAAGGATTTTCCTACGTATAACATATGCTAGCATCTTCTAACATATGTTAAACCTACTTAACTAACCCTAGTTAAGTATCTAGCCATGTATGAACATGTAAGTTAACTAGAGTTCAGTAAAAAGTATTTAACCTGAAAATGCGGGGTGTCACAGTGTCTATCAACACCAGTTCTCAAATGTGGTCAGAAGTTCATGCCCGTGCCTCAAGCACCTCAGACATGAGGTTGCTGCACAACCTAATAGCGCTATCAACTAATACCCCGCTCGCCTCCAGCGATTAACCCAATAATATGCAAGGACTTTCCAAATGATAGAGTGTTTAGTTTACAAAGGACCAATAAGTTTTAAACTGATCAAAAACCCGATCCACACAAGGAATCGTAAAACCGACCCACACAAGGAGTCAAAACCCGACCCACGCAAGGAGTCAAAGCATCTCATAACCCGAGATGTAAAAGTAGTCCCAAACCGGACTAGAAAACATTTTGTAAGTTGTCTCAAACCCGAGACGCATGCTTTTGGGAAAAGAATAGTGAAACTCACCTTAGAATGCAAGCAAATAAATCCAACTCCAAAGTAGGGTGTGCTACCGACTCCCTAGTACATGTGTCACTAAGTAAGTATATGTGTAATACCATTACACCATATAATCCGTTTGTCCAAGACGTTTAAATGTTCAAAAGCGTGCAAGTGACACCTAGTGATTCTACATGCATAAGTAAATCCTACGGACCCGTTGGTGAATATGTTGGTTACCATTAGTTTTAGACATCATATGCATCTCATATAAGTGCCCATTCAATTATATATCAAGCACATACCACATAGGACTCCAATTAGTTACACAAACACAAAATACACAATCTGCGTTTTTAGGACAGATTGTGCGTCACCAAAACTAATTTATTTAATATACTAAATCAGTGAGTTAAACTCCCAAATTTTTACTGAATATTACTTGGGATTCATGTGATAACCCATATTTTTCTTTTGTCTGAAAACCAAATACAAAAATCATGAAAAATCGTACATCACAAATATGTCCAGAAAGTTTCTACAGTAGGTCAGGTTAGTAGAAAAAATCCCAAAAATCGTGTATTCATCCAAACGGGATGAATCCACTTGGAGAAGCCAAGTTTTTCCAATGTTAACCTACTGTCCAAATTTCATAACTTAATTCCTTGTAAAAACTCGAGTTATAATTGTTTAAAGTTGACTCAGTTTGTTAATCCGAAAATCTGACATGACCTTTAATCAAAGAAAATTCCAAAAACATATCAAACCATATCCAAATCAGATGATTTTGCCCATTCTAAAAAGCTAAGACCATGTACAATCTATTCGTGCAAAGAATCGATCAAAAAAATTATTTTCATGCCACGAAACAGACCCTACAAGTTGACATTCAGATTCTGTCCAGATTCTAATCATGCCATATTATCAATTATATCAAACCCTAGTTGCATATTATCAATCAATAACACCTAATAATCATCAATAACCATTACCAAACATTCCTAATACCTATTGTGATCAGATTCTATCATTATTCATGCAAAGATTACAACTTTAATGATCAAAACTTCAACAACTTGCGCAACAAGTAACCTAGATATTACTAATCGCCTATCATCATGTTTAATTTGTTTAATCTTCAAAAACCTCAAGTTTTAATAATTATCAAAAGCTTTCAGACCTGGACAAACCTTGTTATATGATTTTTATAACATAAAAATAAGATTAAAGCGTAAAGGATTAAAGATTATACCCCTAGATCTTCGATACAATCAACCGAACGCCTTTGGAGCTTCCCAATCGATGATCTTGAGCCTTTGCAGGTTGTTTGGGGTTTATAATTCGTAAGAGGCAGTAAGGGGCGATTAGGGTTGAGTTTAGAGGTTTCATGGGGCTTAAGAGTGTTTAAATAGGGGTTTGAGGCGGTTTAGACCCGTCAGGGACATTCGCGCGGCCGCTCGAGCTGCTCGCGCGGCCGCTTGCAGGCCTTCGGCCCGCGTGAGTGGCCCGTTTCGTCACCCGACGTGTTTTCCTTTGGCGTTTTCGTTATTTCGGACCGTAACAAATTGCAACCCCATGCGTTAAGACCCTAATCAACCTAATGATCCACCTTTAGTGATTTTATTAACGTATTCGGTTTAGGTTCACATAATCACATATGGTTTTCACATAAGTTCATCGAATATCACAGAGACACATAATCACAATCAATACAAATTAGTTCATTATTCACCAATGTCCGAGGTTCACTAATCATGTATTCAGTTATTAACTCACAACAATGCAACGTGTGTCCTATCTAGCTAACCCTTGTTAAGTATAATGCAAGGAACGTAACTAGAGTTTAGTTAAAGTGAGAACCTGAATTTGCGGGGTATCACAAGTCATATAACAATAAGTGAGTTTGTTAGTCCATCCTCAGAATGTGCATAAGTAATATTCAGTGTCATCCTGTATCCTGTTCAGCCTACAGTATCCTGAGGATATCACATAGAAAATATAGGTTAGTTCTATCCTGAAGATTTCACCACCAACAGTGGTGAAATCCTCTAGATGGATTTTCCTCAAATATTCTGTGTGACATCCTCAGGATACTAAAGGACTAAGCAAACTTCAACATGTAACAGCATTCTAACCTATGTGCATCCTGGGGATAGATTAACAAATTATCTTGTTCTAATATTATTGCAGGAACAATCAATCAATAATAAAGACTTGTAACTCTTCTCCAACGGCTATATTGTATTACTAAGTCAAAGAAGCTGAGGATGAAAGAGTTGTACGTGTAAAGCAAGTCCAGGCCTAAAGAATAGGTCAAAGTGTAACCGTCCAGTGTTGAATGTAAGGCAAAAAACAAGGATACTGTTATACCAACGTATAACTTAGTTGAAACAGCTCCAACGTTCACCTGAAACATTCAAGGAGCATAACTAATGTAGGGTCAAAGAGGAATGACAAGCCAGTTATAAACCTTAGTCTTATATCCTCTTTACATTTTGAGAAACTGCTGAAGTGAAAGATATCCAAAAGTTCTAAAGAGTAAAGGCATCAGAAGTTCTGAAGATAAACCAGACAAAATATCTGAAGAACAAACTACTGAAGGCAAACTCCTGAAGATCTTTTGTAAAGTATCAGCACTTGTATTAAACTGACCTTAAACTCAGCAGTTTAGTATTATATTAGTTTTGTTAAAGACTTTGTTCAAGTTTCGATAACTACAACATGTTATAGAAATATCTTTTACCTTAAGCTTTTGATTTACTTAGTCTGTAGGTTATCTCTTCTATAAATAGAGGGATCACTCCCCCTATTATGTAAGTCAGTTCAATCACTCATCAATCTTAAGACTTGAACATTTTCCTTTATATTACTTTGTAGTTAACCTTTCATATATAGTTGAGAATAATTCTGCATTTACTGTTATATTCAATTACTATTGATTCTCATCTTTAAACTTCCTAGTTCATTGATTGAGGAGGAGTCATAACTCCCGTTAAAAGTGATGCTTTAACTTGAGCACTTTAATATTCCGCTGTGCACTTTACTTTGATATATTTATAACACAAAAGTGTTCATAACTAAGAACTGCTGAAAGTTGAGCCACTGATCCAACAATTGGTATCAGAGCACTGGTTTATCTGATCAAATATCAATCTAACAAATTGAGAATCAGACACATGCTCTTATTAATATTCAATAAAGGATAAAAGTTCACTTTTGTTCATCCATCACTTTGAGAAGAACTTGACAAATCAAAATTCTCAAAAATGGATCCTCATAATACTGGATCTGCCACTAAACCTGATATGCTGGTTAGAAATGAGTATAATATCTGGCAGAAAAGATTGGCACATACTCTGTCATAGACCAACACCGGTTGTTGGAAATCTGTCATGTATGGACCTCATAAACCAGTAAATGTAAATCTTGAAACTAAGGAAGAAATTCCAAAAGACCCAAAAGAATATACTGATGATGATTTCCTAAAACTTGAGCTTGTTGCTAAGGCATTCTCTATGTTGGCAATGGCTCTCACAAATGATATCTACTCTGGACTTTTACATTGTGAAAGTGCCAAAGAGCTTTGGGATTGCCTAAAAGAACAGTTTGGAGGAACTGAAGAGGTGATTGCCAAGACCACAGAAATTCTTGACACAACAATTTGAAAGATTTTCCTCCTTAATATCTGAGTTAAAGTTAAATGGTTAGACCTATACAACAGTATCTATGCTTCATAGATTTTTAAGGTCTTTACAAGAAAAATGGGAAACTTACTCAATAGTTCTTAGATCTGCACCAGATTTTAACTCCCTCACTCTTACAAAATTACATGGGAGATTATTAACTTTTGAAAGAGAAATAAATCAAAAGAAAAAGTTACAAAATTATGGCAAAACTGCTGATGACTATGTTCCAGGTAGTATAGCACTTTTAGGACAAGACTCACCTTCTTGTCCAAATGATTTTGGATCTTTTGACCACATTGACATAACCACTGGGATCTCATCAGAAAGATCATATCCAGGTTATGACAATAAAGAAAACAGTCAAACTACTAATAACATGTGTTTTATAATGGATGATTTAAAAAATTTTAGTAGTGATGACTTAGAAGAAATGGACATACTACATCAACTGACCATGTTAAGCATAAAAACAAATAAATTTTATAAACGGTCAGGAAGGAAATTTTCAAGACTGAACAGTTCTACAAAAGTTGGTATTGACAAATCTAAACTTAGATGTCATAAGTGTCAAAAGTTGGGACACTTTGCTAGAGAGTGCAGAAGCTCTAGCTTTAACCAACCACGGTCTGGAAATCAGTTTAACTCCAGTTATAATAGGAATAATGGAACTCAAGGGAGTGCTCATTTTGTACAGGAACAAGCTCCACAAATTCAATATGTGCCTCAAATACAATATGTTCAGATGCCTACTCAAGAACAGGGCCAACAACAAACACCTCCTGTTCCAGCTGCTCAACATCCTCCACAAACTCAACAAAGTCATTTTACATCAGGGTATGTTGATTGGAGCAGTCTTCCTTTTGATACATCTGAATGCAGTCCAGATGCAGACAACAAAGTCTTTGACATCAATTAGGGAGAACCTGATAATGGCAGAAAGAATTTTGCCATAATGGCATTTGAGGGATGCACCTCTAAATCTGCCTTGTCTCAGGTATCAAAAGAATCTTTGTTAAAACTTTGTTCAACTTTTTGCAAAGAATATTTTGCTCTAATAAGAGAGACCAATGTGCATCTACATGGCAAAGCAAATGAATCTGAAAGAAAATATACTCAGATAAAATAGGATTTAGAAAGAAAACTTGCTGCAAAATCTAAGGAAATTTCTAAATTAACAAATAATGCCATTAAAACTCAAGCACAAATTAAAATCAAGATAGAAGACCTAGGAAAAGACAGAAAAGAGCTTGCTGACACCAAGGTTGATTGTGAAAATGGGTTGAGTCATGTAGAGGTTACCAAATGCTGCTTATCAAACAAACTGCATCAAATGTTAAGTTTGGCATAGGGTACCACCATACTGGAAACTCCAACTGATTTTACTCCCAAAACTGATGATGATGATGGGAGTAGAATAATTGTAAATCAAACTTCCAATATGAAAGAATGCACATCCTTTCATCAGAACTTTCTCAAAATTGAAAAAGAAAGTCCTGCAGAAGTTTTATATACTGACTTTAAGTCAGCAATAGTTTCATCTACATCAGGAGTTGAGAACCTAAAAACTACTGATGACCTAACTCATATCTCTAAAACTGTCAGTAATTTCCCTTCCACATCTCATGATGAATTTAAAGAGAAGGAGAAGGCAAGAGAATGTGAAATTTGTGGTCTATTTAACCATAAAACAGAATTTTGTAGATACAGAAAAAGAAATCAGTACAACAAGAAAAACTTACAACTGGTTGTGGGAAAACAAATCAAACAAGATTTTGAAGAAACTTTTTGTCCCAACAAACAACAACCATGCAACACCTTTTCTCAGAAAAAGACTAAATCTCAACAAAGGCCTTTTTCTCAAAATTCTTCTTCAATAGTTGACCCTAAATCTTCAGCAATCTCACAAACTGCTGAGATTGAAAACCTCACAAATTTGGTAATACTATTGATGACCAAAGTTGACGGTGGCCCTCAAAAGGACTACACCATTGGATTAAATGACAAATCCATTGCCAAAAAGTCATGGATTTCTAAAAATGGTCCAAACCAAATTGTTCCTGTTCTCAAGAGCAAACCCAAAGCCAAATTGGCTTGGGTTGCAAACTCTAAATAATTTGCTATATGGTGCAGAGGGTCTCCAGAGGTTTGAATAGCATTTGGTATGTTGATAGTGGAGGCTCAATGCACCTGACATGTTGCAGATACCTGATAAGCAATTTTATCAGTCAAAGAGAAGGATATGTGTCCTTTGGGAACAATGCGAAGGGATATGTGCTAGGACATGGCAATGTATCCTCTGGTAAAATACAGTTTGACAAGGTCAATAGGGCTGAAAACTTGGAATACAACTTGCTGAGTGTATCTCAAATGTGTGACAAGGGATATTCTTTCTTTTTCACCAAAACAGCATGCAAGATCATATCACCAGATGGCCAAAAGTTGATAGAGAAAATTATTGAATATCATACTTTGCTGATAGCCAAAAGATGTGGCAATGTCTATGCAGTGGACATTGAAAAAGACAAAGTACTTAACAACACTACTTGTTTCTTCTCAAGAGCATCAACTTCTAAAACTGATCTCCGGAATAGGAGACTTGGCCTTATGAACTTTAAAACCATAAATAAAGTCACAGAAATGGGCTTGGTCATAGGTCTACCTTTGAAGGAATACCAGTATAAAGAACATTGTGTTTCCTGTCTTAGGGGTAAACATCATAAGTCCTCCTATAAGTCTATTAAAGAATCAAAAACAACTGCATGTCTTCAACTACTCCATATGGACTTATTTGGACCAGTCAAGATTATGAGCCTTGGTAAGAAGAAGTACTGCTTGGTCATCATTGATGACTACTCAAGATTTACATGGGTCTTCTTCTTATATTCCAAGGATGAGGCAGCTAATATTATCAAGTTCTTCATTCAACTAGTAGAGAAACAATTCTCTCTTTCTGTCAAAGTCATAAGGAGTGACAATGGGACAGAGTTCAGGAACAAAACTCTGGATGAATTCTGTTTGTCTAAAGGGATTTTGTAGACATTTCAGCATTCCCAGAACTCCTAAACAAAATGGTGTGGTAGAAAGAAAGAACAAAACATTAATTGAAGCGGCTAGAACTATGTTAGATCGTTTAGGCTGTTCTAGCTGCTTCACGCCTACCATTGTATTTCTAGGCTGAAGCAGTCTCAGCTTGTTATGTTAAAAACAGAGTCCTTGTCAACAAAAGACATTCCAAAACTGCCTATGAAGTTTTTCATGGCATAAAGCCTCTTATCTCCTTTTTCAGGGCTTCTGGATGTCAATGTTTCATTTTAAACATCAAAGACTCTATTTCAAAGTTTGCTGCAAAAGTTGATTCAGGTTATTTTCTTGGTTATTCCTAGACTCGAAAAGCCTACAAGGTTTTTAATTCAAGAACCAAGATAGTAGAAGACACACTGAATGTCAAGTTTAATGAGTCTAAACAAACTCTTATTCCAGCACATCCTGCTGAACTCTTTGATCTTGACAGCTTTCATTTCGGACCTAAAAAGACTGTTACATCAACTAAACCCACTTATTATGGTGATCAAGGGTTTTATGATGATAGTCCTCCACCATGGACTCCAATCACAGTCATTAAATCAACTTTCAAACCATCAGAAGTTTTACAAATTTCTACTTCAACAACTGCTGATGAACAAATCTAAACTACTCATTCAGCTCCACAGACTCCTGAACCACAACATACAGCTCAACCAGATATCATCAACCTTAGTGGTTTGTTTGAAGAAGTTCATGAGCCATCACCAAGTACATGGCTACAACAACTAATTGAGCACAGAGATCATCCATTGGATCAAATCATGGGTGATATTACATCAGGGGTACTTACAAGAAACCCGCTTTCCAACTTCTGCTTTTTCTCGACATTTATTTCTCAGTTGGAACCAAAGAAATATCAAGAAGCCCTCAAAGATAACAATTGGGTTCAAGCTATGCAAGAAGAATTGCTTCAATTCAAGAAGCAACAGGTCTGGGAAATTTGTCCCTTACCTCCAAACAAGCTTCCAATTGGCACAAGATGGGTCTTCAGAAATAAACAATATGAAGCTGGTATGATTATCAAGAACAAGGCAAGACTGGTAGTACAAGGTTATTCACAAGAAGAAGGAATTGACTATGATGAAACCTTTGCTCCAGTTGCAAGGCTTGAAGCCATCAGGTTATTTTTGGCTTATGCAATTCGCAACAAAATTAAAGTTTTTCAAATGGATGCCAAGAATGCATTTTTATATGAAAAAATAAAAGAGGAAGTGTATGTTTGTCAGCCACCTGGGTTTGAGGATCCTTCTCATCCCAATTGGGTATACAAACTTGACAAAGCTCTTTATGGGCTAAAGCAAGCTCCCAGAGCTTGGTATGAAACACTTTCTAACTTTTTACTAAAAAATCACTTCACAAGAGGCTCCATAGATAAAACACTTTTTATAAAGCATGTTGGAAATCAAGTCTTACTTGTTCAAATTTATGTTGATGACATCATTTTTTGTTCAACAAACACAAAATTGTGTGATGAATTCAAGAGACTCATGCAATCAAAATTTGAGATGAGTACAATGGGAGAACTACAGTACTTTTTTGGGACTGCAGATCAAGCAACAAACAAATGTAACTTTTATACATCAATCTAAATATGTTAAAGAATTACTAAATAAGTTTTGTTTACAAGACAGTAAATCATGTTCCACTCCCATGACACCTTCCACACAAGTTGAACCAGATGATCAAGGAAAACAGGTTGATCAAACCATGTATAGATGTATGATAGGTTCCCTTCTGTATTTAACTACCTCCATACCAGATGTTATGTTCTCAACTTGTGTCTGTGCTACATATCAATCTGC
This sequence comes from Ambrosia x helenae, assembly GCA_030844895.1. Lineage (NCBI taxonomy): Eukaryota > Viridiplantae > Streptophyta > Magnoliopsida > Asterales > Asteraceae > Ambrosia > Ambrosia x helenae. The sequence goes on from CM061234.1 coordinate 66,492,907, forward strand.
TCCAAGGGAATCACACCTAACTGCTATCAAAAGAATTTTCAAATATCTGAAAGGAACTCCTACATTAGAATTTGGTATCCTGCATCAAGCAATACCAAGTTAACAGCTTTTTCAGATAGTGACTATGCAGGGTGTAAAATGTTAAGAAAATCTACATCTGGTGGTTGTTAATTCTTAGGAAACTGTCTGGTGTCCTGGCAATCAAAGAAGCAAACATCTGTGGCAACTTCAACAGCTGAAGCTGAATACATTCCTGCTGCAAGTTGTACATCACAGATTCAATGGATCTAATATCAAATTCTTGATTATGGAATCAAAGAGACCAAGACTCCACTCTTAGTAGACAGTAAATCTGCCATTAGCATCATTCAAAACCCTGTTCAGTTTTCAAAGACAAAACATATAGAAATCAGGTATCATTTCATCAAGGATTGCTATGAAAAAGGCAAGATTGAGGTGAAACATGTCACAACAACTAATCAAATTGAAGATATATTCACCAAACCCCTTGACACATCAACATTTCAGAGGTTAGTTTCCATGCTTGGAATGCTAAACTTTTAGTAAACTCTGTAAGTGTTTTTCATTCTTTTTTGTACAAATTTTACTTTTACTTACTTGTTTACTCACACTATCTCAAACCTCTGACTATATACCTTCAAAAAGAGGAGAGAGAAACTACTGATGTACTAAAACATCTGTAAGGGAAATATTTTTGAAAAGAAAAATCTGCTGATGATGATAAAATCATCAAATATTGATTTTAGGGGTAATTTTTCTCAGTAGTTCAAAACTCCTGAAGGACAATATAGGAAACTCCTGATGAATAAATATTCAGCAGAGGTTCTGGACAAAAAGGTCAAAACAGTCTTTTCCTATCATTCTCAGAAGTTTGACCTAAACGGACTATTAAACTTCTCAAACCCCTCTTTTCATTATTATCGTTTCAAAAACAAAAACTTCCTTCTCTCAAAACCTTTCTGAATCTTTCAACTGTTCTATCAAAAACAATGGCTCTAGTTCTTAAACAGGGACACAATCAAAGAGGCTACTTCGAAAAAGCTGAAGCCTGGTCCCAATACAATGAAATCATTGATTTGATCGTAAAATCTCAATATTACACGGCGTTCACTATTGCCCACCAATCCATACTGACACTCTTAATGAGTTTTGGGCAAACGCTGAGACTGTTACCGAAGATGGTAAAGTCCTTTCCTTGAAGACGAAGATCAAAGGGAAAGAAATGGCAATCACACCTGCTAGCCTATGAGAAATATTCGGTCTTGATGATGCTGAAGCTCCTGATCAAATTCCCAGTGGAACAATTCAGTCTACCATAATTGAGTGTGGTTACCAAGGTACATTATCACATGCTACAATTTACAAAAAAATATTTTGATGCAAAATATAAACTTTTGTTTCACTACATTATCATGTGCTTAAGTCCAAAGACTGGATCTTCTGATCAGATGTCCTCAGCCATGCAACCAATTTTTCATTCAATTATAAATGAAACTAAATATAGGGTATCTTCATTCTTTTTCAATGAGTTGGTGTTGCATCACCAAAATGATAAAAAGAAATTTTTGTTGTATCCAAGGTTCGTCATGCAATGTATTATCAAAGAACTTGGACAAGAGGTGCTTGTAGGTAAAACAACTCTTTTAAACACTTTATCCTCACAAGCATACTCAAGGCATAACAAACTGGCAGTCGTGCCATAGGATGACCAAGGGGAACATGTCACGGTCCCTAAGGAACCAACATCCTCAAAACCTATTCCCAAAAAGCCAAAACAACCTAAGCAACAAAAATCCGAACCCACCAACCCCAAAAGAAAAGCAACTCAAGAAGTTGAGATGCCTGAAGCTCCACTCTTGATGAAACCTGAGGATGGTGAGCCTCTCAAGTTATATCTTGCAGTTTCTGGAAATGCAATAAATGCAGTCTTGGTAAACGACTTTGAAGGACAATAGCATCCTGTGTATTATGTAAGTAAAACTTTATTGGATACTGAAACCAGGTAGGTATTCACATCTTGAAAAACTTATTTTAGCTTTAATCATGGCATCTACCAAGTAAAGGCATTATTTTGAAACATATAGGATACATGTTCAAACTAATTACCCTACTAAAAATGTGCTTAGAAAACCAGAAATGTCAGGAAGAATGGCAAAACGATCAGTAAAATTAAGTGCTTTTGACTTGGTATATGAGCCTAGAAATGCAATTAAATCACAGGCTTTAGGTGATTTTGTGGCTGATTTCATTAGTGACGTCCTAAGTGAAGTTGAAAAAGAAGTACAACAACTAAATGAAAATTTGGGAAAATGGATTTTATACACTGATGGTGCCTCAAATATGAGAGGTACAGGGTTAGGAATACTACTAAAATCGCCACAAGGGGGCATAATACCTAATGCAATTAGATGTGCATTTCAAATAACCAATAATGAAGCCAAATATGAAACTCTCATTGCTGGTTTGCAACTTGCTAAGGATATGCATCTTTCAAATTTAGAAGTATTTGTCGATTCCTTATTGATTACTAACCATTTTAATGGATCTTATGCAGTCAAAGGTAAAAAATTAGCTGAATATCAATAGTCAAGAAATTAGCATCTTGTTTTGCAGAATTTACATTAACGCAGGTACCTAGGGACGAAAATCCTGAAGCTGATGCCTTGGCAAACTTATGATCCTCCTTAAATTTACCAGAAGGATCCAAGATTCCCATCATTCACATCCTGAAGCCAGCGACTAAAGAATGGCATCCTGAGGATTATACTGTGCATCCTGAGGATAGCATTGCACATCCTAAGGATGGCACTGTCCTAACTACTCAGGATCAAGATGATACATCCTGGATGACTCCTATTATAAAGTATCTAAAGGATGGTGACATCCCTAATGGGGAAAATGCTAGAGCTTTCAGGATGAAGGTGTCTAAATTTATTATTATAAACAATATATTGTATAGAAAATCTCTTGCAGGTTCATACTTAAGGTGTCTCGACAAGGAAGAAGGGAAAGAAGTTCTCAAAGACATCCACGAAGGAGATTTTGGAAACCACACAGGAGGAATAGCTTTATATTCAAAGACGTTAAGAACAGGATACTACTGGCTAACCATGTAGAAGGATGCTATGTTGCATTCACAGAAATGTGATGCATATCAAAGACATAGCAACATCATCCTACACCAGCCTTTTGAACCATTGCATCCTATCATTTCACCATGGCCTTTCATGAAATGGGGGATGGACATAGTGGGAAAGCTACCTAAAGCTCCTGGTGGAAAGGTGTTCATGTTAGTCATGACTGACTATTACTCAAAATGGATAGAGGCTGAAGCATTTGTACAAGTCAGAGACAAGGAAGTAGTATCCTTCATCAAAAGAAACATCCTATCAAGATTTGGGGTCCCAGCTGAGATTATATGTGACAATGGATCTCAGTTCATCAGCAAAAGAACAGCCAGCTTTTGTGAAAGTTGGGGAATCAAGATGATAACATCAACACCTGTCCATCCTCAAGCCAATGGACAAGCAGAATCTTCCAACAAGTTCATTGTCAACAATCTAAAGAAGAAGTTAGGATTAAAAAAAAAAGAAAATGGGCAAAAGAACTACCATTTGTACTTTGGGTAGATAAAACCACTTCCAAGAATGCAACTTGCCAGACACCTTTCTCCTTGGTCTTTGGAACAGAATCCATGCTCCCAATAGAGATGGTAATGCCTACCGCAAGAAGACATCTTTAGGATGCAACTACCAACTCAGAAATATTATTACAAGATCTTGAAACAGTGGATAAGCTTAGAGATGCTGCAAAATTGAGGATGGCAGCCTATCAACAAAGGATAGCCAAAGCTTACAACAAAAACATAAGGATCCGAAGGTTCCAAGTAGTAGACTTGGTTCTTAGAAAGGCTTTTCATAACACAACTAAACCAAGTGATAGTAAGTTAGCTCCCAAATAGGAAGGACCATACTTGATTAATTCTGAGGCTGGCACAGGGGCATATTGGCTCTCAATTATGGAAGGTGAAATTCTTCCAAGGTCTTGGAATCCGATCCATCTTAAATACTATCACATGTGAGGTATGAAAACTTTATATCCTTATCTATATTCCATGCTCTTAAAATGATATCACATCTAAATATGGTCTAGTATATAGTCCATCCTAAGAATTTTTCAGGTCTATTCTGAAGATGAAACTTTGAAGACTAGGGGGTTGGCCACACTCTCCTACATTAAGGTGCCTGACACCTTCCTAAGGTTTAAAGGTTTTCACCTTTCACATTGGGTTAGCAACCCCGCCTGGAGCGCACGTTATTCATGTATATCTTCAGGATGGTGGGACCAGTTCACGCTACAGTGGCTGACAATCTCATTATCTTTGGAATATACATTGAATCCCCAAGGTTTAGACATTTTTCAATGTCTCTTTATCGTATTTGTCCTTGTCGCCAGGGCCTTGTCTCCAGCTATCCTTGGGCTATAACGACAGTTTTATCTTTTGGGCCATGTCGCCAGTTATCCTCAAGATGTTACTTTTGGCCATGTCGCCAGTTATCTCTAAATAGGCATGACCCCATTCTCTATAAGGCCTTGTCGCCAATATTATAATCTTGTCTACCTTTTTCACAGGTTATACTTCAACATTATTGATATTCCTTCATTGGAATAGAAAAAGATATCTTCAAGTCTATCTTGAAGATGCAATGTAACCTCACGAATTTTTCCATTTATTTTGCATTAAAGTATTTCCCGATCCATGATATAAAGTCTAATTTATTTCTAAGTATTCTTATCTTTATCCGTGCACTCTATTTTTCTAAGTTTTTTTTATCATTGTACTAAAAAAAAAAAAATATTCAATCATGACATATGTCCTATCCTAATTCTATTTATAAAATCGTCATTTTATAAGACGGTGTTTTTTTATTTTCTAATTCAAACTAATGATTTTTTTTTCTTAAATAAAGCCTTTAGTCAAATAGTCAAAGTCCTGGTCAAAGTCCTAGTCAAAGTCTTAGTCAAATAGTCAAAGTCTTAGTCAAATGGTCAATTCATCATAAAACTTACTTTATGGTGTTGACCAATTTTAATGGCTAATTGAATCCAAAACTAGTATAAAAACCCACCTATGAACCATTACACTTGCCACCTCTAAATCGATTGTTTCAATCCGGTTAAACTTTCCCTCATACTTTTCTTCTATAGTCTATTACTTCTACAATTGAAGCTTTGATTATAAGCTCTTGTAATTGGCAACTTTGGGACTACACATATTCTATTTCTCGAGACTTAATACTTTGCTAAGGTGAGTTTACGTAACCATGTTATTGCAATTCTTTATACTTGCAACATTATACTTAAGCAATTCTACATACATGTCTAGTTGTAAACTTTAATGTCTCATGATTTAGACAACAACAACAGTTTCAACGAGTTTCAACATTACATAATCATTAGCTATGGCCAAGCCGGCGATACTCAATAATAGATCTATTGGATTGACAATCCCACCCGGATACGTGTACCTCCTACATAGGTAGCGTGGGTGATTGTTATCGTTCCAACATATTATTAAGGTGAACCGTGGATGACGGGATGGACCTAAACTAGTCGGAGGTTTGATTATGTCGATTCAACATTTCATGTTTATTCATGTAGACTTAAACGTACGATAGACATATGAATTGCTAAACTTTTATTCTTAAACATAATTGCGTGACATGGCTTATGTATCCTCACCAACTTCTAGTTGACCCCCCCCCCCCCCCCATTTTTACAACTCAACATGAAATAATGATGATTGAAGTCTAGAGAGTTAGCATGAGGAGACAATTTGAAGTTTATGCTTTGTTTGGCTTTTTGATGTATTAGAATTCCATTCAAGACTTGTTATGTATTTTCAATTTTGGATATTTTTACTTTAAATAAATTTCAATTAAAACTTGAATACCATGTGCTACTGAACAATCATCAATACGTGACATCCCGATGTTTCCGCCATCGGTTGGGGTGTTACAGATTGGTATCAGAGCCATGGTTATAGGGAATTAGGTTATTAGAAAAATAATCTAGTCTATAACCATAGGATTATAATCAGTACTTGTTGCTTTTACTTGCAACCTTACTTGTTTCTATCCTCTATCCTACTTCTTATACTTACTTTAGTCCCTACTAGAAGAGTGCTCTCCATCACAAGATCTACTCTTAGACTAATAGGACAAATCCTCAGGTTTAGCCTGAACCACCTTGAAAATCTCGTCGAAGTTCTAGATTTTAATAACGAACACGTGCAATCTGGAAGGGTGAACGCCTATATTCTGAGTATTCTGTCTAGGAATGGCATTGCGCATAAATCCTAATCAGACGAGGGACCCGGATGCCTACCTGGGAATTCTCGGGATGAGTGTTCACTTATAGGCTAACGCATGTCTTCATTATATTATTAGAATCTAGAAGATTTGATAAGTCAACGTTTTCGTTTATTCGTTTTAATTAATGAATAAATGATTACACTCACTTTCCTTAAACTAAGCTCTAAAATCTCAAAATTTTACAGCTTAAATCAATCTGATTTCATAACCATCTATGGATTTCACAATCACACTTCACCTTACCATCTTAGCCACTTTTTAAATATTCAACACCCTACCCAAATCATATTATTTCATTTCTCCACATGTTACTTATTTTTTTTAAAACTATAACCTCATACCTTAGTACAAACTAAAGATTTCTAAATCTTGTTGTCTTTTCATTACCTAGTAACTTTACAAAGTACATATTTTTGTCAAAAGATGTCCTCGAACTTAAACTCAATTGTTTATTTATTGACGTAACAAACGATTTTCTATATAAATGCTTTAAACTATTAAAAATCACTTAATAGAACCTTGATCTTCAAAACCTAATGTCATGTTTGAAATCTCCAACTAACGGGAATATTTTAGTCAAAGCCCACTTAGCTTGTACTATTAAACAACTTTTGCTTTATGTATAAAACCAACTTTGAAAATAGGATTTTTTTTATCCATAGGAATAATATCTAGTCTCTAAATTCTCCATCGACACTCACTCACTTTCAACTTGTTCAAATTTTTACAATATTTGGCATATACCACAATCATGTTTTCTTATACACTTGATTATAACCTTTGATCAAAACCCCAAAATTTACACTGCTACATAATCTCCTTACAATAAAATAAACTCTTTATCAACTATCTTCACATTCACTATCTCTCGCAACCTTGATTCTGCTTCAAGATTTTTCATCATCCTCTCAAGAACTAAATTCATATCTTTCACCTTCTCACACATGAGCTAGTTACCCATGATAACCAAACTATTGAAACTTGATTGTGTGTTGCATCAAACATAATCCTTAGTTATACATAAGGATTTGACTATCTACCATATTTAAACATTTGAAACTAGAATTCATGAAATATAAACTATTTACTATAGACACACCTAGAGTCATTAACCTTGTCTAGGGCAACTTTATTACAACTCACATGCTATACTTGATACTTTATTGCTTACATGTACATATTATCAATTTGCAATTTATGTGTGTGTGTAAATTGGTACACTTAATCAAACAACTGATAGAGGATGAAGTACTTGCTCAACAGTTAGTTGAGTACCAAATAACCTACTCAACGATTGGTAGAGGTCATCATGCATGCTCAACAGTCGGTAGAGGCCCTACAACCTGCTCAACGACTGGTAGAGGTTATCATACCTGCTCAACAATCGGTAGAGGTTCTTACTCATTGACTGGTAGAAGTCTTTTTCCTGCTCAACAGTTGGACTTATTTTTGGATACATTGTATACAATTCAATCACAAAGTTATTTTGCATTACTTACATGTGTTTTTTAGAGTCATAGAAGGACACAAAACCCTAATGTAAGGTAAATTGGTGATTGCGGTCCGAAACGTAATCATGAATTTACAGGTACGTTAAGGTGGTGTGAAATTCTATCAAGGTTTTCGGTAGAAAAACTAATTATAAACTCTAGTTACCTGGTAGTTCATTTAGCCTTTCTATAGTCCATCAACTCATGTATTTCTTTTAGGATTTCTAAAACTTAAGATTCTTATTCACCTTGCGATTCCAAGACACACCTAATCCTACCCTTAAAACTCACAGATAACAAACCTCTTATCCAAATTATTCGAAAGCAGATTATTCTATAAATTCATGTCGTGCCTTAACCCAAAATTTTCAAAACCACGGCTGCCTTAATTTCTACCCATTTATTTTGCATTAAAGTATTTCCCGATCCATGATATAAAGTATAATTTAATTCTAAGTATTCTTATCTTTATCCGTGCACTCTATTTTTCTAAGTTTCTTTTATCATTGTACTAAAAAAAAAAAAATCTTCAATCATGACATATGTCCTATCCTAATTCTATTTATAAAATCGTCATTTTATAAGACGGTGTTTTTTTATTTTCTAATTCAAACTAATGATTTTTTTTTCTTAAATAAAGCCTTTAGTCAAATAGTCAAAGTCCTGGTCAAAGTCCTAGTCAAAGTCTTAGTCAAACAGTCAAAGTCTTAGTCAAATGGTCAATTCATCATAAAACTTACTTTATGGTGTTGACCAATTTTAATGGCTAATTGAATCCAAAACTAGTATAAAAACCCACCTATGAACCATTACACTTGCCACCTCTAAATCGATTGTTTTAATCCGGTTAAACTTTCCCTCATACTTTTCTTCTATAGTCTATTACTTCTACAATTGAAGCTTTGATTATAAGCTCTTGTAATTGGCAACTTTGGGACTACACATATTCTATTTCTTGAGACTTAATACTTTGCTAAGGTGAGTTTACGTAACCATGTTATTGCAATTCTTTATACTTGCAACATTATACTTAAGCAATTCTACATACATGTCTAGTTGTAAACTTTAATGTCTCATGATTTAGACAACAACAACAGTTTCAACGAGTTTCAACATTACATAATCATTAGCTATGGCCAAGCCAGCGATACTCAATAATAGATCTATTGGATTGACAATCCCACCAGGATACGTGTACCTCCTACATAGGTAGCGTGGGTGATTGTTATCGTTCCAACATATTATTAAGGTGAACCGTGGATGACGGGATGGACCTAAACTAGTCGGAGGTTTGATTATGTCGATTCAACATTTCATGTTTATTCATGTAGACTTAAACTTACGATAGACATGTGAATTGCTAAACTTTTATTCTTAAACATAATTGCGTGACATGGCTTATGTATCCTCACCAACTTCTAGTTGACCCCCCCATTTTTACAACTCAACATGAAATAATGATGATTGAAGTCTAGAGAGTTAGCATGAGGAGACAATTTGAAGTTTATGCTTTGTTTGGCTTTTTGATGTATTAGAATTCCATTCAAGACTTGTTATGTATTTTCAATTTTGGATATTTTTACTTTAAATAAATTTCAATTAAAACTTGAATACCATGTGCTACTGAACAATCATCAATACGTGACATCCCGATGTTTCCGCCATCGGTTGGGGTGTTACATGCAACAGGTTAAATACTGGGGACATCCTAAAGATGTCAAGAAGCAAAGACTTTGGGAAATATCCTAAGGTTGAAACATAATTGGGAAATATCCTAAGGAAGATGAAAAGAAATATTAGGAAGTATCCTATGGATAATACAGACAAAGAACTTAGAAAGTATTCTAAGGATGATGAAACATCCTAAGGATATAACAGGAACTGGGGACATCTTCAGGATGTTTCTATTATTAAGGTTGTTCTCAATATACTTATAAGAATACTTTGAAGGCCAATTGTTGAATTGGTATTAAGGTATAAGTTTATAACTTATCTCATTCTTTTACACTTGTTATTTGGTAATATTTGCAGGATATCAAAAGAATGAAGAAAAGAACACAAGGATGTAGCGTCAAAACAGTTACCATATTATTTATTTATAAGTCAAAATTGATGCTAACCCCTGGCTTCATCCTAAGCCAGGACCCATCCACCAGGGGTCAACATCTTTAGTCCAGGTCTGGAAAGATGTAGGGCTTCGTCTTGAAAACCAAGATACCTCCACCCCAAACCTTTCATTGTCTATACATACAAAAAAGTAAATTGTTTGAAATAGTTCAACCACAAACTACCATCATAAACAACCACAAAATATTTTAAAAAATTGGGCTCAAGCCTAGTCTTTACATCGTTCATCGCCCACTTGAAATTCCTTAGCCACCAAAGCTTCTTCCACCACAGGCTCCATGGATGCATCCTCAGGATCAGCATCAGGGACAGGCTCGTACACCACCTCTTTTCCAGCCAGGCTCCTAATCTTCTCCTACCAAGCCTCAACATCCCAATCCTCTTGTTTGAAGTTGGGATCCTTAGCCTGTATGGCCATCCTCACCCTAGCCTGGAGAACAGAAACTGTGGCAGAAGTCACGACGCCTTTCATGTACTCCTCCATTTCCTTCTCATGCCCCTGCATCGACTTAGCCTGCTCAGCTTTCACCGGTTTTAGCCCAGTCTTCACCTTGCCAAGTTCCTTCTCAAGATGCTTGTATGTGAGGATCGAATTCTCAAAACAAAGACTATGATCAAACAAGTCTATCAATTCAGATGCGGAATCCCTGAATCGATTACGAAATGATAATATAATCAGCAAAACACACAAATCACTTTGAAAGTTTTCATTTCATTGATAAACAAGTTGATAATCTTTACAAAATGATGTTTACAATGATATATAATAAGATCAGACTCAAAAACACCCTAGGGAGAGAACACACTCAAACAAAATGACCAAAAGTTAACATTAGAAACTGATTCAACCTATTTATAATCTTGCACATTCGACCAAGCGTAAGGTCGAATGTGCACCTTCGACCGTTCAATTGGGCAAATCAGCACAATACACAACAAAAACTTCCTTCGACCTCTGAGCACTCCCTTCGACCTTCTATATCTACCTTCGACCATTCTAAATCCACCTTCGACCATCCGTTAGTGACAAAACAAGATTTGATTAGCAATTCAATACCATTAGTCGCACTTCGTTTATCTACAAACTCCCCCTCGACTATTGCTTGAATTGCTTCAGCCTTCGGTCTTCATCCATTCTCTTGTTCATCAACTTGATGTGCAATAAATTCTTCTGCTCTTTAGTCATAACTGGTTCATGAGTTTGCTTTGGTTTCTTCTTTTCTGTCTTTTGAACTTGAACAAACTTCCCCAGCTTCTTATCATAATCGCAACCCGCGTTAACATCCCATGCAAAACATAAGAATACCACACGTTGGTATTTAGCAGCCTGTTCGCTGTCTTTCTCTTCACAGTATATTGGGTTGTAATATAGCATAATAATATCTTCATGAGAGTAGTTTATCAACCACATCGGATCACAGATATGTATCTTCTTGAAGTCATTCTTCCCATCTTTCAACAAGATAATAGCCTCTGTCGTCTTCCAATCATAATACCACCACATAAAATCTTTCGAAAAGTGTTGTGGAATAGGCATCAAAGGTATATGCTTCAGAACTGTCAGTGGATCATATTTCAAAGTAACCTTGTTCATCCTCGTAATCGGATCTTTCTTCTTTTTGTGAACTATCCTTTTAGGATACTACGGGGTGAACACTTCCCATTTAGTTCTACTTTCTCTCGCCATGCGATCTGCAAAGTAACCAACAACATCGTTGTTCACTGTAGCACCTGACATTGTGTGTCTGCAGATATCACGTACAGCCCAATAAGGTAGTGTCTTTATGTCATGAAATCTGTCAAAGTACAGAATTCCTTTTTCCCACTTCACAGCGACACACCTCAGCTGTCTTGTAGAAACATGAATTTCAGTCTTTGGTCGGTTGGCTTCTTTCTCTTTCAGCTTCCTTAGCAAGTTCTTCAGATCATCAGATTGTTCAATAGTCGGTTTTTGACAATCTGAGTTCTTGAAAACTTCATCAACGAACTTCTTGTTTTTCTCACGAGCAAGTTTCTCAGCCTGGCTCAACAGTTCTTTAGAAAATTCAGGAAATCCAGAATCTTTATCATTTTTGAAGTATTCTGGATATTCCTCACTTGTAATATCCTCAATTTCAACATCTTCAAACACTGGAGTATCTCTATCATCAGAGTGATTTCCTACTTCTTTCTCAGGAATATTCGGTATGTAATTCTCACTCATTAACTCTTCAAGAGATTTCCCAACCTGTTTAGCCAGTCCTTCAAGTATCTCTTTAGAAACAGCTGTAGAAACTTCTCCATCTTCAAGATCAGGATCATTGTACTCAAGTTCAAATCTCATGTCATCTGACTCAAATATTTCTGGAAATCTACCTGTCATCTCAATCGTCCAGACTTTGTTTGTCACACCCTCAAAATCCACTTGCGGAGTTTTACCGCGAGGTGCATGACAAACCAGGATCCAAACCAACGATCACAATAAACAAGTCTAAAATGAACATAATGCAATTTCAAAACAATGTTTAAAAATTCCCGTTTACAGCGGAAGCTTATTCAAAACAATATTCAATAGTAAACCAATGTTCAACGTTTGTAAAACCATGCAACCCTAACTAGACGCCGTGCAGACGCGTGCGCCCTAGTCCAGTCGTGCTACCTTAGCGACCTGAGAAAACATGTAAGAGAATACGTCAGCACAAAAATGCTGGTGAGTTTACAGGTTTTGTAATCCAAGTACCAAGTCAACCTGTCCATACTATAACAAATCGAAAACCAGTGTACGCTAGCTAGGCGTATGTTTTGTTACTACCACGATTGGAAAACCATTACTAACTCGTAAACCAAATGTGTGCCCGATGTAGTAACCCTGTTGTTCCTGTTGTTCCTGTTTGAGACAATATGCACCCGCCGACCCTCCAAGTCGACGAGCGGGGTTGGTCACTCCCAATAGCGCTATTCACATTTCCCCGTTGTGCAAACCCGCACATTCATGGTCCCCCCTGGGACTTCCAAAGATCGTGTAGTACACAATAGAAACCCATAGTATGACAGTAGTTACCAAATAATCGTTCTAACACATGTTTTCTCCCCCGAAAATGTGAAACCAGTTTAAAAGAGGGGCCGTAAACTCACCTTAAGTTGCGTTACTTCGTAAAACGAATAACTCAGCAGCAATGCTAGTCCCGTAAAGCGGCGACCTAACATATGACAGTTACAAGCACTTAGACTAATAACCCGCAGGTTAGTTAGTCCCTAGATGTCCAGACCATAACCAAGTTCGTTTGAAAACACCGCGACTATTTAACTGACCCAAAGTACAAGACTCGACATCCCATTGGTGACCCGAGACTCCCCATGTTATGTTTACGCTCTCAAACATACAATCATGCAATCACACTTAACATACGTTAACGCACAACAAGTTATAGCACATAGCTCACGTATCACATAATTACATCCAAACATATGTTACCAAGTTATTAGATATGTTACGGGGTTCCTAGCATGTTCCTACAGGTCAAATCGGGTCTCGGAATGCTAATTTAAACTTACAGCAGCTGTACACGCGATTAGGAAAAGTCAACTAGCATTTAGGTTGGTCAACTGGCATTTAGGAAGGCTAATCGCATGTAATATAGGCGATTAGGGCTATACCACATGTAATTACTAGCATTTAGGGCTATACCACATGTAACTACTAGCATTTAGGGCTATACCACATGTAACTACTAGCATTTAGGGCTATACCACATGTAACTACTAGCATTTAGCTCATAAGACATGTATCTACTAGCAATTAGCCCTACTCGCATGAAACATAGGCGATTGGCCTCCTAATCGCCTCTAACATAGGCGATTAGGGTTGCTAATCGCCTGTAACCTTGCTGTTCTGGTTTTTCGCGCGTTTAACGCTCCAAATCAGATCCAGAACGTGTGTAACCATCCAATATCAACCCAACAACTATTCTAAACATGTTTAAACCAAAATCCTTCGTTTAGCCTCATATTATCAGCCCTGCATGCAACCATGTAATCCAAACACCATACACATAGCATGAAACACCACATTAACATGCATAACTATAACCCTAATAATCAATTACTCAGATTTCATTAATCATGACATCGATATTATTCTGAACTAACCTAACAACATGTTAATCACTCGTCTTTAATCATAAAAACCCTAGATATTAATCATAAACACACATAACACATGTATGATTGTTAGAATCCGATTAACAACACTCATTAACGATTTTCAGAAAGCTTTTTCGTTTTAGAACAGGTCTGGACCATTAGGGATTGAATAAAAACGTTTATAAAGATTGCATGGATGGAAACCAAACCTTAGATTTGTGAAAGAATGATGGATTAAGATTGAAACCTTGTGTTTTGATCAAAAATCGCGTTCCAGAGGTTGTGTGTGTGTTGAGGCGGGTTATGGGACGACTAGGGTTTGTATTATGAAGTTTAGGAGGTCAAGTATGGTATTTATAGTCGTTTTTAGTCGTCCAGCCCGTAACTAGCGATTGTGCAGCATTTACACGCGATTAGGGGTCCTAATCGCATGTAACTTCATGCATTTGGGGCCTAATCGCATGAAACCTCATGCATTTGGCCCCCAATCGCCTATAACCCTGCCCAATCGCCCCTCCTATAGGCGATTAGCCACCCCTAATCGCCTATAGGGGCTGGTTCCTGGTATTTTGCGCGTTAAACCCCGTTTTAACATATGTTAACACATATTCACATACCGACAAGTCACATAATGATTGTAAACACATAACACTTGCAAATAGACATATTCACACTCGTTCACCAATTCCCGGGACTCGAGACTTGTATGTTCCGTATGACCTGACGATCCTACAAATCGTCACCATTTGTACACTTGGTTAAGGACTGACATCTAATGAACCTCTAGACCAACATCCAATGATCTTCTAGACTAAACTGATAGTTCCCGAACCATAACACGACTTAACTAACCCAGTTAAGTATACTATACGCGTGACTCGCTAAGGTAGACTTTTATCTAGACAACGTTGTTAACCAGAATTTGCGGGTGTCACATCATCCCCACGTTAAAAGAATTTTCGTCCCGAAAATTGCGCAAGTAACAAAAGAACAAAAGAAATAACGAAGGGAACAAACAAAAGATAGAAACCAAAAGAGAGATTTACCCGAGTTGTCACATCATCCCCACGTTTAAAAGGAATCTCGCCCCGAGATTCATTCAGCTGCAGAAGAGACATATCTCGACTCGAACGCTTTCTTAGGAAAGAGATGAGGATATTTAGACTTCATCTGATCCTCCCGTTCCCAGTGTACTCTGGTCCTCGGTTCGAGTTCCACCGAACCTTAACGATGCGAATCTTGCTGTGACGTAGGCTACGAATCTTGTAATCAAGGATCTCCATAGGTTCTTCCACAATCCGAAGACGATCATCAACCTTGATCTCTTCCAGTGGAACAATGAGAGACTCGTCAGCCAGACACTTCTTCAAGTTGGACACATGGAAGACGTTATGTACGTTACCGAGCTCCGTCGGTAAATCAAGACGATATGCCACTGGTCCAATCCGTTCCAGGATCGTAAATGGGCCGACATACCGTGGGTTGAGTTTGCCATAACTCTTTTGCCGATCCCGTGCCGCTGCCAACCGGTTACGAATCTGTACGATCTTTTCCGAAGTTTCGTACACTAGTTCAGGCCCAGTAAGTTGACTCTCACCCACCTCAGCCCAACAAAGAGGAGAACGGCATTTCCGCCCGTACAGTGCCTCGAACGGAGCCGCCTTGATGCTCGTGTGATAACTGTTGTTGTATGAGAATTCTATTAACGGTAAATTAGCTTCCCAACCTTTGCCAAAATCGATTACACATGCCCGCAGCATGTCTTCCAAAGTTTGAATTCTGCGTTCACTCTGACCGTCCGTCTGTGGGTGATAAGCTGTACTCATGTCTAGTTGGGTACCCAAAGCCTTGTGTAAAGACTTCCAGAAGTGAGAAGTAAAATGGGAATCACGATCCGAAATAATAGAAACCGGCACCCCGTGCTTAGAAACAACTTCCTTCAGATAAAGACGAGCCAAACGATCCATGGTGTCGGTCTCCTTAATAGCGAGAAAATGGGCTGATTTTGTCAACCGATCAACAATCACCCATATCTTGTCATTCCCGCTTGGTGACTTAGGAAGTTGCGTGACAAAATCCATTGTAATCCGTTCCCATTTCCA
Organism: Ambrosia x helenae; assembly: GCA_030844895.1. Taxonomy (NCBI): domain Eukaryota; kingdom Viridiplantae; phylum Streptophyta; class Magnoliopsida; order Asterales; family Asteraceae; genus Ambrosia; species Ambrosia x helenae. The sequence goes on from CM061234.1 coordinate 66,509,143, forward strand.
TTCCGGAATTTCAGGTTGTTGCAAGAGACCCGACGGTTTCTGGTATTCCACTTTGACCTTAGCACAGGTCAAGCATTTGCTCACGTATGAGGCTATATCTGACCTCATGTTTGGCCACCAGTAAAGCACCTTCAGATCTTGGTACATCTTATCCGAACCAGGATGAATAGAATACCGGGACTTATGAGCCTCATCTAGGACAAGCTCCCGTAGTCCCCCAAATAAAGGAACCCATATGCGTTCTGCGAAGTAGTGCAGGCCATCAGGCCTTCGCTCGAGGTGCTTGTCGGCACCGTGCATGGTTTCAGCTTTAAGGTTTTCCTCCTTCAAAGCTTCTAACTGGGCAGAACGGAATTGATCAGGTAGGGATGAATGAATGGTGAGCTGCAACGCCCGAACGCGACGAGGTTTAGTTGATTCCTTCCTGCTCAAGGCGTCTGCTACAACATTTGCCTTGCCATGATGGTACTTAATGGCGCAATCATAATCGTTCAGGAGTTCAATCCAACGACGCTGTCGTATGTTCAAATGTTGTTGGTCGAAAATATGTTGAAGACTCTTGTGATCGGTGTAGATGGTGCATTTGGTACCGTACAAGTAATGTCTCCAAATTTTCAACGCGAATATCACTGCACCCAACTCCAAGTCGTGGGTGGTGTAGTTCTTCTCGTGCACTTTGAGTTGACGAGAAGCATACGCAATCACTTTCCCGCGTTGCATCAACACGCAACCGAGACCATGAATAGAGGCATCACAGTAAACAACGAAATCATCAGGGCCTTCAGGTAAAGACAAAATAGGAGCAGAACAAAGTTTAGACTTCAGTTCTTGAAATGCCGACTCTTGTGGTTCACCCCAGTCGAATTTTCTATCCTTCTGTGTGAGAGTGGTGAGGGGTTGAGCGATCTTCGAGAACCCCTGAATGAAACGACGATAGTAACCCGCAAGGCCTAGGAATTGCCGCACCTCAGTTGGCGTCTTTGGTGATTCCCAGTCCTTAATCGCTTCGATCTTAGCTGGATCGACATGAATTCCCAGTTCATTTACCACATGTCCTAGGAATTGGACTTCGCGTAACCAAAAGTCACACTTTGAGAACTTAGCGTAAAGTTGTTCCCGTCGCAAAAGTTCCAAAACTAACCGCAGATGTTCCTCGTGTTCGGTCTTGTTCTTAGAGTAAATCAGGATGTCGTCAATAAACACGATGACGAACTTGTCAAGATATGGTTTGCAAACGCGGTTCATCAAATCCATGAAAACCGCCGGTGCGTTTGTAAGACCGAAAGGCATGACCAAGAACTCATAATGGCCATAACGTGTACGAAAGGCAGTCTTTGCAACGTCGGCTTCCCTTACCCGCAACTGGTGATAACCGGACCTCAAGTCAATCTTGGAATAGTAACTAGAACCCTGGAGCTGGTCGAATAGATCATCAATACGTGGAAGAGGATAACGGTTCTTGACGGTCAATTTGTTCAGTTCTCTGTAGTCCACACACAATCGGAAACTTCCATCCTTCTTCTTGACGAATAGAATCGGGGCTCCCCAAGGGGAAGAACTTGGTCTAATGAAACCCTTGTCCAAGAGTTCCTGTAACTGACTAGACAATTCCTGCATCTCGGAGGTGCAAGACGGTAGGGGGCCCGAGCAATAGGAGCAGCCCCTGGTACAAGATCAATACCAAACTCGACCTGACGATGGGAGGAAGACCAGATAAATCATCAGGAAATACATCAAGAAACTCGCGTACAACAGGAATATCGTCGATCTTCTTCTCATCGCTAGAGGAAACAGATAAAAGTGCCAAAACGGCCGAGTAACCCTTTCGAAGACACTTAAGGGCTTTCATGCTAGAGATGATATTTAGCGGAACACCACCCTTGATACCGTACACAGAAAGGAATTCTCCATCAGGGAGAGGAATCCGAATAATCTTGTCGTAACAAACAATCTCCGCGCGATACAGGGACAACCAATCCATGCCTACAACAACGTCAAAACTACCCAAAGGTACCGGCATAAGGTCGATGGGGAACGATAAACTCGACAACTCTAATTGACACCCCGAAGGATACTAGTAGCTTCAATCTTTTTACCGTCAGCCAACTCAATAATATACTTAGTCTCTAATGGTACGGGTACTACATCTAGCAGTCGACTAACTTCCATGGATACAAAACTCTTGTCGGCACCAGAATCAAATAACACACTAACAGAACGATTATTGAGAAGGAACGTACCGGTAACTGTGTCAGGATCCTGTCTAGCCTCAGCGGCTCCAATGACGAAGGCGCGTGCATTCCTGCCACCGCCCCGTTGTTCCCATTACCGTTATTTCCACCCTGCTTCAGTTTTGGGCAATCCTTCCTGTAATGCCCAGTCTCCCCGCAGTTGTAGCAACCCTGTTTCCCCGCAGTTCCTTGAGTAGTAGGAGCTGAGTTAGTAGTCGGGGCCTGGGTCGATGGAAGTGTAGCCCGACAATCTTTAGCAAAATGCCCAATTCGCTGGCAGCGATGACAACGGTTACTGTCGCAGTTCCCTTGATGATGACGTCCACACTTGTTACATTTGGGCAGTTTCCCCGCATAACCACCCTGCTTGTTACCCGAAGAAGAAGAACCCCCATTATCGAACCTCTTACTCTGCTGTGCTGGCCCAGATCCCTTCCCTTCATTATCCCACTTGCGCTTGTTGTTCTCTGGGGCCTTAACAGTCGAACCCTTAGCAGGCAAAATACCCTCATTCACCTTCAAGTTGGTCATCCTGTGAACCGATCGGACCACCTCTGATTATGTAGGATGATTTTCCGCAGCTACCAACCCTGTGATTTCTGGCACTAACCCGAGATATAATGCTCAATCCTCCTGTATTCTGGCACATGCAGATCGGGACACAGCACTGCCAACTCATTACGCCTCACAGTATACTTCTCAATTTCAGACCCAGTCATCTTGAGGTTCCACACCTCGTGCTCTAGCTTTTGCACCTCTTCCCTTGGACAGTACTCACGCTTCAGCAGCTGCACAAAATTCTCCCAAGGCATAGCATACGCCTCCCCAATACCCATATTCTGGGTGATGTTATTCCACCAAGTCAAAGCAACATCCTGGAATAACGCAGCAGCATACTTAACCCGATCTTCTGGGAGACAGTTACACATCAGAAACACTGACTCCACTTTCTCCAGCCACCTAAGCAAGCTCACCGCACCCTCAGTGCCAGAGAATTCCGAGGCTTACAATCCCAAAACATCTTGTAGGTACACATAGGTGGGGGTGGGTTAACAGGACCACCTGAAATGAAACGCATGAGGAACCACGAAGAATGTAAACAAGGTTCACCAATGAGGCAAAGAAAATGGATAAATCAACTTACCACCACCGTTGTGCCCTAACTGGAAGGCAGCTTGGAGCAAGTTGTTCAGATCATCCTGCGATAGGTTAATACCTCCACGACCACCAGCACCACCGCGACCACCACCACGTCCACCATTGCGACCACCTCCACGTCCTCCTCGTACTCCAGACATGATTCTGGCAGAAAGAACGAGAAAATTTAGTTTCGCAGCTAAAGATAACCACTAATGTTCACAAAATCAAAGCTAGATCCAATTCAGGACTATCACTCCAAACCCAGAGCTCACCAGGCTTCCATGCATTTCGGTTTATGATTTTGTGTGCACCCAAAATGATAAACCGCTATACATGGTCCTCCAAGTGTTCTCCTAGTTCAAAGTTCAAATCACCGAACATGGACTCTTAGCTTTACACCGTAATACTACGGTAGTTTATGGCAAGTGTTTCTATTGGAGTATGAAAGGGAGAAGTCCGAGCCTTGGACAAATCTCAAGAGTACACGATTCACTCCAATATACTACACTGCCTAGAAAGTAAGTAACCCGACCTAAGATAGAACGGATGATGTAACATAGAAGGTCAGATGATTTAGGAACACCCCGACAAGCCCATACGTAAACTACCATAATGTTTTTAGTACCATGTGATCGTCTAGTGTGTGCGACTCGGCTATAGACTAGACTCTACATGCAGTCCTAGTTCACTATAACCATTGGCTCTGATACCAATCTGTCATACCCTCAAAATCCACTTGCGGAGTTTTACCGCGAGGTGCATGACAAACCAGGATCCAAACCAACGATCACAATAAACAAGTCTAAAATGAACATAATGCAATTTCAAAACAATGTTTAAAATTCCCGTTTACAGCGGAAGCTTATTCAAAACAATATTCAATAGTAAACCAATGTTCAACGTTTGTAAAACCATGCAACCCTAACTAGACGCCGTGCAGACGCGTGCGCCCTAGTCCAGTCGTGCTACCTTAGCGACCTGAGAAAACATGTAAGAGAATACGTCAGCACAAAAATGCTGGTGAGTTTACAGGTTTTGTAATCCAAGTACCAAGTCAACCTGTCCATACTATAACAAATCGAAAACCAGTGTACGCTAGCTAGGCGTATGTTTTGTTACTACCACGATTGGAAAACCATTACTAACTCGTAAACCAAATGTGTGCCCGATGTAGTAACCCTGTTGTTCCTGTTGTTCCTGTTTGAGACAATATGCACCCGCCGACCCTCCAAGTCGACGAGCGGGGTTGGTCACTCCCAATAGCGCTATTCACATTTCCCCGTTGTGCAAACCCGCACTTCATGGTTCCCCCCGGGACTTCCAAAGATCGTGTAGTACACAATAGAAACCCATAGTATGACAGTAGTTACCAAATAATCGTTTTAACACATGTTTTTCCCCCGAAAATGTGAAACCAGTTTAAAAGAGGGGCCGTAAACTCACCTTAAGTTGCGTTACTTCGTAAAACGAATAACTCAGCAGCTATGCTAGTCCGTAAAGCGGCGACCTAACATATGACAGTTACAAGCACTTAGACTAATAACCCGCAGGTTAGTTAGTCCCTAGATGTCCAGACCATAACCAAGTTCGTTTGAAAACACCGCGACTGTTTAACTGACCCAAAGTACAAGACTCGACATCCCATTGGTGACCGAGACTCCCCATGTTATGTTTACGCTCTCAAACATACAATCATGCAATCACACTTAACATACGTTAACGCACAACAAGTTATAGCACATAGCTCACGTATCACATAATTACATCCAAACATATGTTACCAAGTTATTAGATATGTTACGGGGTTCCTAGCATGTTCCTACAGGTCAAATCGGGTCTCGGAATGCTAATTTAAACTTACAGCAGCTGTACACGCGATTAGGAAAAGTCAACTAGCATTTAGGTTGGTCAACTGGCATTTAGGAAGGCTAATCGCATGTAATATAGGCGATTAGGGCTATACCACATGTAATTACTAGCATTTAGGGCTATACCACATGTAACTACTAGCATTTAGGGCTATACCACATGTAACTACTAGCATTTAGGGCTATACCACATGTAACTACTAGCATTTAGCTCATAAGACATGTATCTACTAGCAATTAGCCCCTACTCGCATGAAAAATAGGCGATTGGCCTCCTAATCGCCTCTAACATAGGCGATTTGGGTTGCTAATCGCCTGTAACCTTGCTGTTCCGGTGTTTCGCGCGTTTAACGCTCCAAATCAGATCCAGAACGTGTGTAACCATCCAATATCAACCCAACAACTATTCTAAACATGTTTAAACCAAAATCCTTCGTTTAGCCTCGTATTATCAGCCCTGCATGCAACCATGTAATCCAAACACCATACACATAGCATGAAACACCACATTAACATGCATACCTATAACCCTAATAATCAATTACTCAGATTTCATTAATCATGACATCAATATTATTCTGAACTAACCTAACAACATGTTAATCACTCATCTTTAATCATAAAAACCCTAGATATTAATCATAAACACACATAACACATGTATGATTGTTAGAATCCGATTAACAAGACTCATTAACGATTTTCAGAAAGCTTTTTCGTTTTAGAACAGGTCTGGACCATTAGGGATTGAATAAAAACGTTTATAAAGATTGCATGGATGGAAACCAAACCTTAGATTTGTGAAAGAATGATGGATTAAGCTTGAAACCTTGTGTTTTGATCAAAAATCGCGTTCCAGAGGTTGTGTGTGTGTTGAGGCGGGTTATGGGACGACTAGGGTTTGTATTATGAAGTTTAGGAGGTCAAGTATGGTATTTATTGTCGTTTTTAGTCGTCCAGCCCGTAACTAGCGATTGTGCAGCATTTACACGCGATTAGGGGTCCTAATCGCATGTAACTTCATGCATTTGGGGCCTAATCGCATGAAACCTCATGCATTTGGCCCCCAATCGCCTATAACCTGCCCAATCGCCCCTCCATAGGCGATTAGCCACCCCTAATCGCCTATAGGGGCTGGTTCCTGGTATTTTGCGCGTTAAACCCCGTTTTATCATATGTTAACACATATTCACATACCGACAAGTCACATAATGATTGTAAACACATAACACTTGCAAATAGACATATTCACACTCGTTCACCAATTCCCGGGACTCGAGACTTGTATGTTCCGTATGACCTGACGATCCTACAAATCGTCACCATTTGTACACTTGGTTAAGGACTGACATCTAATGAACCTCTAGACCAACATCCAATGATCTTCTAGACTAAACTGATAGTTCCCGAACCATAACACGACTTAACTAACCCAGTTAAGTATAACTATACGCGTGACTCGCTAAGGTAGACTTTTATCTAGACAACGTTGTTAACCAGAATTTGCCGGGTGTCACATTGTTTGTTAACATCTGACGATATAGCTTCTTATCCTCCTCGGATAAAGATCTGATCTTCTCATTCTAGAAAATATCATCATCGTCAGTATTGCCACCAGAGCTTTCGAACTAGACTCTCCTGCATCTTTTCCAGATTCTCTCTTTTCATACTTGTACAGATCAGTGTTATCATCATCGTCATCATCATCATCATTAGCAGGCTATTATCATCTCCAGAATCATCACCTGAACCATCATTATCATCACCATCTTTCTTCTTCTCAAGAGCATCACCGGCATCCTGATCAAGTTCTTCATCATCTTCTTCTCAGACTCAGATGGTTCATAATCAACAAGCTCTTCCTCTCTTTCTTTATCCTCTTCTCCTTCTTTCAATTGTGGAGCTCTCTCATACAAATCATCAATAAGCTTTTTCATACACTTATTGATCGTTCTCATCTTCTTTTTCTCAAGTCGTAAAGTTATGATTCTTCGAGTATTTCTCTGTTCATGCAATAACAACTCTTGATTCTCTTTCTGGAGTAACTTGATCTTAGCTGCTAATTCTTCCTGGCTCTCCTGTGAAGATTCAACTACATCTAACATCTTCCTATCATTCTTTCTTAACTGCTCAATCTCAGCTTGTTGCTGGTTAATGATTTTCATCATTTCAGTCAGCTTCTGATTCACTACATCCATCACATCTCCTGATACAGAAACCTTAGGAGTTAAAGCCTCAGCAACTGGAGTCTTTTTCTTAAACTTATTCAAGACTCTATCCAACACAGCATTAAAATCATCAGTTGGAATATTAGATTGCTCAGCAGCAGATGTTTTCTGTTTCTTAGCTGCTGGGGATATCACGGGAGACTTAGAGCTAGACATTACAGGAACTTTCTTTCCTGCACTTAAGCTTTCAATATCTTTAGCTCTCCTTTTCATAGGCTTTTCAATCTCACAGCCTTAGCTTTCTTCTTGTATATTGGATTCTTTTGTTTAGTACCAGCCTTTGGCGATCCACCAAAATCTTCAACACCCATACTAGACTCTCATCAATATCGTCCATCACAATCGGACTCTTCATCCTCTGTTCTTCCAAGGTTTGATTCAAACTCTCAGATTCACCAGCCACAGTGGCCTTGGTGTGGTGGTCTTGACAGTCTCGTTTGCAGAATCCCATCTCTCTTCCTCCTGAGTCTCTTCAGAATCCATAGTCTCCTCATCAACCAAGTGTATTCCTTTCTTAGCAACACTCTTCTTCCTCCGAGATGTTTTATTAGGCGGTTCTTTTTCAACTTCTTTTTCCTTACCCTTTCCTTTACCATTCTTCGCACCAACATTAACAACTTGCCTTTTTCTTTTGGCTTCAGGTTCAACAGGACATAATGGATCATCATTATCAAAATCACTGTTAGCATTCCTAGCTTTATCAACACCTGGATCTTCATAACCTGGATTGATCAAGTGACCAAACAAGTTCTTCAAAGGTGGTCTTTCATTCACAGGTACACCTTTATATCCTTTCATCCTCACCAATGTGCTCAAACTCATATGATCCTGTACCACAATCTGCGTAGGATCTTTCCTCAACTTCTTGTACTTCTGATCGAATATCATTTGCAGGAATCTTGGATACAGTAAAAACTTCTTACTATTCAATCCTCTTTAATGGTTTAAGCATGTGGGTCAAGTATCATTCCCGATACATTGAATGGTTTGTTCAGAATCAGGGCAACCATTAAAGAGCTAACACTCTTCCTCATCACGTCATATCCTCCACTCACAGACCCAAAGACATGTAACATCACGTGAGCCAGGTATTTAAACTGTGGGCACAGTTTACCTTTATGTAAGGCTCCGTCTGTGATCGGTCCGTTGTATTTCATCTTAAGAAGAATTTCCTCTATTCAATCCAAGATAAGACTCTCGGATCAGTCTTCTTGTCAGTCAGCTTCAAGGCTTTTCTGATGTCATCTTCAGATACATAACCAACTCCCCCTGAATCTTACTAACAATAGTTGTTTCATTGTCCCAAAAGTCGATTCTTGCATTCGTGCAAATGATAGACAGGTCACCAATCTGAAGATTGATGCATGATTCTCGATGATCTTGTTACAGACCATCAACATCCTCCAAATTTTAGGCATGGCTTGGGCATATGCTATCCCAGTCACATCAAATAATTCTTTGATGAACTGAGGGAATGGATTCTTCAAGCCAAGATGAAATGGCAAGTACAAGAAGCAGACCCATACTGAGGATGGAAAATCAGATTTTGCACCCTGATCCAAAGGACGAAACTTTGCAGAACTAGGGAAGGCCCCTAAGTCCTTTAGAGCTTGTATGTGCCTATCAGTAAAGGAACAGATCTCCTGTTTTGGATTGCTTAGCAGGTTTTGGGAGGTGAAATCTTTTGGGACTCCAACATTCCTGGAAGATCTTGTTGTTTTCTTGCCCATTGATGTCGTGTAGGTGTATTAAGAAAACTAAACTTCTTTTCAAAAAGGGAAAAGTCACGGGGAGATGCCAAAGGCTTTGATGAAAAGGTGAGCAAGTTAGAAAACAGAAAGACACTTACAAGTTTTAAATTTATAATTTAAAATGATAGTTGCTCAACGTTCTAAACCCGACACAATAGGCAAGCGCACCTATCGTATATAGTATAGAAATGTGCAACTACCGAGTATCGATTCCGTGGACACGATTTTTAATACTCAACATCCTAAAATTACATAAAAGACTTTTTAAAATGCAAGGAAAAGTAAAAGAGAGAGATGTAAACAATTAAGAAAAATCAATAGCAAAACAATGGTGTTACTTTGGGATCAGATGGGAACCTGGTAAGAAAATAGGTATCTTTATTTATAGTGGTGTGTTTGAGCGCACACTTGTGCTTAACTTAGAATTGCAACTGCATTTTCCAGAGGTGACTGTTTTCGCAAAGTTGTACAAACGACTGTGTTCTTAATGTTATTATGAGGGTCTCCCGACCTGGTGAGCTCACCTCTCAATACTAAAAATAAAGTGACTTGAGACTGTGTCGACTCAATCACAAATTACCAGCCTCCCGGTGTTGCGATATAGACATCAACTACTCTAGACTTTTATGAATAACTTGTCGGTGGCTGGAGCATGACCGAGCAAGTTACCACTTAATATCATAGAGGAGTCATGACTAACCAGCACATTGTGCATCCCCTAATTGGTTTAATTAACTTATCAAAAAGTGGTTGGTCTATCATTAACTGTGCGGCAGTATAATGATGAAATAAAATAAAGACCGTTTTATTTCAACACGAGTTCATCAATCCTTAACCCTCATCAAAGCTTCATATAGACCATGAAACCAAGGTGTAAGATTAGGGATAGACTTATCATTAGGACTGAGTATAAAGACCGTACCAACCCTAAATGAGATCTTGATAGTGGAGGATTAAGTCTCAAAGTGTGTGTATTTCTACCCACAAATGGACTAATCATTACTCATGGATTAGGTTAGCTCACAAGTGCATGGGTTTTTACACACCATGGGTACACTCATGAGTCCCTCCACTTTCTATCAAGACACTCACAAGACCAAAGACTAAGTGATTTGTTAATTAGACCATTAAACAAAGTTTAGAATAGTAAGAATTATTATGAACACAAAACACCACTTTAAAATAAAAGATAAACTATATTAATTCATACCAAGTTTCCATCCTTACCCTAGCAACACCAACAGAAATCTAGCCTAGCATGGTTGATACAACAAGCTCACAAGGATGGGTTTTTGTACAAGACATGTTGGAAGGTTGTGTGAAGATTTCTAAGGGTTTTGGATGATTTTGGGGTGTTTCTCTCTCAGTCAAGGTGTTTGTGGAGTGATCCCAGACTCCAGGGGACACCTCTAAACCCTAAGGTGCAGAAACTTCATGGAGAAGTGTTGATTTGTGAGTCGGAAAGGATGCTTCAAAATGTGGGATAGAGACATCTAAACCCCTCGACGATGTTCTGGCACGCCCATGCTCGATAACGGTACTGTTGCAGGGTCCTTTGTGCAGAAACTGTTGGTTAGTTTCTTAGCACACCCGTGCTCACCGATATGGCACGCCCGTGCCACCCTGGAAAGTTAACCGTTTTGTCAGTCTTCGTCGGTTTTTGCCTTGGAGAACACGCTGGAGTAAAGCACGACCGTGCTACACTCCTGAGCACGCCTGTGCACCTTCTGAAGCTCTGAAAATGACCTCCTTTGACTTGTTGACCCGGGAAAGTTGCATGGCTGTGAGCACGGCCGTGCCATGCCTGGAAGATCTTCAAATTCTTCAAATCTTCGTCCTTTTTGTGCTGTTTTGTGCGGGTTTTCACTTCTTTTCATCATCGGACCTCCGAACTTGTGATTATCAACAAAGAATAATAAATCCTAATAAAACAAAGATAAAAGCACGATTTAGAGTATAAAACAAGTGATAATTATATGTGAAAACATATCGAATTCTCGGCACAACATAACACCTCACACTTGAACGTTTTCTTGTCCTCAAGCAAACCGAACGTTAGGCAATTTTGTGAGATAAAAATTGTAAGTTTAAATCGATGTGCCGAGCTTAACTTACCTCCTAAGAGTCTAACTTAATAAAATTTCGGGATTTCAGGCACGGCTTTTGGTGAGACTTATTACAACAATTCCTAAGGTGGCCCCTTTTTCCTTTTTCCTCACTCCTCTCATTCACTCGGGTTTCATTTTTAGGGTGATCACTCAAATTCTACCCGATTGACGACTCGAATCATAGGCTTGGGTGCAAATCGCAACTCCACCACTTTTATTGAGGTGGAGTGTGTGAATCAATAGGACTTTTTGAGGGTTATTTAGTGGGATTGTGAAAAATAGGGTAGGAATGGGGTCTACCACCATGACTGATATCGGGTTCGGTGCTTTAGGTTTGTCGGAATCTCGGTGATCTTCTTAAGTTGGCTTTTCTAATCTTTTCTTTGGACTTCACATCTAGAATGTGGCCTTCTCTCGTGAATTGTTAGGCGCGAGGGCCACCTAATAGCCTCCACTAGGTTGGGTCGATTACTTGGTCTCTTCAGTTAATATTGCAAAACTTTTCTTTTTGAAGTTCCCTTGATTCTCTTTATTTACACACACACTTTTTTAAACATAAATTTCTCATGGTGCTTGTTGGGTGATAACTAACACTTGGTACGCTCTTTTAATGGCTTTCTCTTCTAGCCTCTTCACGATCTCGATTCTTGATTCTTGATGTGCGGCTTTTGCTTCAAAGTCCCAAAATTGCCAAAGACCTTCCTCAACACCTAAACACCTCCCTAATTTCGTCATGGCAGGGGCTAAATGAATGTAAGGAAATGAAAAGGCTAAGGCTCAAAGATGGGTGGCTAGGGGTGGGAAAATTTATGAAAGGCTAGTGATAACAGAATAGGTTGGTCCTAGGTTCTCAGATCACTTTCACACACTCTCCTCTGATGCGGTCTCGTAGCGCATAAGTCACACAAGTTCTAATCGCGCCATGCCAATCGGGGAATATCTCTCAAAAAAAATGAACGAGTATGTGTAATATATATATACATATATGAAATGGTGTGCTTGATAAGGCTCAATAATGCTCACATGAAAAATGGTAGGGTTATTTAAGGAACCGGGAACACCTTAACCTTTTCTTTGGACTACCAAAAACCTCCCTAATCTTCCGCTAAATCGTTGGGCCGACTCAAAGGTTTTGAAAATGTTTTTGTTAACATAAACTTCTTTTAAAAACATTGTCTTTTTAGTTACGGTTTGCTAGACTGCCTTAAGGTGTTTTAAATTTTACCAAAATTTTAAACACCTCACACTTAATTCTTTTACACAATTTTTAAATTAATAATAGTAGTATATGTGTGTGCAAAGAAAAGTGGGCAAGTCAAAAGAAACAAGTATTTCCACTTTTTGTCTTCCAATGGTCTGCGCGTAGTCGATCCCCGCAGCTGCCTTGTCTGCTTTCTTGAGAGAAACCACTTGGCATGAACTTCAATACTTTGTTAGTAACGAAAATAAAAATAAAAACAAGCTACTGGTCCTAATGCCGAGAGGGCATACTAGAATGATAGAAAGAATCAAGAGTGAACGACCATACCTGATGGTTCTTGACGTTGTCTACCGTATACACCAACCTCTCAACTTATTTGTCCTAAGCTACTAATCCGGGCTGCCTCCCCGGTAGCGCCACGTTTCACTTCTTTGGCTAGACAAAACGCGTGATGCTCAAACTGCTTCCTTTCCGACCTCTTGGACTCTAGTGGTGTCTCTCTTTCGCCCGTTCTTCTTTCTTCGTCCAATCTACGACGACTGTCCCAGTATTCATCTATCCATTTGGTGTTGTTAAGTCCTACCACTGATTCTTCCGGTGGTGCTACTGCTGTACTTTGGTTTTATTCAGTTGATAATGTAATTGCCTATCAATGAAGTGGGCCACGTCAAATGGGTCTTCAGCCTGGTATTCTTTTCCACCGGCCGTGTAGTGCAACTTGTTACTCCCAACCCGAATTGTAAGAATCCCCTCACTCATATCTATTACGGCTCTGGCGGTAGCTAAGAATGGTCGGCCGAGAATAATAGGAACATTACTCTCGCCCATGTTAAGGATGACAAAGTCGACAGGAAAACAAATTTCCCTATTTTGATAAGCAACTTTTCGACAACCCCCTTGTAACACCCCAACCGATGGCGGAAACATCGGGATGTCACGTATTGATGATTGTTCAGTAGCTCATGATAATACATATGTTTAAATAATCCTTTATTACATTACAATATTGAATTACATTAAAGTCTACATCAAATAATCAAACAAAGCTTAAAACTTCAAATATCTCCTCATGCTAGCTCTAGACTTCATGCATCAGTATTTCCTGTTGAGTTTGGAAAAATGGGGGGGTCAACTAGAAGTTGGTGAGAATACATAATCCATGTTAAGCATATAGTTTAAGTATAAAAGTTTAGCAATTCGTATGTCTATCGTAAATTTAAGTCTACATGAATAGTATAATATGTTGACATAATCAAACCTCCGACTAGTTTTAGGTCCATCCCGTCATCTACGGTTCACCTTAGTAATATGTTGAACGATAACAATCACCCACGTTACCTATGTAGGAGGTACACGTATCCGGGTGGGGTTGTCAATCCAATAGATCTATCATTGTGTATCGTTGGCTTGTACGGAGTTAATGATTATGCTAGAATAATTGTGCTTACCATAGTAATGTTTAAGACATAATGCAACATAGAATAACACATAGACACTTATGTTGAATTGTAAATTGATGTTGTAACATGTTTCACCCCAAAATAGTGAAATGGTAAAAGGGGCTATGTAAACTCACCTTAGCAAAGTATTAAGTCTCGAGAAATAGAATATGTGTAGCCCCAAAGTTGCCAATTACAAGAGCTTATAATCAAAGCTTCAATTGTAGAAGTAATAGACTATAGAAGAAAGGTATGAGGGAAAGTTTAATCGGATTGAAACAATCGATTTAGAGGTGCAAAGTATAATGGTCATAGGTGGTTTTTATACTAGTTTTGGATTCAATTAGCCATTAAAATTGGTCAACACCATAAAGTAAGGTTTTATGATGAATTGACTATTTGACTAAGACTTTGACTGTTTGACTAAGACTTTGACTAGGACTTTGACTATTTGACTCAAGGCTTTATTTAAATAAAAAAAAATCTTGTATGTGAAAAAAAAAAGAATTTAGAATCATATTATTATTATTCTTATTTATATACATTTATGTATGTATATAAGTTGTGAGTTAGGATAAATAAAGACTTAGGCACATTTGTATAATATTAATGATAAAGGTGTAATAAAAAAAATATATATTATATAAGGGCTTTTTATGTATTAAAATTTTGGGGAAAATTTTGCACTGTTACAGTCTCCCCTACTTTTGGAAACTTCGTCCCGAAGTTTATTGAAAACACAGGGTTGAAGGTGATTGGGTAGAAATTAGGACAAGGGTGGTTTGGGAAGTTTCGAGTTAAGGCATGACATAAATTTATAGGTAACAGAATAAACTGTTTCGAATAATTTGGGTAAGAGTTTTGATATGTGTGAGTTTTAAGGGTTGGATTAGGTTCATCTGAAATAGCAAGGAGAATAAGAATCTTAAGTTTTAGGAGTCCTAAAAGGAATGAGTTGATGGACTATTGAAAGACTAAATGAACTACCAGATAACTAAGGTTTATAATTGGTCAACTACCGAAAACCTTGATAGAATTTCACACTACCTTAACGTACCTGTAAATTCATGATTACGTTCCGGACCGCAATCACCAATTTACCTTACATTAGGGTTTTGTGTCCTTCTATAACTCTAGACACACATGTAAAAAATATGATTAACCATGTATCCAAAAATGAGTCCAACTGTTGAGCAGGAAAAAGACTTCTACCAGTCAGTGAGTAGGAACCTCTACCGATTGTTGAGCAGGTATGATAGCCTCTACCAGTCATGATCAGGTTGTAGGGCCTCTACCGACTGTTGAGCAGGCATGATGACCTCTACCAATCGTTGAGTAGGTTATTTGTACTCTACTAACTGTTGAGCAAGTACTTCATCCTCTATCAGTTGTTTGATTAAGTGTACCAATTATTACACACATGAATTGCAAATTGATAATATGTACATGTAAGCAATCAAGTATCAAGTATAGCATACGAGTTGTAATAGAGTTACCCTAGATAAGGTTAATGACTCTAGGTGTGTCTATAGTAAATAGCTTATATTCCATGAATTCTAGTTTCAAATGTTCAAATAAGGCAAATAGTCGAATCCTCATGTATAACTAAGGATTATGTTTGATGCAACACACAATCAAGTTTCAATAGTTTGGTTATCATGGTAACTAGCTCATGTGTGAGAAGGTGAAGGATATGAATTTAGTTCTTGAGAGGATGATGAAAAATTCTTGAAGCAGAATCAAAGTTGTGAGAGATAGTGAATGTGAAGATAGTTGATAAAGGAGTTTATTTTATAGTATGGAGATTATATGATTTGAGTAGGGTGTTGAATATTTAAAAAGTGGCTAAGATGGTAAGGTGAAGTGTGATTGTGAAATCCATGGATGGTTATGAAATGAGATTGATTTAAGCTGTAAAATTTTGAGATTTTTGAGCTTAGTTTAAGGAAGGTGAGTGTAATCATTTATTCATTAATTAAAACGAATAAACGAAAACGTTGACTTATCAAAACTTCTAGATTCTAATAACATAGTGAAGACATGCTTTAGCCTATAAGTGAACACTCATCCGAGAATTCCCAGGTAGGCATCCGGGTCCCTCGTCTGATTGGGATATATGCGCAATGCCAGTCCTAGACAGAAAACTCAGAATACAGGCGTTCACCCTTCCAGATTGCACGTGTTCGTTTATTAAAATCTAGAACTTCGACGAGATCTCAAGGTGGTTCAGGCTAAACCTGAGGATTGTCCTATTAGTCTAAGAGTAGATCTTGTGATGGAGAGCAATCTTCTTGTAGGGGTTGAAGTAGGATAAGAAGTAGGAGTGAGATAGAGAATAGCAAGTAAAAGTTGCAAGTAAAAGGAGCAAGTACTGATTAAAATCCTATGGTTATAGACTAGATTTTTTTTTTTTCTAATAACCTAATTCCCTATAACCATGGCTCTGATACCAATCTGTAACACCCCAACCGATGGCGGAAACATCGGGATGTCACGTATTGATGATTGTTCAGTAGCTCATGATAAACATATGTTTAAATAATCCTTTATTACATTACAATATTGAATTACATTAAAGTCTACATCAAATAATCAAACAAAGCTTAAAACTTCAAATATCTCCTCATGCTAGCTCTAGACTTCATGCATCAGTATTTCCTGTTGAGTTTGGAAAAATGGGGGGGTCAACTAGAAGTTGGTGAAAAATACATAATCCATGTTAAGCATATAGTTTAAGTATAAAAGTTTAGCAATTCGTATGTCTATCGTAAATTTAAGTCTACATGAATAGTATAATATGTTGACAAATCAAACCTCCCGACTAGTTTAGGTCCATCCCGTCATCTACGGTTCACCTTAGTAATATGTTGAACGATAACAATCACCCACGTTACCTATGTAGGAGGTACACGTATCCGGGTGGGGTTGTCAATCCAATAGATCTATCATTGTGTATCGTTGGCTTGTACGGAGTTAATGATTATGCTAGAATAATTGTGCTTACCATAGTAATGTTTAAGACATAATGCAACATAGAATAACACATAGACACTTATGTTGAATTGTAAATTGATGTTGTAACATGTTTCACCCAAAATAGTGAAATGGTAAAAGGGGCTATGTAAACTCACCTTAGCAAAGTATTAAGTCTCGAGAAATAGAATATGTGTACCCCAAAGTTGCCAATTACAAGAGCTTATAATCAAAGCTTCATTGTAGAAGTAATAGACTATAGAAGAAAGGTATGAGGGAAAGTTTAATCGGATTGAAACAATCGATTTAGAGGTGCAAAGTATAATGGTCATAGGTGGGTTTTTATACTAGTTTTGGATTCAATTAGCCATTAAAATTGGTCAACACCATAAAGTAAGGTTTTATGATGAATTTGACTATTTGACTAAGACTTTGACTGTTTGACTAAGACTTTGACTAGGACTTTGACTATTTGACTCAAGGCTTTATTTAAATAAAAAAAAAATCTTGTATGTGAAAAAAAAAAGAATTTAGAATCATATTATTATTATTCTTATTTATATACATTTATGTATGTATATAAGTTGTGAGTTAGGATAAATAAAGACTTAGGCACATTTGTATAATATTAATGATAAAGGTGTAATAAAAAAAATATATATATATATATAAGGGCTTTTTATGTATTAAAATTTTGGGGAAAAATTTTGCACTGTTACACCCCTCGGGCTTCTTTATGGTACCATCTGCCAACTCGATCGTAGGTATTAACGGTCGCGGGTCGCCTAAATTGAGTTGCTTGTAGATATAAGTGGGCATAACATTCACACTTGCACCTAGATCTACAAAGGCATAATTTGAAGGCAAATTGCTTTTGGAGCACGGTAAAGAAAATTTCCCTGGATCGGTCAGCTTTGGAGGAAGATTTTGCTGGAGTAGTGTCGCGCACTCTAGTGCGTTTCCTTTTACCGCTGCCTCGAGATTTTTCTTATTGCTCAAGAAGTTCTTCAGAAATTTTGAGTACTTGGGCATCTGCTGAATGACTTCTATAAAAGGCAAATTGACATGGATTTGACTTAGGAGTTCGGTGAATTTCTCGTACTGCTCATCCGTCTTTTGTTTCATCAATCGTCCGGGATAAGGTATGTAAGGCCGATATTCCCACCGTACTGTCTTCGATGGTGGTTCTGGTGGTGGAGCAACTGGAGGATTTTGGTTAATTGCAGGCCCATCATTAACCGGCATTGGTGAACTTGCGGTTGAGTTTTCTGGTGTGGTGATGTTAGGAATGGTTATGTTTGGAGTGGGTTCATTTGTGAGTGGGTTGGGTGGTATAACTTGTTCATTGGCAGGTACCGCTGGCTCAGGATAAACGCGGATGCTTCGAAGAGTTATGGCACTAACATTGGCTTTTGGGTTGGTTTCAGTGTTGCTTGGAAGGCTTCTGACGGGTCTTTCTGCAAGAGATTTGGCCATTACGCCCAGCTGTACCTCCAAATTTCTGATGGTGGACTCCAGACCTTGAAGCCTCTTGTCGGTGTTGTTGAACTTTTCATCCATTCTTGCTGCGACTCCTTGAAGCCTCTTGTCGGTGTTGTTGAACTTTTCATCCACTCTTGCTGCTGATCGGGCTTTGAGCTTTGCGAGTCTTTCATCCACGGATGGGTAACCATTGTTTGGTGGGCGTTGCTGGTTGTATTGTTGACTGAATCCGGGTGGCTGCATGGTGGTGGTGTTTTTCCACCCAAAATTTGGATGATCACGCCAACCAGGATTATAAGTGTTGCTGTAACGATTGTTTGGCGGGCAGTTTGTTCCAATGAATTTAACTTGTTCCACAGTGGCTTGAGGAAGACTCCCTTCTTGCGGTTGCAACTCTGCTGCGGTGATGGCATTGACTTATGCTTTGCTCAGCTGGTTGAGGCGAGTTGACAATGCCTCAATTTGAGCTTGCAATGAAGTGGTAGAATCGATCTGATAGAGGCCGGTCTTTGATGGCCAGCTTCGAGGATTGTACTACTGATAACTGTTGACTGCAATTTCTTCAATGATATCATAGGCGTCTTGTGGTCCTTTGTTCCCAAAAATACCTCCTGTGGTTGCATCATGTGTCTGCCTTGCTTGATTCGTTAGCCCATTGTAGAAGGATGAAACTTGTAACCAAACTTCAAGACCATGATGTGGGCATTTCTCAGCATATCTTTAAATATTTCCCAAGCTTCATAAAGTGACTATCCCTCTTCTTGATAAAAGGTGGTGATGTCAATTCTTAACTTTGCGGTTTTGGCTGGGGGAAAATATTTTGAGAGAAAATTTTGGGCAAGGTCATCCCAGGTGGTAATGGAACCTGCGGGTTGTGAGTTTAACCATGCTTTGGCACGATCCTTTAGTGAAAACGGAAACATGCGAAGTCGAATAGCGTCAGGGGAGACGTTTTGCAACTTAAAAGTATCACAAATTTTGAGGAAATTTGCGATATGAGCATGAGTATCTTCATCGGGAAAACCATGAAAAGTGCAGTTTTGTTGTATCATGTGGATGACATGGGACTTGATTTCAAAATGGTTGGCATCAGCGTTGGGTCTAGTGATGCTAGGGCCCAAGGCGTTGATGGAAGGTCTAGCAAAATCAGAGATGGTATATCAACTTATGCCATTTTTAATTTTTGTTCTTTTGTTCTAGCTCTAAAATATCTTTCGGGTTCTTCAAGAGGTGGTGCAAGAATTGGTGAGGGGCGCAAGTTCATACACTATTTAAGAACTTTTAAGATGAAAATCAAAAACACTAAGTAAAAAAATGAGTAATTTTAAGAAAACCTTTCTCTAAAACAATCGTGTCCCCGGCCCAAAAACTTGATGCCGTGTGGGTGTTTTAAGAAAACTAAACTTCTTTTCAAAAACGGCAAAGTCGTGGGGGAGATGCCAAATGTAACACCCCAACCGATGACGGAATCATCGAGGTGCCACGTAGTGACGATTGTTCAAAAGCTCATGGTACTAAAATGTAAATATTTGATTATTGAATATTGTTTTACAACATATGAAAAATAAATACATAACAACAAAAATAGAGATAGTTGATTTATTTAGTCTAAGTCCAAAGTCCTATGTGAAGCGTCAAGCAGCTTATCCTGAAACATGCACGAAAATAAATTTGGTCAACATATGATGTTGGTGAGTACTACCTAGCTTTGTACATATAGTATAAGTTTTGAAAAGTGGTACAATTCATGTGTCTAGCATTACCAAGGCATTATGAAAGCACATAAGTAACCAAACAAGACAAAGATCAAATGTAAAGTTGGTAAGATGTATTTAATAATGAGCACCCTAAACACGTGTCAAGTCTCAAAGAGCACCATAACATAAGTTATGTCTAAATGAGCACCGTAACATAAGTTACGTCTATATGTAAAGAGCACCATAACATAAGTTATGTCTAGATGTATGATTTTGTATGTAAGCTACGTTCATATTCAAGCATAAGCACAAAGATAAACAAGACACGTATATGAATTGTAAATGAAGAAAAATGTATGTGTAAATGAATATGAAAGTTTTGTATACTTGTGCATGAATTACCCCAAAAAGTTGTAAAAGCGAAAAAGGGGATAAGTAATACTCACTGTTCACGTAATAGCTTGAAATTCAACTGGACAACGAAATTTGAGTTGGAATTATCCCAAGGTTTAACCTAAAGAATTTGATAATGTGTAAGGGAAATAATTCTAGGATACATGTATTTCTAGGGTTTCGAATTGGGGATAAGTATTTATTTGATTAATAATCAAGTTGTTTATTAAATATAAGAAATTTAATAAATAAATAAACAAAAGTCTTTTTGTAAATTTTAAGTTAAAAATGGCCACAATATAAAGTTTTAAGTATGAGAATATTTTTTATAAAATTATTTTCTTGAAAATGGAATATTTAATCTATTTATTTCAAATTGTCAAAATATAACTTTAATATTTAAAAATATTAAAATTAAAGAATTTCTGAATTAAAATTTGTATTTCAGTTCTAAATAAATAGAAACAATTTATATAAAATTTTGGTGCAAAAATACTGAAAAATGAATTTATTATGATTAAAACTAACAAAAATTAATTAAAAATATAAAATGAACGGTTTTTCTGAAATAAAAATAATTTCTGAAATGTTTATTTCTATACAAGTTTAGAATAATTTTTGTGGAATTTAATAAAATTGTTTAGATATTTTTATTGAATTTTACAATTATAAAGGAATAAACTTGTAATATTTATAATATATATTAAATAAATTATTTTTGAAAAACTAAAAATTGTACAATGAACCTTACCATTAGAAGATCATACAGTAATTTTTGTAGAATTTATAAACCAATTTTAGTATTTAAAAACTATTTTAAAAGATTTAATATATTAAGTATATATATAAAAAGGGTAAAAAAAAATGTTTGTTGGTTATGGGAGTCGAACCCGGGCCTCTGGCCGGTTCGGGTTTTATCACAAGTGTGGCCACCAACTGAGCCACACCCTGAGAACGAATTATACTGAATTTATATTAATTATATAGGTTTAATTGATAATTGGTTAAATGAAAGAAAAATAAACGTGGCTTGTGGGAATCGAACCTTGGCCAAAGGCCGGTTCGGGTTCCCATCTCACGCGTGTAACCAGCTGACCTAGGTCAGTTGGTTGTTGAGTTTTCTGATTCAAAAATATTATATACGTTTATGCAAATAGTGTTCTTCCCAAATTCCACCAATCGGGCCCTAATAATCCAATCATCAAAATTAGTGATCAATAGCCCCTGAATCTTTGGGGCTATTGATCGCAGAGTGCCGATGAGTAAACCCCATCAAAAAAATTAGAACTTACAATGATGAAATCGAGTACTAAGCTTTGGTCAACAGAAAAGTCAACTCAATCACAAAAAGCTTCGAAATCAGGTTGTTAACAGAAATTGAAGGTGGAGAGGAGATTTTCGGCGAGTGTAGAGGCAATGGGGAGGTCCAATTTATAGTGCGGAGCCTGGATTGTCGATTTGGTAAGTGTTGACTCGATGGTGATGATGACGCGGATGATTATCCTCGTTTTGGAAGGTTTTGACTGTAATTATACGTGTAAATGATGCGATTCAGTCAAAGCAATCAATCCCATTCCATATCTGAATCAAAAACGCGTAGGAGGTGATTGATTGTGGAGCTCGATCTGTACAGTTGACTTTCCTAGTCAAAATGGTTCAAAATCAACATGTGATATAATTATTAAGCGTGGGTTTCAAACCAGAAAGATGTGTAGCTCAGCTGGTTTGTATGTGTGTGTTTAAAGGTTGGGCCGGATTGGAGCTGGGTTCGAGTCCCGGCTCCTACGAAATATTTTTTTTTTTAAAAAAAAACAGAGATGAGGGGCAAGGGGAGATGGGCCGGTTGGTTTGGGCTGCAATGTTTGGGCTCAGGATGTTGGGCCGCGTCTGATTTAATGGCTCAGGTTTGGACAACGGACTAGGTTAGATGGTTTATTTAGTTTATTGTTTGAAACCAACATTATATATATATATATATATATATATATATATATATATATATATTTTATTCATTATTATTATTATAATTATATACAAAAATAAAAATAAAATAAAAAAGAAAAGTGACGGATGTCACAACATCCCCTACTTTTAGAAACTTCGTCCGAAGTTATTAGAAACATAGGGTTGTGGATGTTTGAGTAGAAATTAAGATAACCGTGGTTTGGAAAATTTGAGTTAAGGCACGACGTGAATTTATGGTAACAGAGTAAACTGTTTCGAATGATTTGGATAAGAGGTTTGATAGGTGTGGGTTAAGGATTGGATTAGGTTTGTCTCAACTAATAAGAAGAATAAGAATCTAGTAAAACATTAAACTTCAAGTTTTAGGAATCCTAGAATAAATTTATGAGTTGATTGACTATAGAAGGACTAAATGAACTGCCAAGTAAGTAGAGTTTGTTCCTGGTCCGACTTCGAGTCTCATTTTCGATGCGTCATTAGTGTTTATATATAGGGTGTACCGCAGCTAACCCACCACACCTTTGACACATCGAAAACGTACTCGACATCTACCAAAAACTCTAATAGAATTTCACACCACCTTAATGTACCTGTAAATTCATGATTACGTTCCGGACCGGAATCATCAATTTACCTTACATTAGGGTTTTATGTCCTTCTATGATCCTAATCTAACACACATTAAAGCAAATAAGTTCAACAAGAAGATGACACAACAAACACGTTGGGTTACAATGAGACGTTATCAATGAAATGAGGCTATGTAATAATGAGGTCAATTGCATTGGTTTGCAACGACTTGCAAGCATAATAAAATTTACGTATGGGCTACCATTCACCCGAGGAGCCCTTTAAGTGAAATGTTTGTCTGAGTGAGTGGATAATGTAGTAATTGTCTTTCATAGATCAACATACAAATTGATAATACACACATGCAAGCAAGTTTATAAGTACGGCAACCATTTATCTTAGTGGCCTATAGGAATAGTTTATGAGTATCATGAATAGTTAAATGTTCAATGGATAGTCAAATTAAAGGAAAAATCAAGCTTCATATAACAAACAATGATGTTTTTAGAAAAGCTCTGTAGGATCAAGTATCAAGTTTTTGTAGTTTGATTTTCATGGAAATCCAGTCCAAATGTTTCAAATAAATGTAAGGCAGAGTCTTTAAACTTCTATGATTAAAATAAATGTATCCAAATATGATAAATTTCCAACCTGCGTTCGTACACAATAGTATGCAAGGAATTTCTAGATGTGTAGATGCGTTTTGCGACTAATGATTGGATATTAACATATGTTAGAGTGCTGATGGATAGAAGGTGTATTCTGATTGGTCGAAGGAAAGCAGAAGTGGGCGAAGGTAGATTTATCTGGGCGAAGGTGCAAGGGAGCTTGACTGAAGTTGTAGATTCGTACCTTATACTGGGCGAATGTGGAACTCTTCCACATTCGACCACAGCATATGGGCGAATGTGCAGCATCTATAAATAGAAATTGTGTTTTTGTAATGTATAGAGAGTTATTAGTTGTGTGTGTTTTGAGGTCAGGTTCCAGGTTAGATTGAAAGTGTCTGTTATTGATCTAGATTAACCGAATTGTGATTGTAATCAAGTTTATGCAAAAGTTAATCTATGAAAACCTTTGAAAATGATATTGATTGTGTTTTGATTTGAGTTCTTATCAGTTTGTTCAAAGCTAGGGTTTCCGCACCTGGTTTTGTAACTTGTATGATCAATTAATCCTGTTTTAGTCAAAATCTTTCGCTCACAAAGTGGTCTCAGAGCTATACGGATCATACAACAACAAATTTGATAAACTCAGAGCTGATTTGGACCTAATTTTGATCAAAATACATCTGTTTTTGAATGAAAATGGTTTTTGAGTGTTTTTGATTGATTTGAAGTTGATTTTGTGGTTAAAATTCAAAATTCCAAGAATTAAAGCTGTTCCAAATCAATTCCGAATCATAACCTGATTAAGATCATTCAAATCCACAAACTTTTGAAAATCAGAGATCAAAATAACCGTTTTTCAAAGTGTAACCGTTTTTCAAACCTGAAATGGGCGAACCTGGAACCTAAGTGGTCGAACCTGAGAAAATTTTGGGCGAACCTGAATAAACTCTTGAATAGTCCAGTATTTGTATGCATCCTGGAAGCTTTAATTCAGGAGTTATTGCACCACATGTTGCTTGCATTTCCAATGTTATGGAATCACCAAAACCTACCATCAACTACATGGCACAAACTTCATCCTATTCACAACCATCATACACACCACCACCACCACAACAACAATACAACAATTCCTACATTTCACCATTCTCCCCAATGCAACAAGCAGCTTTCTACACTGCTAGCCAATCACAACAACCAATGAACCAAGTTACTCAACCTAATCAACAACCAGTGGTTTTGGAGACTTCTAACTTGGGCAATGTGACAGTGGAAGTTGCTCAGCAACATATTGCACTAGTCTCTGCAATGGTTTCATCTTACAACGGATTAGTTGCTAGTCAAATTGGGAATAACAACTTAACCAATGAAGACTATGCACAGATCGACAAGGAAGAGATGGAACTCATTGATATCCAATGGGCTTTTGCAAGCATTATGAGAAGAGCAACGGAGTTTATTGAAAAGACGGGTAGAACAGATTTGGGAACTTCTCCTAACACAACCTACGGGTTCAACAAGGAGAAAGTTACTTGTTTTAACTGTGGAGGAAAAGGTCACTTTAAACGAGAATGCACCCAGCCACCAAAACAAGGTAATAGAAACCCATTCAATGCAAGCTACCAAAATCGTCAATAACAAAACCAAAACCAAGTTTCTTACCAAAACAACAACAATTATCAAAACCGTCAAAATAACTCTAACAACAACCAAAACAGACAACCTAACACATCAAACCAGAACCAAAACCAATCTCCTAACAACACTAACCGAACAGTTATACCGATCACTACACCGAATGAGACACAACAGAACACGAGTCAGAATCAAGCATTGGTGACTCAACAAGATGAAAGGTTTGATTGGTCGGGATTGCAAATAGGAGTTGAGGAAATTACTACTGGTGGCAATGTGGCTTGCGTTGCTTGCAAGGTTGATATTGAAGAGTCGGTGACGGTGGATGAAAAGAAAGAAACTGAGTGTGAAAGTGATGAGTCTGAGGCTGAAATGGATGTGGAGACTGAACCTGTTGAGGTTAAGGTTGAGGAAGCTAATTCTGGAGTGGTGATTGATACTGTTTCTGATGTTCCTGAGGAGTGTGAATCGGTTTATTCTGATTCAGACAGTGAATCGGATACGGAAGCAAGTGTTACATCACTAGATGATGACATTGATCAGTTGCTAGCAGAAGCGGATTTTCTGATGACGAGGAAGTCGTGCATTGCTGATGATGCTTTCACCAAGATTGACTATTCTAGATTCTTTGCTGGAAAGGAAGCTCATTTCGCATTGATGGCCATGACTGATCCGCCAAAACCTGTAAGTTCTGAGTGTAGCACTGATATTAAAAGTGATAAATATTGTGGTACATGTGATAGATTGACTGAGGAGAATAAACAACTCCGAGTTCAACGTGATAGTGCTATCATGAACAGTCAATCTACTCGCAAAGAGTTGAATGCTTTCAACAAGGTATTAGATGGCTACAAAAAGGACATTTCCGACTTGAAAAACACTTTATCATTAAAACAATTGGCAATTAACAACTATATCAATGAAATTGAAAATACCAAGTTGGAAATGGCAGCCATCAAATGCTTTGCTGAGAAAGTAAACAAAAAGTTGGAAAGCTATAAGCACATTGCTTATGTGGTAGACCACATCATAGATGATCAAACCACTAATTACAAGTCTGTGCCATCTCCGGTGCTTTTTGAAAATCATAATTGTCACCAAGTTACACCGGAGAGCTCGGTAAAATCAGATTCATCATCAGAAATTGAATCTAATACCTCGAGTATTGGTGATCCTCATTCCGATGTGAGACCGATTTTAGGTTTGAATGATGAGGGTGTTACTGCTGAGAGTGTGGATTCAGACTCAGAGAGTGATGATACTGGTAATGTTCAAACTGTTAATGCATGTGAAATTCCAAAAGAAAATCACATCATTACTACTGAACCAGTTTCATCATCTCAACATGTGCATCCGATGGCAAATGCTCACCGTGAGAAAAAGTCTGAAAAGAATGTGATTAAAAAGGACCTTAAGAAAACAGATGTTAAGAATGAACCATGTGACAAACCTGTCAAGGTGTTCTATCGGATGGAAGGATCCGATAAAATCATCTCTGATGAGGAATTCCCAATCAAAAATGCTAACTATGCTAAAATAGAAAAGATTTGGCAAGAAAGCACCATTTGGTTCCCAAAACATGAGAGAACAAATGAGATTCCACCAGCAATTTTAAAGAAATTGTATTTGGATGTTCCTCAAGAACCAAAGGTCCATGTCACAGAGTTCATTCGACCCAATAACAGAGCTAATGGTTTTCATGAGCCTACTTACTCAAAAGGGCCACTCCCTGAGAGTTTGAGGAATCAACAGTACAATGATCAATATCCTGTTAGATCATTTGCTCAATCAAATGCTCCAAATGTTTTTGAAGAGTACCGTGCATGCTTTAAATGTGGGGAACGAGGGCATTTACTTGCTCAGTGTCCATATGTAAGGCATAAAAGGCACGAGGTTGAAGTGAGAAATTCCATGAGAAAACCGATTGATCATTATGTTCCACCACACAGACGAGTTGTTCCTCAACAACAACAGTTTTATAATCTAAACAATTTTCATCAAATGAGGAACAATCGTCCAATTCAATATGATCGAAGAAATCGGATTGCTATGGAACAATCATGGAGGAAGCCTGTGGTGAACGCAACAATTGACAGGCAAAAGGTTCCACTAAAACCGATTGTCAAATCAAATGTTGGACCTAAGTCTGTTAAATCAGATAAGGTAACCAAGAAAGTTACGTTTGTTAACAATGTTCAGAAACCGACTGAGAATCCAAAATCTCAGATTCGCATCCTTAAAAGGTCTGAACAATCTTGGTCACCCAATGGTACTCCAGGAGCCTCTACTTCTAAGGTCAATGAGAAAAAGGAAACTGTTTTGAACAATCAGAAAAAGATTGATCCAAAATAAAAAGTTGTTGAAAATGTTAATGAGAATGTTTCTTTGAAAGCTGATGTTCAAAGACCCAAGACTCAGGCTTGGGTCCCCCGAAAGAACTAAATGATTTACTTTTTGTGTGCAGGGAGCTTCAGCTGGCCCTATTAGCAGTCTTTGGATTGTTGATAGTGGAGCTTCAGGCCACATGACAGGGGATCTAGCGTTGTTGTTCGACGTGAAGAACATCAATGGAGGGTATGTCGCATTCGCTGGAAATAAAGGTGGATATATCACAATGGAGGGGAGCGTGAGTAATGGGATAGTGAGCTTTGAGCGGATATCTTATGTGAAGCAGATTGATTATAATCTGTTGAGTGTCAGTCAAATATGTGATAAACAATTTACTTTTTGTGTGCAGGGAGCTTCAGCTGGCCCTATTAGCAGTCTTTGGATTGTTGATAGTGGAGCTTCAGGCCACATGACAGGGGATCTAGCGTTGTTGTTCGACGTGAAGAACATCAATGGAGGGTATGTCGCATTCGCTGGAAATAAAGGTGGATATATCACAATGGAGGGGAGCGTGAGTAATGGGATAGTGAGCTTTGAGCGGATATCTTATGTGAAGCAGATTGATTATAATCTGTTGAGTGTCAGTCAAATATGTGATAAACAATTTACTGTGCATTTTGATGACAAATCCTGCTATATTCTCAAACCGGGCTTCAAAATTCCTAAGGAGTGGATAATGTTGAAGGCACCTCGCGTCAACAATCTCTATATTCTTGATATGTCCAAGGCGATGACATCACAGGGGCAAATAACATGTTTTCTATCCAAAGCGACTAAGAAAGAATCGATAATGTGGCACCGAAGAATGGGGCACATTCATCTGAGAAAAATGAACCAACTTGTGAGAAATGGGCTTGTCGATGGAGTAAACGTGAAACATTTCCATCTGAATGACAAGTGTGTAAGTTGTAAGAAGGGGAAGCAACACAAACAGTCCCACAAAGTGAAGAAAGTCAACTCTGTAGAGATGCCACTTGAGCGATTGCACATGGATCTATTCGGACCGGTCAAGCGCAAAAGTCATCTTGGAGAGCTTTATTATTTAGTTGTCACTGATGACTACTCAAGATTTTCATGGGTGATGTGTTTGCAAAACAAAAGTGACACCTTTAACAACTTGAAAGTTCTGTTCACTCGATTGGAGAATCTCTACAATGTGAAGATAAAGAGAATTCGGAGTGACAATGGGACGGAGTTCAAAAATGCCAAGATGGATGAACTTTGTGAAAGCAAAGGGATACATCATAATATTCGGCTCCGTACACCCCACAACAGAACGGTGTTGCTGAACGAAAGAATAGGACTCTAATTGAAGCGGCTAGAACAATGCTTGCTGATTCAAATCTTCCGGTAATGTTCTGGAACGAGGCAATTTATGCAGCAAATTATAAACTAAATCGGGTTCTAACAGTGAAGAAGTTTGGTAAAACATCTTATGAACTGTTACACCGACGAAAGCCAAACTTAGAGTATCTAGAACCTTTTGGGGCGCCATGCACGATGTTGAATCCAAGTGAGAAGTTTAGTCCTAAAGCTGAGGAGGGATACTTTGTTGGATATGCAACCCCGCTCAAACGGGTATTCAACAAGCGAACTCGTCGAGTGGAGGATTGGGCTAACGTGGAAGTTCAACGATATACTCAAAATTTGCAAGGCACGGGTCCTGATTGGATGTTTGATTACAAAGACTTCTTTGAATCATTCAATCTAGATAGCTTGGTTGAAGAAGCTGTTATCAGATTACTTTACGAGTGTGAAAACGCAACGACTTCATCGTTGGTGCGTCCAATCACCGTGAACCCCCTACCAGCTTCTAATGATACCAATGCTCCTATACAAGAGGAAGAAGTGTTTCAAGAGGCTTCAACTTCATTAGACTCTTCAGAATCTGAAGTTGAACAATTTGAAGAAGTCATTCTTGAACATGCAGAAGAACCAGAGGCACTGCCAGTGAACCCAACTCCAACTCCAGATGTTGCTTCATCATCAAACACGGGTCATGATCTGGATGCTGTAGAAAACTTGACTGTTCAGACGGGAGTTACTGTACCTGATTATCCGGAATCTCGGATTCATCGTATTCACCCGCTGGAGCAAGTTATCGGTGATCCTGGAAGCGGTGTTATGACCAGAGGGCAGCTGAGAAGCGTTAACTCGCCAGAGAGTTTTGGTGCTTTAGCATTATATGCCAAAATTCAAAAATCTGGTAGTCAAAATGATTGGTCGTTTGCGTGTTATGTGTCGCAGGTAGAGCCAAGGACATACAAGGACGCTTTGAACGAAGATGCCTGGGTTGAAGCTATGCAGGAGGAGTTATTACAATTCCAGAAATTGGGGGTTTGGACGCTCACGGATTTGCCGCCGGGAAGGAAGAAAATAGGCACTAAATGGGTGTTTAAGTGCAAGAAGGATGATCGTGGGGTTATTGTTCGTAACAAAGCCAGATTGGTCGTGCAGGGTTTCCATCAAATCGAAGGGATTGATTATAACGAAATCCATGCACCGGTAGCACGGATTGAAGCTATTCGGATGTTCCTTGCGTTTGCTTCATACAAGAAATTCAAAGTTTATCAAATGGACGTTAAGAGCGCATTTCTTTATGGGAAAGTCAAGGAAGAGGTTTATGTCGGGCAGCCACCAGGCTTTGAGGACCCAATCCACCGGGATAAGGTCTACGTGCTGAACAAAGCTCTATATGGTTTGCACCAGGCTCCGAGACAGTGGTACGAGGAGCTAAGTACATACCTCATCTCCAAAGGATTTAAGCGCGGCCTCGTCGATTGCACCCTCTTCACGAAGAAGACGGTTGATGATTTGCTTCTAGTGCAGATTTACGTTGATGATATAATATTTGGTTCAACTAACGAGCTTTTATGCAGGGAATTCGAAACTGTCATGCAAGAAAAGTTCGAAATGAGCGCAATGGGGGAGATGCAGTTTTTCCTAGGCTTGCAGGTGGACCAAAGACCCGACGGGATCTTCATTCACCAGACGAAATACGTATCCGACATCTTGAGCCGGTTCCAGATGGAGGACTCTAAGCCGATGGATACCCCGATTCAACCCAATCACGGGATTGGAGTGGACGCTAAGGGGGAGCTGACGGACCCATTTACATACAGAGCAATCATCGGATCTCTGATGTATTTGACGGTGTCTCGACCAGATATTATGTATGCAACGTGTCTCTGTGCTCGCTATCAATCGAAGCCGAAACAAAGTCATCTGACGGCGGTCAAGCGTATCCTTAGATATCTGAAGGGTTGTCCCTCAAAAGGACTTTGGTACCCTAATGATGATGATTTTGATTTTATTGCTTTTAGTGATGCAGATTGGGGCGGCTGTGACAAAGATAGCAAATCTACTACAGCTGGTTGCCAGTTTTTAGGGAGCAGGTTAATTACCTGGCAGTGCAAGAAACAGACTTCTGTGGCGCTGTCTACCTGTGAAGCTGAGTACATTGCAGCCTCGAGTTGCTGTTCGCAAGTACTCTGGATCCAACAGCAGATGGTGGATTACGGTTTGCAGTTTCTTAAAACCCCTATGCACTGTGACAACGAAGCCGCAATTGCATTAACTAAAAATACTGAAAATCATTCTAAGGCAAAACATATCCGGATCAAATATCATTTTATCCGTGATTGTTACGCTAAGGAATTGATAGATATGGTCAAAATCCATACTGACTACCAACGTGCAGATTTGTTTACAAAAGCTTTTGACAGATCCCGCTTTGAATATCTTTTAAAAGTAAACAATATAAAAGAAAAATAGGACTAATCGGCACCTCGGTTTATCGCTTTTTAGTTTTAGTTTTTTTAATATTTTGCTAATTGGGAATTTCTCTTTGCTAATTGGGAATTTCTCTTTTCTATCGTAATCCTCAAAGAAGTTGATGCTTTCGAGTGGATTGTTTCTTTCAAATTTTTGTTTTGTTTTTCAGAAAAATTAAAAACCCAAAAATATGTTCTTTATTTTAGGGGGAGCCATTTTATCAGAAAAACCAAAAACATTGAAAAATTCAAAAGACCTAAAAATTAGAAAAACCAAAATGATTTCCTGGATAAAAAGAGGAAATGATAGTACATCAGTGAGGATCTGACACAAGCTAAAAGAATTGTATAGTATAATGAGGCGTATGTTGACTACGTGTGATATGCTGATAGGCTTCGTAGACTAAATATTGCGTGCATTAGTGATACAAACATAACAAACTACGCGTTCGTGGCTGAACACCTCATGGGCATATGGTCTTAGTACCGTAATTTCGTTTGATAGGATTGCCAAAATCTGAGGTTTCGGGTCGTTATGTTATGGTTATCCGGGATATTCTGATTAAATTTTTGTCGTATTGATTTACGGACCTAGTTTCATCAGAATATTTGCTAAAAGAGCGTAAATGCCAAAACCGAAAGTTACCGAATTGAGGAACTTTATGTTTTATTGATCAAAGATCATTATTACATCGTATTGACTTTCTGATGCAAATCAGTGGTTAATATCAGCCTCAACCTAGTGTATATGCACATGTTACTCTGCTGCATTCGTTTGCTGACCTGTACACCTCTGTGCTATATACTTTGTAACTTTTACGGATAACTCTGGCATAATCACGCGTTACGACGAAGCTTTGTGCAATTACTTGATACGGGAGTATGTCATGTGTGTGGGCACCACAATGTGTTAGTCTAATACACCTAACTCGTATCATTTTAAAGCATTGCGTAATTGTCTGCATGTGAGCTTAAGTGGACCACAATATCAGCAATTGCCGTGTCACATATTGTTTCTAATGATAATATTAATCAAATAGATCAACGCTATGATCAGATTTCTCAGAAAACTGATATGATCCTCTTACCGGATATCACAAAATGTTTACTGCTTTCATTTATTTTGATGCATTTTACTTTGTTGCATTTTACTTTTATTGTCAAAAAGATACAAAATCCAAAAAGATTTTAGGTTTGTTTTGATAAAATTTCAGAAAACCCAAAATTTTTGCATTTCTGCTTTATTTTTTATAACCGGGGATGCTTGATGGTCAATTTCTGAGGTTTGATAACACCATCTGGGCTTTGTATTAGTAACAATGTGAAAATATGAGTTTTGGAAGTTTAACAGATTGAAAAATGTTGAACGGGATTCGAATTCGTGATTTGGCAAAATTTTCAGATTTTTCCATTTCACATTCGCCCCTTAAATGGGTCGAATGTGGAAAAATCTTCACCTTCGGTTGTTCAGAATGGGCGAAGGTGGGTTTGTTTATACAAACTTCACATTCGGGTAAACAAATTTTACATTCGACCAATTAGTTTTGGGCGAATGTGGATTATTCCCACATTCGACCACCAAAACGGTCGAAGGTGGCTTGCCTATTTAAGCTGATCACACCTTCGAACCTCAGTCATATTTTTCCAGAATTTTTCTTCGATCTGTCACCTTGTTGCTTTGACATATTTTTCTTGTGCGTTTGATTCCTTGTGATTTACTGATCCTTTCTATATCAAAATCACAGGTAATGGAGCTATAAACAGGCCGGAATCGTCGTTTTTCTAACCGTACCTAGGGTTTTAGAAATCAAGGACTTAGGGTGTTTGTTAATGTTTGATTTTGATTACATTTCAATATATATCAGTTTTAGGGGGAGAATGAATAACAAATTAGGGTTATTACAACGTTTAATTGGTTAATCGATTGAATGGGAGAATGAAACCCTAATTTTTCTTTAAAAACTGACATATATTGAAAATTGGTAACAATTGATGATGGACGAGTCTTAGTCGGTACTTTTAGGATACATTTCAATCAGATTTACGGGTTAAAAACGAAGTTGACAAAATTTTGAATTTTTGGGGAAGAACAGTTTCACCTTCGGGTCTACAAACGGGCGAAGGTGGAATATGTTGGACGAATTCACATTCGACCTAAGAAAACCGGGCGAATGTAGAAATTGAAAAACCTTAAAATTGTGTATTTTTGTCGATTTTGTATTTTGACGTATTTCTTTGATTTTGATGTGCAGATGGCTGACCAGACTGAAAATATTGAGACTCCAGTTGAGAATATTATTACAGATCCAGTTCCAGAGACTGTTCAGGAGGCTGAATCATCTACACCAAAAAGCAATTGGCCGTTTGAGAAAACCCATAACTGCTGTGCTTATCTGGGTGATGTGGAAAAGAATGATGAGTTTGCTGATATCATTAAGTTTTTGAAAAGAAGCAGAGTTGTGTATGCTTTGGCTACTCCGACTATTATCTACAAGGATATAGTTGAAGATTTTTACAAGAACGCGAAGTATGACTTCTGGGATAATCAGACAATCATAAAGAGCAAGATACAAGATATGGAGATGTTTATAACAGAGTCTGATATCAGAGAAGCGCTCCAGATAAAGTTTGAAGTGAGCGAAGATCCCAGAGAACTATCATGGACTGAACAGAAGGCATGTTTCCTCAGAATGAAGTATAAAGGAGCGATTACTGATGGTTCCATGCATAAGGGAAAGCTGAGCGTGCAATTCAAATATTTTGCACATGTCATAATCCACGTGTTTGGATGTGTGAGCGGTGGATATGATGTGATGAGGAGAAGTCTAAGCTCGTTGATGGTTGCGTTGACTCTCAACAAACCATTCAACGTGTCTGGGATGATACTGGATCATATGCTGGAAATGTTAAAGGGTTTGAAGAAAAAGCAGTTCATGTTATACCCTAGATTTTTGATGATGATATTTGACCACAAGTATCCTGATTTGAGAAAGGATCCTACACAGATCATTGGTCAAGACCACATGAACATTCGAACGTTGGTGAGAATGAAAGGTTATAAGGGTGTGCCAGACAATGAAAGGCCACCATACAGAAGATTGTTTGGGGCTCTAGCAAAACAGGATTACACTGATCCTGGAAAGAACAAGGCTAGGCATACTGAGAGCGATTCTGATAATGATGATCCATTAGTATATGCAGATGCTAATACTAAGAGGAAGAGACAGGTAGTTAATCCCGGAGCCAAAGGGAAGGGTAAGGGAAAGACTGATCAAGGGAGCTCTAAGCAACAGGTGGTGAGAAAGAAAACAACTGCTAAGAAAGGTACTGGTTTGGTGGATGAAGAATCAGTGGATTCAGAAGAAACTGAGGAAGAAGAACAATGGGATTCTGATGCTGAGAATGTTAGGGCCACCAAACGTAAGGCCACTATGGTTGGTGAGTCTGAATCTTTAAACAAATCAATTGAGGAAGCTGAGAAAAGTAAGAAGTCGTTGAATGTTGAAGATGAAGGATTAGGCGTTGACATGGATGAGTTGAATACTGGAGAGACTGTGGTAGTAAACTTGCCCAAGCCTAAGCACAAGACCATGGCTAAGAAGAAATTTCTATAGATTTCACAATGCCAAGTTCAAAGGCAGAGCTCTCGGGTGGACATATTTGGGCAGGCTGAAGTGTCTAGCTGCCAAATGGGAAACAGGGATATTGTACTTTAACAGATTCATTGATTTGCTAACTCTACCGTACTGGGCGGTCAGAGATTTATGTAGATTCCCTATGTCAGGTGCTTCAGTGAACAATACACATGTCGGTTGGTGTGCAGACAAGCTGGTTTGGGAAAGTAGAACGAGATGGAATAGATTCAAGCCACAATATCCCCGAAGGAAAGTTCATAGGGATATTGATCCTAAAACCAAGCTGAAGCGGGTTACTTTGATATACAAGGCACCTGAAGTGATGAGGAAAATACCTTTGATGTCCATGCCACAACATTTCAGTGCTGACTTTATTTTCTGGTATTATGATTGGAGGAAGGCTGAAGCAGTGATAGTGTTGAGAGACGGGAAGGACAAATACAAGCATGTTCATGTATTTGATCCGATGTGGTTGATTAACTGTACTTTTGAAGACATCATCATGCTTTTCTATAATCCGATTTATTGTGAGCCGAATGACGCTGATCAAGCAAAGAAGTATACTCAAGTGGTTGGAGTTTGCTTTGCATATGATATTAATGCGGGGAGTAATTTGGATAACAAACTTGGCAAGATGGTGAAGATGGCAAATGTGTCGAAACCGGTGAAGAG
Source organism: Ambrosia x helenae (assembly GCA_030844895.1). Classification (NCBI taxonomy): domain Eukaryota; kingdom Viridiplantae; phylum Streptophyta; class Magnoliopsida; order Asterales; family Asteraceae; genus Ambrosia; species Ambrosia x helenae. The sequence goes on from CM061234.1 coordinate 66,544,903, forward strand.
AAAGTTAGAGCCTGAAATGACCAAAGAGCAGAAGAAACAGCTCAGAATTAAGTTGTTGAACAAAGCCATGGACGAAGACAGAAGACAATCCAATCAATAGTCGAGGGGGAGTTTGTAGATGCGTTTTGCGACTAATGATTGGATATTAACATATGTTAGAGTGCTGATGGATAGAAGGTGTATTCTGATTGGTCGAAGGAAAGCAGAAGTGGGCGAAGGTAGATTTATCTGGGCGAAGGTGCAAGGGAGCTTGACTGAAGTTGTAGATTCGTACCTTATACTGGGCGAATGTGGAACTCTTCCACATTCGACCACAGCATATGGGCGAATGTGCAGCATCTATAAATAGAAATTGTGTTTTTGTAATGTATAGAGAGTTATTAGTTGTGTGTGTTTTGAGGTCAGGTTCCAGGTTAGATTGAAAGTGTCTGTTATTGATCTAGATTAACCGAATTGTGATTGTAATCAAGTTTATGCAAAAGTTAATCTATGAAAACCTTTGAAAATGATATTGATTGTGTTTTGATTTGAGTTCTTATCAGTTTGTTCAAAGCTAGGGTTTCCGCACCTGGTTTTGTAACTTGTATGATCAATTAATCCTGTTTTAGTCAAAATCTTTCGCTCACAAGATGTTATACGCTTATGAGTACGACACAATTGGGTACAAAATGATAATAGGGTTAAGAAAATGAAAACACAAGTATTGAATTCTCAAGTCTTAAGAAGATTCCATCCATGGCTTAGCCAGTGGGATTAGCGTCACCCTGACCGTTTGCTTCGTTGATATTGATATTGAAAGCTCGTCCATGTGCCACATTATTCAATTCAGGGCATTGAGGTCGCATGTGGTTAGGGTCTCCACAAATATAACATGCCCGGCCATTAGTAATCGGCAGTGGTTCCTGGGCAGCTGTTTGATGATTATCTTGTGTCCTAACCGTTACACGACAAGTAGTGACAAAGTGTCCAAACCATCCACATCTAGTGCATTGACGACATGGAAGATTTGCAGGGTTATGATACTTGCAAGTTTTGCATTGAGGATGGATTCCCGTGTTGGCTTTCTTGATAGGAGGTTGAGTCACAGGATCCACAACAGCATGGCTCTGATTATCGCCCATTCGCTTCTTAGAGTTCGAGGAAGTAGTGGCGGCCTTTGCTAAAACAGTCTTAGATGATTCAACGACATGGGTGGTTTTCTCAGAAGACGTCTTGGTGCCCTTCCTAACCAAGGTTTCTTTCCTTACGTGTTTGTCTGTTAAAGTGGCTGCAAGCTGGATGGCTTCTTCCACCGTAGTGGATTTGCCTCCAGTGACAACGTCTTGAATCAGGTCAGGTAATCCCTCGATGTATTTCTCGATTGCTCGAGAGACCGGGGTGACCATGTGTGGAACCAATATGCTGAGTTCATGATATCGGGTATTATACGCAAGATTCTCACCACTGTCTTGTTTGAGCTCACGAAATTCATCCTCCAGTTTCCTGATTTCGTTCCTAGGGCAGAATTTGGCAATCATGAGTTCCTTAACCTCAGCCCAAGAAAAAGATAATGCAACATCAGCTCCTCGATTGCGCTTTTCGCCATTCCACCAGGTTAGCGCCCCCTTTTGAAGGACACTAGTAGCATAGCGAACGCGGAGTTCATCAGGACACTCGCTGTTCACAAAGGTGCTCTCCATACTTTCAAACCATTGGAGGAGGCCAGTAGCACCCTCCTCACCAGTGAATTTTGTGGGGTTGCAGGAGTTAAAGTGTTTGAAAGTACACCGAAATTGAGTCGCACCCCCTGTGTTGGCACTGTTACTATTCTTGGTTATCTCACTGACAAGGTTTGGGATCACTGCAGCAATTTGCTCAGCGACTAAAGATGCGAGGCGACGATCAGAACGTTGTCCAGGAGCACGAGTAGTGTGTTGGCTGGCATCACGGAGCATGCGGCGAGCAGACATCTATGAGGTAGTCAATGAATAATCATGAGATTAGAAAATGTAAGTGTATATCCGTACAGATGATTATGAAAGTATGAACTTGTAAATAATATATCATGAAATGAAATATAGTTTATGAAACGAGAGAGTATTATTGAAAAACTTGTATAAAATGCTTGGAGTGCCCTTGCCTAGCTGTAAAGCCCAACAAGGACGTTGACTTTTCAAAGGAATTGAACCCAATGGTGATCAAAGAAGACATGCTTTAGCCTATAAGTGGACACTCACTCCAGGAATCCCCAGGTAAGCATAACAGGTCCGTTATTGGATTTATGCGCTATGCTTGCCTATGCCAGAAAACCCAGTGTACAGGCATCCACCCTTCCAGATTGCACGTGTTCTATCACACTCATTAAAGCTCAACAACTTTGAAGAAGCAAAATAGGAGTAGGCATTATGCCTAAGAGTGTCTTTATGAAAGGTACTGCTCCCGTTCCATGATGATGTAGACTTTCCACTCCTTGTAGGACACCATCTTTATGCACCATGATGTAAGATGAGAAGAAATGGAGAAGAGGGGAAAGATAGAGGAAGGAAAGTAGAGGGAATTGAGGGATAGGGTAATTTAGGAAATATAATGCATGAAAATTGAAGATCGGTTATAGTCTAAGCCATCTCATCTAATAACCTAGTTCCCTATAACCATGGCTCTGATACCAATCTGTAACACCCCAACCGATGGCGGAATCATCGAGGTGCCACGTAGTGACGATTGTTCAAAAGCTCATGGTACTAAAATGTAAATATTTGATTATTGAATATTGTTTTACAACATATGAAAAATAAATACATAACAACAAAAATAGAGATAGTTGATTTATTTAGTCTAAGTCCAAAGTCCTATGTGAAGCGTCAAGCAGCTTATCCTGAAACATGCACGAAAATAAATTTGGTCAACATATGATGTTGGTGAGTACTACCTAGCTTTGTACATATAGTATAAGTTTTGAAAAGTGGTACAATTCATGTGTCTAGCATTACCAAGGCATTATGAAAGCACATAAGTAACCAAACAAGACAAAGATCAAATGTAAAGTTGGTAAGATGTATTTAATAATGAGCACCCAAACATGTGTCAAGTCTAAAAGAGCACCATAACATAAGTTATGTCTAAATGAGCACCGTAACATAAGTTACGTCTATATGTAAAGAGCACCATAACATAAGTTATGTCTAGATGTATGATTTTGTATGTAAGCTACGTTCATATTCAAGCATAAGCACAAAGATAAACAAGACACGTATATGAATTGTAAATGAAGAAAAATGTATGTGTAAATGAATATGAAAGTTTTGTATACTTGTGCATGAATTACCCCAAAAGTTGTAAAAGCGAAAAAGGGGATAAGTAATACTCACTGTTCACGTAATAGCTTGAAATTCAACTGGACAACGAAATTTGAGTTGGAATTATCCCAAGGTTTAACCTAAAGAATTTGATAATGTGTAAGGGAAATAATTCTACGATACATGTATTTCTAGGGTTTCGAATTGGGGATAAGTATTTATTTGATTAATAATCAAGTTGTTTATTAAATATAAGAAATTTAATAAATAAATAAACAAAAGTCTTTTTGTAAATTTTAAGTTAAAAATGGCTACAATATAAAGTTTTAAGTATGAGAATATTTTTTATAAAATTATTTTCTTGAAAATAGAATATTTAATCTATTTATTTCAAAATGTCAAAATATAACTTAAATATTTAAAAATATTAAAAATAAAGAATTTCTGAATTAAAATTTGTATTTCAGTTCTAAATAAATAGAAACAATTTATATAAAATTTTGGTGCAAAAATACTGAAAAATGAATTTATTATGATTTATTTATGATTAAAACTAACAAAAATTAATTAAAAATATAAAATGAACGGTTTTTCTGAAATAAAAATAATTTCTGAAATGTTTATTGCTATACAAGTTTAGAATAATTTTTGTGGAATTTAATAAAATTGTTTAGATATTTTTATTGAATTTTACAATTATAAAGGAATAAACTTGTAATATTTATAATATATATTAAATAAATTATTTTTGAAAAACTAAAAATTGTACAATGAACCTTACCATTAGAAGATCATACAGTAATTTTTGTAGAATTTATAAACCAATTTTAGTATTTAAAAACTATTTTAAAAGATTTAATATATTAAGTATATATATATATATATAAAAAGGGTAAAAAAAAATGTTTGTTGGTTATTGGAGTCAAACCCGGGCCTCTGGCCGGTTCGGGTTTTATCACAAGTGTGGCCACCAACTGAGCCACACCTTGAGAACGAATTATACTGAATTTATATTAATTATATAGGTTTAATTGATAATTGGTTAAATGAAAGAAAAATAAACGTGGCTTGTGGGAATCGAACCTTGGCCAAAGGCCGGTTCGGGTTCCCATCTCACGCGTGTAACTAGCTGACCTAGGTCAGTTGTTTGTTGAGTTTTCTGATTCAAAAATATTATATACGTTTCTGCAAATAGTGTTCTTCCCCAAATTCCACCAATCGAGCTCTAATAATCCAATCATCAAAATTAGTGATCAATAGCCCCTGAATCTTTGGGGCTATTGATCGCAGAGTGCCGATGAGTACACCCCATCAAAAAAAATTAGAACTTACAATGATGAAATCGAGTACTAAGCTTTGGTCAACAGAAAAGTCAACTCGATCACAAAAAGCTTCGAAATCAGGTTGTTAACAGAAATTGAAGGTGGAGAGGAGATTTTCGGCGAGTGTAGAGGCAATGGGGAGGTCCAATTTATAGTGAGGAGCCTGGATTGTCGATTTGGTAAGTGTTGACTCGATGGTGATGATGACGCGGATGATTATCCTCGTTTTGGAAGGTTTTGACTGTAATTATACGTGTAAATGATGCGATTCAGTCAAAGCAATCAATCCCATTCCATATCTGAATCAAAAACGCGTAGGAGGTGATTGATTGTGGAGCTCGATCTGTACAGTTGACTTTCCTAGTCAAACTGGTTCAAAATCAACATGTGATATAATTATTAAGCGTGGGTTTCAAACCAGAAAGATGTGTAGCTCAGCTGGTTTGTGTGTTTGTGTTTAAAGGTTGGGCCGGATTGGAGCTGTGTTCGAGTCCCGGCTCCTACGAAATGTTTTTTTTTTAAATAGAGAAGAGGGGCAAGGAGAGATGGGCCGGTTGGTTTGGGCTGCAATGTTTGGGCTCAGGATGTTGGGCCGCGTCTGGTTTAATGGCTCAGGTTTGGACAAGGGACTAGGTTAGATGGTTTATTTAGTTTATTGTTTGAAACCAACATTATATATATATATATATATATATATATATATTTTATTCATTATTATTATTATAATTATATACAAAAATAAAAATAAAATAAAAAAGAAAAGTGACGGATGTCACACCAAAGGCTTTGATGAAAAGGTGAGCAAGTTAGAAAACAGAAAGACACTTACAAATTTTAAATTTATAATTTAAAACGATAGTTGCTCAACGTTCTAAACCCGACACAATAGGCAAGCGCACCTATCGTATATAGTAAAGAAATGTGCAAGTACCGAGTATCGATTCCGTGGACACGATTTTTACTACTCAGATTCCTAAAATTACTTAAAAGACTATTTAAAATGCAAGGAAAAGTAAAAGAGAGAGATGTAAACTTTTAAGAAAAATTAATAGCAAAACAATTGTGTTTCTTCGGGATCAGATGGAACCTGGTATGAAAATAGTTATCTTTATTTTATAGTGGTGTGTTTGAGCGTGCACTTGTGCTTAACGTAGAATTGCAACTGCATTTTCTAGTGGTGACTGTTTTCGCAAAGCTGTACAAACAACTGTGTTCTTAATGTTATTATGAGGATCTCCCGACCTGGTGAGCTCACCTCTCAACACTAAAAATAAATTGACTCGAGACTGTGTCAACTCAACCTCAAATTACCCGCCTCCCGGTGTTGCGATATAGACATCAAACTACTCTAGACATTTTTGAATAACTTGTCGGTGGCCGAAGCATGACCGAGCAAGTTACCACTTAATATCATAGACGAATCGTGACTAACCAGCACACGTGCATCCCTACTTGGTTTAATTAACTTATCAAAAAGTGACTGGTCTATCATTAACTGTGAGGCAGTATAATGATGAAATAAAATAAAAACCGTTTTATTTCAACACGAGTTCATCAATCCTTAACCCACATCAAAACTTCACAAAGACCATGAAACCAAGGTGTAAGATTAAGGATAGACTTATCATTAGGACCCAGTATAAATACCGTACCGACCCTAAGTGAGATCTTGAAAGTAGAGGAATAAGTCTCAAAGTGTGTGTATTTCTACCCACAAATGGACTAATCAATACTCATGGGATTAGGTTAGCTCACAAGTGCATGGGTTTTTACACACCATGGGTACACTCATGAGTCCTTCACTTCCTATCATGACACTCGTAAGAATTATTAAGAACACAAAACACCACTTTAAAATAAAAGATAAACTATATTAATTCATAAGAAGTTTCCATCCTCACCCTAGCAACACCAATAGAAATCTAGCCTAGCATGGTTGATACAACAAGCTCATAAGGTTGGGTTTTTATACAAGACATTTTGGAAGGTTGTGTGAAGATTTCTAAGGGTTTTGGATGATTTTGGGGTGTTTCTCTCTCACTCTCGGTGTTTGTGGATTGATCCCAGGCTCCAAGGGACACCTCTAAACCTCTAAGGGTCCAGAAACTTCGTGGAGAAGTGTTGGTTTGCGAGTGGGAAGGGATGTTTCAAAATGTGGGGTGGAGGCATCTATTTATTGGCATTTCAGCTCTGGCACGGCCTCGACGATGTTCTGGCATGCCCATGCTCGACAATGGGTACTGTTGCAAAGGTGGTGAAGGACCTTCCAGTGGGCGATGAAGGATGTGTTGACTACGCTGGAGCCCACTTTTTGTTTGATCTTTATGGTTGTGTTTGGTATAACAATTTCAGACAATTATTAGTATGTAATAAGGTTTGGGGTGGAGGGATCTTGGTTTCAAGACGAAGCCCCAAATCTTTTTTGTTGACCTTGGACCATAGATGTTGACCCCTGGTGGATGGGTCCTGGTTTTGGATGAAGCCAGGGGTTGACATCAAATTTTGACTTTATGATGCATAGTAATATATGGTAACAATCTTTTGACGCTTTTGTTCTTGTATTCTTTTCCTTTAGTATTCTGCAAAGATTAACAAACACTTAGGTTGTAAAGAATTAATCTAAAATAATACCTTTTGTATCTTCTCTGTGGAATAATTCTTCTGATCCTGTCATATTCCATATAAGTTCTTCTCATCATCAGGATGGTCTTCATTATCCTGAGGATGTCCCCAGTTTCTTCTTCATCTTTGGGATAGTGTTGCATCTTGAGGATGCATCTAGTTTCTTTTCCATCCTTGGGATGCTCTTGCATTCTGAGGATGTCCCCAGTGTGATATCTTCAGAATAGACCTTATAATCTTTCATAAGAAAGACTTATGTTTTGATAATATCCTGCAAAGGAAGATTTTATTATACTGGCGACTTAGGCCTTTGGTTTAATCTGGGATCAAAAACCCTTTTGTTATATTTTGGTGACAAAACCATTATGTATCATCTTGAGAATAACTGACAACAAGGCCTTTAGTAATAACTGGCGACAAGGCCCTTAGGAATAACTGGCGACAAGGCCCTTAGGAATAACTGGCAACAAGGCCCAAAGAGATGTTGAAAAACGTCTAACCATTAGAGACATTTAAAAATGTCTAAACCTTACGAGCTCCATCGTATATCTCAAAGATAATGAAATTGTCAGCCACTTTTACATGCACTGGTCCCACCATTCCGAGAATATACATGGACATCGTGCGCTCCAGGCGAGGGTTGCTAACCCAATGTGAAAGGTGAAAACCTTTAAACCTTGGGAAGGTGTCGGACACCTTAACGGAGGAGAGGGTGGCCAGCCCCCTAGTCTTCTAAGCATTCCATCTTCAGGATGGTACTGCAAAATTTTCGGGATGGACTATTTCTAGACCATGTTTAGTGAAAATATAATCGATCGAAATAAATCAAGGATAAGTACTTACATATGGAGATGATTCATCTCTATCAGCCTTCACCTTCATCCCACCTGTGATTCGGATCATGGTTTCTCATATGCATCCTTAAGCATGGTAGTATTTCAAGTGTATAGCATTCCAAGCTCTTGGTAGAATCTCTCCTTCCATTGTTGACAGCCAATATGCTCCTTTTCCTGCTTCAGAATTGATTAAGTATGGACCTTCCCACTTGGGAGCTAGCTTACCATCGCTTGGTTTTGTTGTATTTTGGAAGGCTTTTCTCAATACCAAGTCTCCCAGTTGAAATCTTCTTATCCTGGTGTTCTTGTTGTAAGCCTTAGCAATCCTTTGTTGATATGCTGCCATCCTTAATTTAGCGGCATCCCTGAGTTCATCCACAGTTTCCAAGTCTTGTAGTAATGCTTCAGAATTAGTATTTGCATCGTGAAGATGCTTCCTTGCTGTAGGCATGACCATTTCTGTTGGAAGCATTGCTTATGTTCCAAAGACCAAAGAGAAAGGTGTCTGACCAGTAGCATTCTTCGAAGTAGTCCTATCAGCCCAAAGTGCAAATGGAAGTTCTTCTGCCCATTTTCCTTTCTTTTCCCCAAGCTTCTTCTTCAAGTTGTTGACGATGATTTTGTTTGAGGATTCCGCTTGTCCATTAGCTTGAGGATGGACTGGTGTTGAAGTTACCATCTTGATCCCCCAACTCTCACAAAAGTCAGTTGTTCTTTTGCTAATGAATTGAGAACCATTGTCACAAATGATTTCAGATGGTACTCCAAATCGTGTCAGGATGTTTCTTTTGATGAATAAGACCACCTCTTTATCTCTAACTTGCACAAATGCTTCAGCTTCAATCCATTTCGAGAAGTAATCTTTCATCACTAGCATGAATACCTTTCCTCCATGAGCTTTGGGTAGCTTTCCTACTATGTCCATTACCCATTTCATGAAGGGCCATGGTGAAACAATAGGATGTAGTGGTTTAGCAGGCTGGTGAAGTATGTTGCTATGTCTTTGGCATGCATCACACTTTTGGGAATACAGCATGGCATCCTTCTTCATAGTAGGCCAATAGTATCCCGTCCTCAGAGTCATCGAGTAGAGAGATCTTCCTCCTGTATGATTTCCACAATCTCCTTCGTGGATGTCTTTGAGTACTTCGTTTGCTTCATCCTTATTGAGACACCTCAAATATGGACCTGCAAGAGACTTTCTATACAAAATATTGTCTATAATTGTAAATTTAGATACCTTTATCCTGAAAGCCTTTGGATTTTCTTCATCATGAATGACATCTTATTGTAAATATTTGGTTATGGGAGTCATCCATGATAAGTCGTCTTGTTTCTGAGTGGCCAAAACAGTGATATCCTCAGGATGGTCTGTTTTATCCTCAGGATGTGCCTGGCCATCCTCAGGATGCCACTTTTTAATCGCCAGTTTCAAGATGTGAATGATGGGAATCTTGGATCCTTATGGTAAATTAAAGGAGGATCCCAGATTTGCTAGGGCGTCAGCTTCAGCATTTTCTTCCCTAAGTACCTGTGTTAGTGAAAATTCTACAAAAGAAGTAGCTAAATTTTTAACGATTTCATGATAAATGGCTAACTTTTGTCCTTTTACTACATATGATCCATTGAAATGGTTAGTAATCAACAAAGAATCAACACATAATTCAATTTTAACAATATGTGAATCTCTAGCAAGTTGTAAACCAGCAATGAGAGCTTCATATTCAGCTTCATTATTGGTTGTTTGAAATGCACATCTAATGGCATGGGGTATCTTGTCCCCTTGTGGCGATTTTAGTAGTATTCCCAGACCTGTGCCTCTTGCATTTGAAGCACCATCAATGTATAGAGTCAATTTTTCTAAATGTTCATTTAGTTGTTGAACTTCAGACTCTGCTTCACTCAGGATGTCACTACTGAAATTAGCCACAAAGTCTGCTAGGGCCTGTGACTTGATTGCATTTCTAGGCTCATACTCTAAGTCAAAGGCACTTAATTTAACTGACCATTTTGCCATTCTTTCAGACATTTCAGGTTTTCTTAATACATTTTTAATGGGATAGTTAGTTTGAACATATATTTTATGTGTTTCAAAATAATGCCTTAACTTAGTAGAAGCCATTATTAAAGCTAAAATAAGTTTTTCGAGATGTGAATATCTGGTTTCAGCATCTAGGAGAGTTTTAATTACATAATAGACAGGATGTTGTTGCCCTTCGAAGTCCTTTACCAATATAGCACTTATTGCATTCCCAGAAACTGCAAGATATAGCTTGAGAGGTTCTCCATCCTCAGGTTTCATCAAAAATGGAGCTGCTGCAAGATAATCTTTGAGCTTCTTTAATGCTTCTTCATGCCTCTGTCCCCAGTCGAATTTGTTATTCTTTTTCAGGATGTCATAGAACTCTTTACATTTCTCTGAGGATTTCGAGATGAATCTATTCAGGGCTGCTATCCTGCCAGTCAGCCTTTGCACATCCTTAATATTTCTTGGGGATTTGAGATCAAGGATGGCCTTTATTTGTTCAGGGCTGGCTTCTATCCCTCTTTATGTTACCAAATATCCAAGAAACTTCCCAGCTCCAACTCCAAAATGGCACTTTGCTGGGTTTAACTTCGTGTTGTAAGCATCCAGGATGTCAAAAGCTTCTTTGAGATCCCGAAGATGATCTTCTGCTTTTTTGGATTTTACTACCATGTCATCAATGTAGACCTCCATCGTGTCCCCAATCTTTTCTTTGAAAATCTTGTTCACTAGCCTCTGATAAGTGGCACCTGCATTTTTTAATCTAAATGGCATGGCTATATAACAATATATACCTGACGGTGTCATGAATGCTGTGTCCACCTGATCATCTGGTTCCATTTGTATCTGTTGGAATCCTGAGGATGCATCCATGAATGTCAGCATCTCGTGGCCTCCTCTAGCATCCACCATTGAATCTATGTGTGGTAGTGGGAATGGATCTTTAGGACAGGCCTTGTTAAGGTTTGTGTAGTCCACACACACTCTCCATTTCCCATTTTTCTTTTGGACTACCATAACATTCGCCAGCCATCTTGGGAATTTTACTTCCCATATTATCTTAGACTTTAGCAGCCTGTCTACTTCTTCTTGGATGATGATATTTCTTTCTGGAGCAAACTTCCTTCTTTTTTGCTGAATGGGCTTGAAACTCTTATCAATCCCAAGTTTTAGAGTAATGACATCCTTTGATATGCCGGTCATATCTTCATGTTTCCAAGCAAAAGTAGACATCCTACATTTAAGAAAAGATATTAGTGATTGTTCAATATCATGTGGGATATTCTTACCGATTTGCACAGTGATATCCTTGTTGTTGTTGTCAAGGCAAATGGCTTTTACATCCTGCTCAGGATGTGCTTTAACATTCTGAGGATGGCACTGTGCATCCTGCTGTAATTATTATGCTTGACGGGATGAGGCCTTCATTGATGTCGTGTAGCAATCCTTAGCTTCTTGTTGATCGCTGTTGACCTTCACAACTCCCCAAGGTGTGGGTAGTTTCACACATTGATGATATGTTGAAGGCACTGCCTTCATATCATGTATCCAGGGTCTCCCCGAGATGACATTGTAGCAGGATAGGGAATCTATCACACAAAATCTCTGGATAGAGTTCACCCCATCTACATATACCGGTAGCTTGATGTCACCCACTGTGCTCTTGGTTTCTCCACTGAAGCCAACCAAAACTGATAACCTGGAAACTATCTCCGATTCCGGGATGTTCATCCTCTTGAGGGCCTCGAGCTGGATGATGTTTACTGAACTTCCTCCGTCTACAAGAATCATGCAAACAAAGTGGTTAGCAATATATAAAGTAATAACCAAACCATCATGATGAGGATCAAGGATGTTTTCTCTGTCTTCTTCCTCAAAACTTATCACTTCTGAGTTTGTCAGGATGGTCATCTTCGTTGGTCTTTCTCCTTTTTCAGACTTTGTTTCCCTCGCATGTCTTTTAGCAGCTGAGTATGAGGTTCCACAAATGTCTGACCCTCCTGAAATGAAGTTGATCATGCCAGCATCCTTAGGTGGGGATGCTGCTCTTTCCGGGATGTTTGTGCCATCCTGAGATCTTGATTTCTTTTTGCCCAGGAGATCCTTGAGGTGACCCTTGCTTAAGAGATATGCTATCTCCTTTCTTAGTGCAATGCAATCTTCAGTGATATGGCCAAAATCTTCGTGAAAGGCACACCATTTGGATTTGTCTTTCCATCCTGCCTTCTTGTCCTTCCTTGGCCATCTTGCTTTGTCCCCTAGATCCTTCATGGCATACATCAAACCTATTACATCCACAGAAAAACAATAGTCTGACAATTTAGGGCAGTCATCCTCTACCACATTGACCTTCTTATTATCAGGCCTAGCATATGGTTTATGCTTATATGGTTCGTATGTAGGAGTGGATTTTTGATTGGGATGGTTATATTTTGAGGATGATTCTATCCACTCTTGTATCTTCATATCATCCTCAAGTCAGATGAATCTTAAGGCTCTGTTCCTGACTTCATCTAGGTTCCTGCATGGATTCATCACCAACTCTTGGTAGAATGGTGAATCTTTCTGCAGTCCCATCTTGAAAGCCTGAACCGCTGTTGTGACATCCAGGTTCGGGATGTCAAGTGCTTCCTTTCCAAACCTAGTAATGAATTCTCTTAGTGATTCCCCCTGTGGTTGAGTCACCGTGTACAGATCACTTGTCAAACGTTCAAACGTTCGACTACAAGAAAACTGATTATTAAACATGTTAATTAAATGTGCAAAAGAAGTAATAGAATAGGGAGGAACACTTAGGAGCCATTTCAGGGTTGGACCAGTGAGAGTTGAACCAAATCCCTTGCATAAGCATGCTTCTTTTAGGTTGGTAGGGATTGGATTTATTTCCATCCTTTCCCTATATTGAGCCACGTGCTCCTCAGGATCAGTTGATCCATCGTAGAGCTTCATGCTTGGAGTTTGAATCCGCTTCGGGATCTCTGCATCACTTATTGGAGGTGCGAATCTTGACACCATATGGCATGCTGAGGATACCTCAGGGATAGGTTGCACTATCCCAGGCACACTCGATAACATATCTTTGATCTTCTGAAGCTCCCTCGCTAGTTGAGGGCTTATTCCTGTATCCTGCAAAGAAGCAAGATCATTAGCAGCAAAAGTACTAGAACTCAAATTGTTACCGTTGTTGTTATATCCTTGGGATGGCACAAGTGCATATCCTGCATCCCTGGTAGTTGCCATCCTGGGTGCAGTAGTCGTTTCAGGAGCAGAGATTCCAGTATTCATGGGGATGAAATCTCCTTGATGAAAACCTCCAGAGATGCCAGAATTGAAATCTAACACCCTTGGTTGTAACGGTGTCCCCATTTCTTCACTTGGTCTTTTTGATGATGACTTAAGGGATTATATCTCTCTTATCAGCATTCTATTGGTCTCCTGCTGTTGCTGCATTTGATCCTTCACCATTGAACAGGAGAAAATCCAGATGCCCCCAATGCTGGCCTAGGTGAGATTTGAGAGGTAGCACTCTTTGAGAATGCAGGTGGAGGTGGTAAAGTAGTATTTCTGGTAGAAGTTGATGAAGGCATGGATGAGGAAACATTTTTCTGGGAAGACGACATAGTTGTCAAGTTTTGTAAAAAAGAAATAAATGAAAAAAGTTTTTAACAAAGTTTTTTTGTTAAAATAGCACCACTTGCCCCACGGTAGGCGCCAAATTGTTTTGGTCAAAAATTATCTAGTAAAAATAATCTTGTATTCCAAATTAGAAATTGTGACGTAGTGTGCTAAGAATGTGAATTTGCTATTAAAACCAGTTATATTCTAAAAAGGTTCAATCAGGATGCAAAAAAGAGTAAATTAGTGACAACTATGCTCAGGATGGCTTAGGTTTACTTCGGGATGGACAGTTATATCCTCGGGATGGAATTGTTTGTAATGAACGAATGAGTAAGTAAAATACAAAGAACAACACTCGATATACTAGGAAATCCCTTGATCAATAGTAGATCGCCGGTATAAAACCTCGGGAGGAGACTAGGCCCCTGCCTTGTTTGTTAATATTAATTTGGTAAAAAAGTACAAGTTTGGATGAGTATGTGGACGAGTGTACTAAGGTTACAATGATTGTGTATGTGTCTAAGTGTTTGTGTGCAGTTATAGAGTAAGCAAAGTGTATGTAAGTGTCCTGTACTCGTCCCATACTCCCATATATATAATACATGAGAATAACTAAAGGATCTCACGAAATCCGCTAAGTAGTTAAAGTCTTAAATGTTGTGTAACAGCTTCTTCAGGTAAACGTTGGAGGTCTTTCAACAGAAAATAGTCGTTGGTTGACTGTTTCTTCTTGGTCATTCAATGATTCAGCCGTTTCCTTGTTTATCGCCGATATTAAATATGTATCGGTTACAAGTTTGACTCTATCTTCAATCATAGACCATGAGTTACACTTCTATCACTGATTTCTTCACTTGGGAGTTATAATATAGACGTTGCTTTATCATAAAGTTCCATATCATAACTTAGTTGTATCTGCAATCATATAAGAAAAGCTAATTCGTTAATTCATTCTCAAGATGTGCACATGCTGAATTACAGTTACATCCTGAAGTCAGCAGAATCCTTCAGCATCCTGAGGATGGTATATTAGGGATGTATGGTAAAATCATCCTGAGGATTTTCACCCACAACAACAGCAAGCAGGTCTGCCACTTGAAGAGGTTGTTTGGTAATCATAAACATTTTATTTAAAAAAAAAAATTGTCAGAATCTTGCTAATATAGTAATGAATTTTTGGTAAAAATTTCTAGATTTCCGAAATCGTTTGATATGGTTTTTGCGGCTGTTTTGTCCCAAAAAAAATATTAGTTGTTGACAGCAAACATGTCTGCCACTTGCAGAGGTTGTTTGGAGGTCTTAAACATTTTATTTAAACATGATTTTTGGTCATAATCTTTCTAATATAGTAATGGATGCTTAGTAATTTTTCTAGATTTTTCTGAAATCGTTTGATGTGGTTTTTTGCGGCTGTTTGTCAATAAATAGTTGTTGACCGCAAGCAGGTCCGTCACTTGCTTTGACATGATTTTTGGTCAGAAGCGGACAAGGGAATTTAGGGATGAGAATACACCACCGAATACCGAACCAATACCGATCCCGAACTGATACGGTACTGATCTTGTATCAAACCGAGGGTGTTCGGTATCGGTATTAAAAAATAAAAATTAACACATTCTGAAATCAATTTGCAAGATGTAGCTTTTTGAATCGCAATTTCGTTTGCCTCCAAATTAAACTAGGTTTTATATCATGCACGCGTTGCGGCGCGAGAAACCAAGTCGTTCTCGATTGATAACATAACATGATCTAGGGAAAATTCATATTGGGGTAATTAAACAAAAGCTATCACTTCAATCAAATTGAATTGTCAAAGTCCAAGCATCAGTTACTGACATGGTTTTTTGAAGGATTGTTGTTGTGGATATCGTTACCACGCTACGGCTGCGTTTATGGCTGTAATGGAGATTGCAGTGGTCTGTGCGACCACAACCCAGCAAGTCCATAAATTCCAAGCTTATCAAGGGGGTCTTACAACAAAATCTTCAATCATCAATATGCTCAAGAAAAGATAAAATTTCTACCATCAATATGCTCAGCAAGTTTATAAGTTTTTACAATTTTAACAAATTGTCATAAAATTTGAAATAAAAAAGCGGTGGAGAACGGATACCGTTTGATGCCACTGGAATCCTGATGTGTACCATGCACCTGAATTTACTTAATGAATCCAAACTGAAGCTTTGTTCCATATTATGAACGACAAAAAAAAAAAGTTTACATCATGGAGCCATAAATTGAAGAAATCGAAAATAGAGCCATAAGCCCATAACCAACACAACCACCACGCGACTACCGCCGCCTTCACTCTAAGAATGTGAGTCATTTCTTTGGCGACTAAGGATGGAAACGAATGTCGATTGTCCATGTCTTTCTCGTCTCCTTCCTTGAACTCTGAATGATTTGTAAAACAAAACAATGATTAATATTTTAGATAAATATTCATCTCAATTAATACATTGGTGTGCAAATCAAATAAACTATTACCTGATGATTACTTCACAGGATATTCTGAAGAAGCTTCAATTTTGAATGCACTAAATCAAGAAACTCACAATTTACTTATGGTTTCTAATCATTTAAAGTGTGAAACACCCACCTTTCCCATAGGATTAATCAATATGTTGACCTTTAAAAGTCAAATAAACGATATCAATCATTAATAATTCTAGGTTATCACAACTTTGAGATCATTTGCATCTGTGGCTATATCATTTTAAAGCTTCAATAATATACATTTGGTTCATCTTTTTTAACACGACAACCACCGGTATGTAGAGTACTCTCGATTGAACATTATAGGTGAGCAATTGTATTGTAATAACAAAAACAAAAGAGATAGACTTTCTCTCTGTATAGCATACCGCCTACTTTAAATGCATCCTAATTAAAAAATTAAAACTTGGTTAGTAATATATACCACATAAGACTTTCATAAACCAAGCAAAACAAATAAAAATTGACTAAATACTCACTCTAAGATTTGAAAATCGAGAAAGCAAATGAAGGTCGTTTAACTATAATGTAAAATGTCAAAACTAATGGACATGTAACAAAAGTAACAGATTGTAGCAAATATCTGTGTCCTGAAAAAGGAGGTCTGCCTCCATAAGTCACCCTTTAAAGGAAACATATATAAACAACATTAAAAAGGAATAATATCATATTTCCAAGAAGCTATTCTAAAATTTTTGTACCAGTTTTGTTTTTTTTAAATAAATATTCTTGAGTTTATGAAGTAAAGATTTTTTTAGAAACTAAATCAAACCTAAAGCACATTAGAAGCTTGTTTGTATATAAAACATGTAACATGGTTCATGTTTTGAATTTCAAAGGTTTAAAAACAAATTAAGTGCCAATATAATGTTATCAATTCCCATAGCTCATACTCAACTTCTAATAAACAGATGTAAACGCCTAAAGGTGCATGGAACAAAGGTCTGATTCCATATCTAAGAAACAAAACAGCCATAGAACATAGGTTACGGAATCAAAGGTTTACCATCGAAATAGAAGAAAAAGAAAGTAACATGATCGGAGTTGGCGGCTACTCCCGTCGATATTAACACCACCTCCGGTCATCGTCGGCGCGTACGGTCAGCGCCGCAGCTGAATCGTCGTGGTGGTTGGTTGGTCGGATGTATGCATGTGTGATATTAGAATGGGAAAGAAGATCGGTAAAAATGGGTGGGGCGGCCACCGTTTGAAAACCCCAATCAGACTTTAACACCAAGACAATAACGTGGAAATTGTTTAAACAAACAACAAACAACTCGTCCAAAAAATTAAAACAACTAACCGGCGTAGGAAACAGGATTTGATCCTAACCCCTTTCATTAATACACCAACCGGCTCACCACTACACCACACACACCACATCTTAACTACATTCCTAACTAATTATATTTATCAAACCCTTATAATTTACTGTTCATTTCGATTTACTGTTCAATCAGTTTGTACATTAATATATTATTATAATATAGGTATCATTCATCACATCTTTAATTAATTCAATACGTACAAAGTAAAATATAATATAAGTAACGTCGTTCAGAACATAGAGTGTTGGTCCTGTATGGTCTTGTCTTATCGTCACATGTCACAAAATTTTTAGCAAGAAAATGACTCGTATTAAATTTTGTGTAAATGCATATTGTACAGCTGGCATATGAAGTTGTACAGTTAACATATCAGTCAACTGTTGAAAGTTTTAGAATGTACGATTATATTTGTCAATGATCCAAAAGTCCCCATCACAACATTTTTTTTATTCTCAAAGGGCCATCACAACTTCTAAGACTAGGTGTACTTGAGCGTTATAGAGGGCGTGAAAAACAAAAATAGCGCCCCGACATCGTTTATGGGGGCGCTATGCTTCCAAAAAAATGCACCGGCGCCATATTAATAATGTTGAACAACCATTTGACCAACCAATAATCATTTCATCGGCCACCTCATCTCCTTCCAACTTCTATATTTTTACAACGGTCGTTTTTTTTAACCAATGGTCAAATTATATATATATATATATATATATATATATATATATATATATATATATGTATATGTATAGGGGGTGGTTAAAATAAAAACTCTCTAAAACGAAGAAACTCGGGAAACTCTGACTTCCCGAACTTTTTATCATCTGAAAAAATAAGGGTATGTAATATAATGTTTTTAAAAGTTTTGAGCAAAAAAAAAACAAAAAAAATGCCGAGTGGATATTTTTAAAAAAAATAAATAAGTTTTTTGTGTTACATATGTAACATGTCTGTTTTTGTGTAACATACGTAACACAAAAAAAACTTATTTATTTTTTTAAAAAATATCCACTCGGCGCTTTTTTGATTTTTTTGGCTCAAAACTCTTAAAATCATGTATATTACATACACTAATTTTTTCAGATGATAAAAAGCTTGGGAAGTTAGAGTTTCCCGAGTTTTTTCGTTTTAGAGGGTTTCCGGTATCCCTTTCCCCTATATATATATATATATATATATATATATATATATAACGGTCGTTTTTTTAACCAACGGTCAAATTATATATATATATATATATATATATATATATATATATATATATATATATTACACAACACAAAACATAAACACAACACATCACAATCCATAAAACACTATACATTCAATCAAAACACACCAATATTTAAAAAAAAATGGGTTCCCCCAATTCATCATCCGTTGCTAGAGAATATTACAAAGAGTTTCTAGGCGATGAGGGTGAGTCGACAGACGAAGAGTTGGAGCAAGATGCGGTTACGAGTGCACTTTCGCTTGCGTCGAGATATATGAAACAAATTAGTGCGCCTACACCTCCAAAACTGAGTAGACAATATTACGAACGAGATCGTGAATAGGCAAATGCTCGATTAATGAAGGATTACTTTGATGAAAACCCGACTTACCCCGACCCAAAAATGTTTAGGAGTCGTTTCCAGATGAGCAAACGTTTATTTCTACGTATTACCGAAGACTTGAAAAACACGTTTCCTTACTTTCAACAAACATCGGATGCTAGGGGGTGATGGGATTCACGGCTATTCAAAAGTGTACCTCGGCACTGCGTATACTCGCATACGGCAACACGACGGATATTAACGACGAGTATTTAAAAATGGCCGAGAAAACAACACGCGATTCTTTGGAGTATTTTTGCCAAGGTACATCACCTTTTTTAAAGTAAATTCAATTACCTTTTTTATATATTTTTGTATATAGTTACATCACTTTTTTTAAAGTAACTTCATTTACCTTTTTTAAATTCATATATTTTTGTATTTATTTTTTTAGGAATAGTAAAGTTGTACGGAGCCTGGTATCTTAGAAGGCCCACTTGGTACAACTTACAGAAAATTTACGAGGTGCATACGAATGAACATGGGTTAACAAGAATGATGGGTAGCATTGATTGTCGTCACTGGCGGTGGTATAATTGCCCAACCGCTTGGCGAGGTCAACACACACGTGGTGACCAAAAAGGACCATCGATTATTCTTCAAGCGGTGGCTTCAGTCGATCTTAGTGTTTGGTCGGCCTATTTTAGTGTTGCGGGTTCATACAACGATTTAAACGTTTTTGAACAATCACCTATTATTGAGGATTTCATTTCTGGCAGGGTAGCAAAGGCGTGTTTTTATGCTAATGGAAACTACTACCCACACGGATACTATTTGGCTGACGGAATATGTGACAACCGGCAATTTCTGATCTACACTGGCGTGATTTTTTTTATAATTAAAAATAAATATTTAATACAAATATTGTTAATTATTAAGTTTCGGTTGTTTACTGACCGTTTTTACAATCGAAACTGCGACCGATTTAATTAACGCGATTTAAACGCGCGAACTGAAAGCATGCATCGGGTAACGAAAATATTTATATTTATGCTCGGTTTGGTATTTCGGACAAAACCTACTACTTTTATAATTAATTATCAGACCTAAAATAGAAACCGAGGCATTTTGCGTTAATACGGGTTCGATACGCGGTATCTACCTACTAAACCCTAACCCTAACTATAAAAGGGAAGCTCTTCTTCTTCCCCTTCATTTTCCCGCAGCCAAACACCCCCCCCAATCTCTGCAACCTCTCTCTCTCTACTCTCTCTCCTCGCTTTTCTCTCCCCCTCTCTCGCAGGTCTCTCTCTCTCTCCCTACCACCTCTACCTCATTCGCCTCTCTCCCTCCTCCCTCTGTGCAGTGGCGGCCGGCCACCACCCCTCTTATGGTGGTGGCGGCGCAGGTTTCTAAGCCCAAGTCGGGCTGTGGTCATAACCGGGTTATAGGGGTTAGGTGGCCGCGGTGGAATGGAGCCGGGATGGCAGGGGTTTGAGGGTCTTAGGTGTGGGGTTTTTGGTGGAGGTTGTTATGGTGGTTGCGTGGGTAGGTGAAGGCCGATGGTGGAGGTTTTGCTCAGGTAAAGGGTGGCGATTGTAGCAGATGGGGTCGGGTTAGGGACTTGTGGCCTGTGGTGGTTGTTGTGCTCCGGACCCGACGAGTCAAGGGTGGTTACGGTGGCCGATCTGGTCGTTTTTGGTGTAGATTCGTGGGTTGCTGCTGTGATCGACGGGGATGGCGACGAGGTGAAGTGATGGTGGCTCGATTTGTGGGTTCCGGTGGTAGGTGCGGCCGGTGGTAGTGTCACGAGGTGGGGTTCGTGGTGGTCCGGTGGTGGGTTCAGGTTGGGTCCGACCCGAGTCAGGTGGATTGTTGGTGGTTCGGCACACTCGGGTCAAGTCTGGTACGTGTTCGTTTTAGCCTCGGGTCACTGGGTTGGGCTCGGGCCAGATTTGGTTATGGGTTTAAGTTTTGGTCCGGTCAACACATGGTCAACTGGTCAAGCTTCGGTCAAACTTGGTCAACGGGTTAGATCTGGTTCGGTTCGAGGTGGCTCCAGGTTACGCGCGTACGAATCGGTATACTTTAATTCGTATTTGTTATTATTGTTGTGGATATTATATCTTTAGAAAGATATTGATATTCGTGAAATAGTTTTGACTCGCGAACGGAACGAATAATAATAATAAACGGTAAATATATATTATATCGGACGATTGGTATTGGATATAAAAGGCGTGACTTATAAAATCGATATCGGACTAAATTGGTTGGACTATAATATATATATTGTTTCGTGTATTTATATAAATATAAATAAGTAGTTTATATGAAAAGTTGTTGAAACGTATAAAGTCTTGTATTGGATATTGATTTTTGGGAAAATTGTAGGCGACTTGTGTCGCCTGGTTTGTACAAAAACAGAGGAAACTCTGCCCAAATTTTTATAAAATCCACGGCGCAACGAAAATAGAATTGTCGCATATTTTTATAAATGAAGTTCCCTAAGTGTCGTGATAAGTGTAGTTATGCAAAATAGTGACGTTTTGACAAAAGATACGTTTAACAATAATAAGTAAATCCCGGACAATATTTTGAAAACATATATATATAGTTTCGCCGAACGTCAAGTATGACGAGTTTTCGAAAGGTTTTCGGTATCTAAATAATGTTTATTGTTTGGATTTAAAAATATGTATATATTTGACTAGGGAACTATTTTTGCAAAAAGCAAAGTTTTGAATAAGTTAAATGTTCGGATTTGGAAAAGAGACGATATTATTATTGATCGGATTTAAATAACTATACTTACATTTTTATCAAAGGACATTTTTCCTAAAATATAATTATATAAGGTAGATACATTTATACGAATTACAAAATGAGCTACGACTCAAGATAAGTTATACGTTTCGTAGTAATAGTCCAACGTGGTGTATACACGAATAGTTACAAGTGCGCAACTTGGGTACTATGTCGTGTGTTAACGCATAAGTAAGATAAGTCACGATCGGTTCGTCGAGTTAAAGCATATTAGTACTCGAGTTAATACACACGAGTCTAGATAGTTGGATAAACTATCTTTTAGCCGGATAATAGGCTAGGTTTATATGTGATAGACTTTTAAGGTGTCCTTTGTTGTAATAGGGCACGAGGAAGTCGGTCAAAGCTTCGGGCTTTGTTCGCTAGCTAAGCCAGGAAATTAAGGTGAGTTCATGACCCCACTTTTTACTGTTTTATAAATGTTTTCGGGGTGGAAGACATGCTTCTTTTAAGAAAACCTGAGGTATTCCGAACGAACAAGTTTTTGAAAAATGAAATGGGTGCGTGAGTGTCACAGCCCTACTTTTACTGGTTTTATTTTCGGGGAAGAAACATGCTACATACTTACTTACTAAAGGTCATGTTATACTATGGTTAATTTACAAATACTATATGGCTTTTATGGAAAGTCCCAGGGGGAAACCATGAATGTGCGGGTTGCACAACGGGGGAAATGTGGATAGATCTATTGGGCCTCACAAACCCCACTCGACGGAGGGGCCGGGCGGGTGCATATTGTCTCTTTTTTATTGGCTCACCGAGGCATCGGTTATAGCCGAAACGTCTGTGTAACACCACGCCCCTCTCACCACCAATATTGTCCGCTTTGCCCACCCAGAGCTCACGGATTTGTTTTTGGGTGCCCCGGTGGAAACTTCCCAGGAGGTCACCCATCCTGAAACTGCTCCCACCTGAGCACGCTTAACTGTGGAATTCTCCTCTCATCCACTAACATTAAGCCCCAAAACGCGTTGGTGAATTCACCCCTTGTTAGAGTCTCATCGTCCCTGATGAGGTGTGCACCCACCATCCCGAACGGCACAGGAGTGGCTCTGATACCATCGGTAACACCACGCCCCTCTCACCACCAATATTGTCCGCTTTGCCCACCCAGAGCTCACGGATTTGTTTTTGGGTGCCCCGGTGGAAACTTCCCAGGAGGTCACCCATCCTGAAACTGCTCCCACCTGAGCACGCTTAACTGTGGAATTCTCCTCTCATCCACTAACATTAAGCCCCAAAACGCGTTGGTGATTTAAGAGGCAAGACATTACTTATGAACCAAGGATCTCTCCTGGCCACGGCCGATGTGGGATTTTCCTAGGGTGTCACAGTCTGGGCATGATTCAACTACTTACACACGTATAGTAATGGTTTCCCAACCGTAGTAATAAAAACACTTAACGTCTAGCTAACGTTCTTAAAACCTAGTAGTAACGGATATGATCTTTTCAAACTTATGGAAACTCTTTTGTAAAACTTATGAACTCACCAGCATTATATGTTGACCTTTTTAAGTATGTCTTTCAGGTTTAAACTTTGGTAACGGCACGGTTGGAGTAGGCGACGTCTTGGGATCAGGGATCCTAGAGGGTTAGCAATGGCGTTCAGGAAATAAGAGTCTTAGATGCAACTTTCCGCTGCGCGGCGAAGCAACTAAACGTCACAACCGACGAGGGGAAAAGTCGGGGTGTGACAGAATATATCCGAGATATAGCATTATCGTTAAGACGTTAAATAACCCGTACGATGAAAAAAGAGCACACTTTAAAAAAGTTAAGGAGGCCGCGCGAAAGGACATAGAGAGATGTTTTGGGGTTCTTCAACAGCGTTGGCATTACATAAGAAATCATGCTCGTGCATGGACCACAGACAAGCTGCGAGATGCTATGTATGCATGTATAATCATGCATAATATGATATTAGAAGATGAAGGTAAAGCGATATGCCAAAATTATGTACCGGAAGCCGTTCAGGATCTACCGCAAGCTAATATGGAACAAAGAATACTCAACGCACATGAACTTCGTGACCATGATGCACATGACGCGTTAGCGGCGGATATGGTCCAACATGCGTGGTCGGTTCGGTATATTTCAAACGCAGGTGAAAGCGAAGAGGGCGAAGATGAAGAAGAAGATGAAGATGAAGAAGAAGAGTATGACGAAAGTGAAGATGGAAATTAATATTATTTGTGTTTTTATATATTATTTGTGTGTTTTTTAATATTATTTGTAATTTTTTTTAATTTAATTAATATTAGTTGTGTGTTTTTTATATTACTTGTAATTTTTTTATATTTATTTGTCTTTTATTTGAATTATTTTAAGTTAATTAATTAAAAGTAATAATAAAATAAACAACCAATCAGAAACAGGGGCATTATATTTTTCCCCTTACCACTACACTAGGGATGAGCATACAAGGCCGAATACCGATCCTGTCCCGATCCCGATACCGTACCGAACCGATACCGAACCGGGGGTTTCCGGATCGGTATCGGTACCCATATTTATGGATTTTTGGTTTCGGTATTATCGGTATCGGTACGGGATCGGTATGGTATCGGTATTTTAAGGTAAAATACCGATACCATATCGGTACCGTACCGATACTGAACCGATACCGTACCGTATGTGTTCGGTATCAGTATCGGCATTGGTTTTTTGGACTTTTTGGTATCTGTATTGTCGGGATCGGTATCGGTTCGGTACCGATACCGTCCCGAGCTCATCCCTACACTACACCCCTTTTTCACTTCAAGCCCCATGCTGACTCAGCTGCCACGTAGACCAAACAGAATCAGAGACGTTATATTTAACTCCCTCCACTACACATGGTCTAACCACAAAATAATAACATACTTCTTTTCTTGAACATGCATATTCTATGTGTTATAATTTTTTCTTTGGATATAATAATGACCTTCCTAATTAAACCCCTTAGCTTCTAATTCAACTCGTAATTCAAAGCGCCTCGGTTTGGCCAAAGCAAGATGTATGTGGTTACATCATGGTACGAGGTTGACTGAAAGTCTGAAAAGGCAACTTGAAGTGTCTCGCTTTGGTCATAACGAGACGCTTTGAATCTAGGAGGGATGAATCTAGACATATTATCTATATTTACCCTCAAAGCGTCTCCTTATAACCAAAACCAGGCGCTTTAGGTCAAATCAGCTGAACAATTCCTTATATAAAATTTACAACTGACGTAAACAGTAGATATTTTTTTAATTGAAACACGGGCAAACAGCTCAATGACTGAACCCTCAATAAAAGCACATTGCATCATAGATCAACACGTGGATGGATATGATTCAAAATACCGAATCGTGTATTAGTTATCAATTACAAAAGTACCTTTGGAGGTAGTGTTCCCTAACGTGTTTTTAATTAGAATATAGAGTAATATATTAAAGGGTGAATTGCTGAAATACTCCCTCGGGTTTGTTGAAGGTTGCCACTATCGTACATATTTGTGATTTTTTGTCACAACCGTACATAGATGCCAATTACTTGTGACAATCGTACCTGGCACTAACGACGTCAACTTATGTCAAAATAATATGATATCAAGAACTTCATAAACTTATTCTTAAACTCAAATGAAGTTTTATTCAAAAGATACAAAAGAACAAAACGATCATAAACACTCTAATCTCACCCAGACTCTTAGATCATACAGATCTCACTACCAGGAACTAGAACAAAGGATTTACAATATGAAACCTAAGCCAGAACAAGACGTTCAGGCTTATAAACCCTAATCTGAACTCAAAAGACAAAGAGAATACAGAGAGATTATGAGAGTGAAAAGTAAACAAAATGATCAAAAATTGATCTGAAGAGAGGGAGGAAGCTATTTATACAAGATGAAGCTTGACAGTCTCGAGGTGATCCAATGGCCAAGAAAGAAGCACACTTAACTCTGATCAACGGTTGTAAGTGTTTTGTGCTTCCTCACACGGATTGCCAACATGGCAATCCGGATTAAAACAATCCACGAACTGGGCCGAGCTTATATCCTTAACCAAATGGACCCAATGGGCTTCTTGAGAAAACCAAAACTTTATATTAGACATCATGGACCACTGTATTGTCTTTAGCCCAAATCCACATCTAGAACACTTGTCTTTGACCCATCAGCTAACAGCAACACTTCGATCTAACCAGCAACTCTTATCATGACCATATAATCTACTAGCTCTCAAAATCTCTAATGAATGGACCTACAAAGAAATCTTATGCAACATATTAAAGTAACTAGAAAATAAGAATGAATCCTTGAATACTTAAATTGTTATAAGTGACTTATACCATTTATCACTTTCAACACCCCTCCTCAATTTTAGTATCCAAAGGGATTATACATATTAAGTGAATTACTTAACTCAATATGTTGACCCACTCCAACATCCTTAGTCATAATGTTAGCTAACTGTTTTTCAGACTTGATTTTCACTGTTTTAATAAAACCTTTTGACACTAAATCTCTTAAAAAGAACAAATCTAGTTCAAAATGTTTTGTTTTGTCGAAAAATACAGGATTTGCAGCTATTGAAAAAGCTGCACTATCATCAAAAAACAAGGACACAGGTAAATCAATCTTCACTTGTAGTTCAGAACACAAGTTTAACAACCACAAGATCTCACATGACGTGGTGCACATAGCCCTAAACTCAGCATCAGCTGATGATCGAAAAATTGTAGACTGTTTTTTGCTTTTCCAGGAAATTAGATTGTTTTCTAGAAAAATGCAATAACCAATCACTGACTTTCGTGTGTCAACACATTTGGCCCAATCTGAATCAGAATAGGCCACTAAATTAAAACTTGTACTTTTGTTAAAGCAAATTCCTCTACCTGGAGCCTCTTTTAAATATATTAACAGTCTAAATGCAATTTTTAAATGTCCATCAGTTGGTTTGTGCATGTACTGACTTAAGAAATGCACAACATAGGAAATATCTGGTCTAGTATGTGATAAATAGATCAGTTTTCCTACCAACTGTTGATACCCAGTAATATTATCTAGTATCTTATTATGGACATTGCATATATTGACTAAGACATGATTGGGTTCCAGGGGACTCTTTACAGGTTTGCATGCTAACATGCCATACTCAGTTAAGATGTCCATGCAGTATTTCCTTTGAGACAAACATACTTTGTCATCTAAGGCTACTATTTCAAGTCCAAGAAAATACTTTAACTCTCCTAAGTCTTTAATTTTAAACTTAGTTTGAAGACAAGTTTTAATTCTATTAATTTCTGTGACACAACTACCAGTTAAAAACAATATCATCAACATACACAAGCAAAAAAATAGTAGCAGATTCAGTTATTTTAATAAACAGTGAATAATCACATTTGCTTTGCACAAATCCTAATTCACACAAAACACTAGCAAGCTTCTCATTCCACATCCGAGGAGCTTGTTTGAGACCATATAGTGACTTATTCAATTTACAAACTCTAGTCTCATTACCAGAAAAATACCCTTCTGGCAAAGACATGTAAACATCTTCATGCAAATCTCCATGTAAAAATGCATTGTTAATATCAAGTTGAAACATTTTCCAACTATGTTGAACAACAACAGACATTATGCACTTAACAGTTACAAACTTAACAACAGGAGAGAAAGTCTCCTCATAATCTATTCCTTCTTTTTGGCTATAACCTTTAGCCACAAGTCTAGCCTTAAATCTTTCTATTTCCCTACTAGACTTGTATTTGATCTTGTAGATCCACTTACAACCTACAACACTTCTACCCTTTGGTAGATCAACAAGAGACCAGGTATTATTCCTATTAAGTGCTTCTATTTCATCATTCATAGCACTTATCCAGTTAGGATCAAGAACAACCTCTTTATATGTTCTAGGTTCAACACTTTTACTTAACATACTAGCAAAAGCTTTATTTTCAAAAGTCAGCTTAGCACAATTGACAACCCTTTCTATACCAAACTTGACTTTTCCTTCAACAATAAAGTCATCAAGTTTTCTAGGTAAAGTAGACCCCCTAGTGCTTCTTCTAACAGTTTGAGTAATAGAGTCATTGCCCTCAGCTAAGGTTGTGTTTTCAGTGTCAAGTATCACACCTTCAGCCCTGTCAATGTTTCTATTATCACTATTCAACTGTGATTTTGAAGAATCACGAGGAACATGTGATTCAGAACCAGACTTCTGAATCCCATGTGTCTGTGACTCAAAACTACCTATAACCCCTCCTTCATCATTGGGCTCTTCATAATGTTCAGGTGTTTCAGTTTCATAACAGTTAAAAAAGTTTGATGAGTCCAAATCAGTTAATACATTGTCATTAAATTTGTCAAAAACATTTTTATCTTTAAAAGGGAAAATACATTCATAGAATTTTACATCTCTTGAAAATGAAATAGTTTTAGTTTCTAAACTATAAACCTTTTAACCCTTTTTCTTAGTTCAATATCCTATAAAAATACATTTTTCTACCCTTTCACTTAACTTATTAGACTTATTTAGAACTGTTGTGAAACATAAACACCCAAACATCCTCAAATGTTCTAGGAAGGGTTCAAATCCAAACACAAGCTCACAGGGGGTCCTACCATCTAGCACAGAAGAGGGAGTCCTATTTATCAAATATGCAGCAGTTAGGACACACTCAGACCAAAACTTAACAGGAAGATTACTTTGGAAAAGTAAAGCTCTAGTAACATTTAACAAATGTCTGTGCTTTCTCTCAGCAATACCATTTTGCTGAGGGGTATAAGCACAAGATGTCTGATGAAGAATACCAAGTGTTTTACAATAATTGTACATTTGATGATTAACAAATTCTGAACCATTATCACTTCTAAAACACTTAACTTTTTTACTAAATTGTGTTTGTAAGATGTTAACAAATTCTTGAATATTCTCAAACACCTCTGTTTTATTCTTCATAAGACATACCCAAACAGTTCTAGAGTAATCATCTACTATGGTCAGAAAAAACCTAAAACCTTCCCTACTGGGAACCCTGTAGGGACCTCAAACATCTAAATGAACTAAATCACCAATACTTGTTGATTTATGATCACTTAATGGAAATGGTTCCCTATGCTGTTTGGCTTTGTGATAGACATCAAAAGGCACTTCAGGATTCTCAACAAGTTTAGTTCCAATGGTAAATTCCAACTTAGACAATACTACATCAGCAGGATGACCTAACCTAGCATGCTATAACTCATACTCTTTAGAACCAACTCCTGCCTTATTGCTAAGAAAGGATCCACCACAGAAATATAAGACCTCTGACTGACTACCAGTCACCAGGGTTTTCCTTGTTGATAAATCCTGAATATAACAATTTTTCTCATCAAACCCAACAAATAGATGATTATCCTTCACTAACTTATGAACAGAGATCAAATTAACACCATATTCAGGTACTACAAACACATCATGTAACACAACATTATTTCCTAGATTCAAAGTCCCTATTTTAGTGACTGATGCATTGGTTCCATTAGGGTGTTTAACCTGTATATTTAAATCAGACACATCAACATAATCACTCAAATCATGTTCACTAGTAACCATGTGTTGATTTGCACCAGAATCTATTATCCAATCCACCCTAATCTTTTTTCCATTTACATTAAAACAAAAGAACATGGGTTTCACATAAGCATTTGCACAAAAGGAGAGAAAGTATTCCCAGAGAAAATACTACCTGAAACATTGTGACTTTGAGGAGCATCACCACTTTTTTCAGAAATCAGACTCAACAACTTAGTTAACTGTTCACTAGACAAAGAGGGAACTTGCACATCAGTTTTATCTACACAAGAATTATTAACAACGGCCCTCTTTTGCATACCTCTATCTTTAGCCCAAGGAGGATATCCAATGATTTGAAAACACTTATCAGAGGAGTGACCAATTTTATTACAATGTGAACACTTAGGTTTTTGTCCATCATTAATTTTTTTATTAAACTCTTCTGATTGAGTAGTTTTAGCAAAAAAAAAAACCCATAGTTTGTCCCCTTTTTGAAACACCACTAGAATTTCTATGTGACTCCTCCGTTGACACTATAGAGAATGCTTCTTTTACTGTTGGTAATACTTCCCTAATCAATAGACTAGTTCTAACAGCTTGACATACACTATCAAGACCCATAAGAAACTGCATCAACTTAATCATGTTACTGAAATTATTAAAGTCTCTAGCAGCATTACAAGTACAAGCAGGTAATTGCATAATCTGATCTAACTGTTTCCACATAATGTTTAGCTTATGATAATACTCAGATACAGGCATTCCATTTTGAGCAAAAGAATTAATTTTCTGATACAAATCAAACACAACTGAACCATCAACTTTATCATAAGTTTCTTTTAATTCAGTCCATACATCACTAGCTAACCTAGAGAAAACATGTCCCATATACAAATCCTCACTAATGGAATTCAAAATCCGGGTTAATACAATTGAATTGCATCTATCCCACTGTCTAGGAAGAACATCATCAGTCTGAGATTTTATACAAGTTTTATCTATAAAACCCCATTTATTCTTAACTTGTAATGCAAGTGTTAAAGCATTCGACCAAACAGAATAATTTTCTGACCCTTTTAGTTTTATTGTTATAATAGTCAAATTACTAGAATCAGATGGATGCAAATAAAGAGGATCACTCACTTCTAATTTGCTAATTAAGGTTTCATTAACAACATTAATCAAAGGTCCACCACCAGCAACAGGGTCAACATTATCACCCATGATGAAACAAACACACTATTTAACACAATTACTCAAAATAAAGCAAGTAATCACACGATCAATCAGATTCACACAAGCAATCTAATACAAGTCACCAAGAATAAACACACAACTTATCACAACAAGACACCAAACACAAGGCGAAGCTAAGCCAGTGATCCAGATCAGTGGTCTCTCTCAGGGAAACCACCACAGGTCTTAACTTGGGAGCCACTAAGACCTAAGACAGACACAAACACCACACAATGAGCCAATACCGGTCCCCCTAACCCGGTCAATGCTCCTTTACTTTCTCTGTTTTTAAAATTTATATATTTGTAGTTATATTATTATTATTATTATTATTATTAATATTAATTGGTGTTCAGAACTGAATTTAGGACTAGTCTTCTTAAAATTTAAGCAATTTAAGTTGGGAAATTTATGTTTTACAATAGTTCTGTTAAAGCTCTGTCTTTTGGTAGAAACAATGTCATGTTGTTATGATACTCTGTAATTTGATATCAAGAACTCTAATTTAACGTCGCTTTGCTCTGTTTTAATCGCCTTTTTATGAATAATATGATTCAAAATATAGTGGGAATCTGGAAAACGAGGATTTTGATAACATGATGGTTAATCACTTTGTTCAGGAGTTTAAGAGGAAGAATAAGAAGGATATTAGTGGGAATCTGGAAAATGAAATGGATGATAGTATGTGGCTGGGTTTTAAAAGGATAAAGGTGTAGGAGAGGGATGCACGTGTAAATTTACATGGGTGGTGAAAGGTGGAGATGGGTGATGGGTGGGTTGAAGTGAAGAAGACGAATTGGGTTGGGTAGTGTTGATGAAAGGTGGTGGTGAAAGGTGGAGATGAGTGGTGGGTGGGTTGAAGTGAAGAAGATGAATGGGGTGGGGTAGTGGGTGGGACCCACTTGAATTTTTTAATAATATTTATATTTCTTTTATTTTTAATTTTTAATTTTAGAGGAATGACGATTTTGGCAAAAAAAAAAACTTTAAAACGTGAATTGACCATTATATCCCTTACTTAAATAGACTAAGTTGACGTCGTTAGTGCCAGGGACGATTGTCACGTGTAATTGGAACCTATGTACGGTTATGATAAAAAATCACAAGTATATACGATAGTGACAACCTTCAACAAACCTGATGGATGATTTCAACAATTCACCCTATATTAAAAGTTGTATGTAATGACGGTGCAATGTAGATGTCATCCATTTAATAATTATTATATATAACAATTTTGAACGTTCGCTACAGTAATCGTAAATTAAAAACCCTTTATTTTTGCGGTAATTATGGATATGCCATTGCAAGTTTTAATCAAAACAACCCTTTACTTTTGCGGTAATTACGGATATGCCATTGCAATTTATTATGCTATAGTAATCGCAAATTAAAAGCCCTTTACTTTTGCAGTAACTACGAAAGTGCCTTTGCAAGTTTATTATTAAAAACGTAAGACGTCAGTCATCTTCTTTTGTGACTGACTGCCATGGCTTTTATGTTGTCTAACTCTCACCATAGGACTTTCATTTTTACACTCTTCTTTTTCGTCTTTTACATCTAATACACACTTGGAGATACGGAGCTTAGGGCGACTTCCTACGGTGACCGGCGGGGCCAACCACGGCTGGAGACGGTGGTGCAGGTTTTCCCGTTCATAGTCATTCCCTTTTTCAAGCGGTGGTGCGTTGTGATGGCGATGGCTGCGACGCTGTCGGCAGGTGGTCAGGCTCTTAGCTAACATAGATTGTTTTCAGACGGTTTATGTGTTTTGCTCGCGGAAACGCGAACCGGTGCACCGACAGAACAATACGACTCTTTACGTTGTGTTATCCGATTAGCAGACCCTCGCAATACCGTTTGTGGCTGTATGTTTCCGTGCCGCGCATAGCGCGGCGCGTAATATACTAGTTAAATACAAAAGAAGTTTTACTCTTTGCATTTGGAATTTGTTTTCCGAGAAGGTTTACTCTTTCCATCCGTCGCTTTTTAGTTCTTTGATTGCCAAAATCTCAAACTTTCGACGTTTTGCATTAAGGGGACGGTGTGTCACCCGAATCGGTCATAGGTATCCACTACCAGTACGATAATACCGCCGCTACCCATGCTAGTAGTGGTCCCGTGAACCGTTTTGCTGGTTGTATCTATTAGAGATGCAACCAATTCTCAATGTTATAATTGTATATTTTGGATATGTATTTCCATGTCAAAGTCATAGTCAAAGTCAATGTCAATGTCATAGTCAAAGTTATTATTAGTATTTAATATTTTGTAGGTTATGTTTTTCTTCATTGTATATATATATCATGTATGAATTATGAATAAAGTGTGGTTGATCATTCTCTTACATGGTATTAGAGCATTATCTCCAACGAGAAAGCTCTTGATCCTATCAACATGGGAACCATCACCCCTAAATTTCTTTTCACGCTACTGCGATCCCCACCATATCTACCTAAAGCTCCCTTTCTTCAACAATTTCGTGATCACCACCACCCCTAAATTTCTTTTAAACATCCCCTACTATTTCTTTTTTTATCACCTCTCCAACATCTTCAAAACTCACATCTACTAACATCTACAAAAGTTCAATTTCATCCCCTCAGCAACATCAACCTACCTAACTATTACATTTTGTTACTTCTTCAAAGTTCATGCATACCTTATTCTCCTTCCGCCTGGTTTTGCAAAACCTAAAATTCCTTTTGTGCCACAACCTTTATGTTCCGGACATACTGTACCTCTAATCTTCTATCACCTATTCTGTTTACCCTCTGATCATTCTTCTCTATTTCTCTTTTATGGCTTTTAACCATCTCTATTTCATCCATATAAGAGATGCACCAAATTCTCTTTAATTCATGTTCATCATCTCCAATATTAAAAAAAAACAAAAAATGTATTTCTCTTGATTCATCTGCTTAATCAACTTCATCTTTCTTTACCACTTCCACTTCATCAACTTCTTCTCTTGCTCAAACAACAACATCATCTACTTCTATACAAGATTGGACGTATTCCAAGGCCGTCCATCTTATGCGGCATATTAGAGATGCAACCAATTCTCAATGTTATAATTGTATATTTTGGATATGTATTTCCATGTCAAAGTCCTAGTCAAAGTCAATGTCATAGTCATAGTCATAGTCAAAGTTATTATTAGTATTTAATATTTTGTAGGTTATGTCTTTCTTCATTGTATATATATATCATGTATGAATTATGAATAAAATGTGGTTGATCATTCTCTTATAGTATCTACCGTTCTGTTAATCGTTTTTATTTATTTTTGAATTAATATAAATCAATTTTGTTATTATAACCGTGTGTATCATTTTTTTGTTATTTCTTTTAATAATTTAAACCGTGTGTCCCTGGAACCCGACCATTGGCGGCGTTGGCGCTGTAAGGATCAGAAATTAGTAAAATGATTTATCGATGTACAAAGAATTGGAAATTAATAAAATTTATTCAATCAATATATGACAACATTTAATTTACTTCCAAAAAATAAATAAAATAACAATAATAAAATCAAATGCAGTATTAAACAATGAAAGCCCCAAAAAACACATATTACACTGACTACCTATCGAAAGGCAAACAAAGTTTAAAGGCTGAATACGAGTATAATCAAACAAGGGTTCCTCTTGTTGGTTTAAATTTCCTGTTTGAAAAGAAATACCACAAGTCCTTCTTTAATTTTTTTATAATTCTTTGAAGGCTGAACATGAGTGTAACCAAACAAGGGTTTCGCGTTTCGGTACGTTTTAATTGATCGGATATGACTTCCGAAAACCACAAACAATCAATTAAACATTCCGAAACGCGCCAAACAGAGTCCGGAAGTCCAGCATATCGATTAGACATGCAAAAATTGTATTTTGAAAAAAATACGGGTATCGACTGTATAGTCCAAGCACCACGTACAATGATTTATGAAAGTTGTACAAACTAATCACACCTGATCATTCTCTGCCACACTTGTCATCCCCAATATCAACCCTCGTTGTTTTACCACACTTCTCATAAGACGGAGCTAAACGATATCCTAATATTAGACATTAGGGTTTGATATCGATGGGAAAAAGAAAAGTGTGATATAATTTGAGAAAGATATCCAACCAGCATATCGATTAGACATGCTTTATAAAGTGTTCGATGTCATTGTGAGTAAATAAATTTCGTTGAATAGTGACTTTTTAATGTTTTTATATATGAATACTTTCCTACCTATGTTATGAATTAGTATATAGAGAGCAAACCGACGAACATCATTTAAAATTTTAACATCCCGCTAACCTCTGCGCCATCATTGAATACTGCAAACCAACGATCTTCCTCCACGGCACTCCTAATTGGCCTCTCTTTATTTAACGGTACGATTTAAGGTTCCAATTTTGTTTTGTGTTGCTTTTTGAAGAAACACGAATCCTGGATTACCGAACAAGCGCTAATCCGAGGAGTGATTCTACGGTATTTGATAAAGAGAGCGTGTTTATAAAATACGTGTGGGTCTAAGGACAAGACCAAAGAGTTTAGAAGACTACCGATTAGAAGAGCCGAGACTCTAAAAGTTAGTGAAATAAACAAGGGGTTGAAGAAGGTACGAATGGGTTCATATTCTTCTTGAGTGAAAGTATATGTGATATTAGATGCCAACAAAAGGAGAAGGAGCTTTTCCTTTTATAGTACCTAGCTACCACACATTCTCAGCCCAGGTAGAGGTGTCTGCAAGAATCCGGCCCAAGTCTTTAAGCCCATTTGGTGCAAGTGGGTTTTGATAAAAAGGAGAAAGTTAAATACTATGGGGGGATGTTACCGTCCTGACGACTGTGCACGTGGTGCCCATCGAGTGGACGCCGATGGTCGGCGAACATGTGGCGCCCGCCTATTGGTAGGCCGAGGGCGGTGGATCATCATACTTTTTCTTGGACCTCGAGATGGGTTGAGAAAGTCTGCTGTCAGGAAGATATCTTGGCTGGGAGGCTGCCACGTCGTCGTCCTTTCTGCATGTCAGACTGAGAGTAGTCTCTGATTGGAGAGGAACTCTGACGGGCAGCCTGCTGCGTCAGAGATATTTTTGTCTGGGGCAGGGGTGTGTCCCAAGGCTACCCCAAAAGGTATCTTCCAACTGTGTTGGTGAAGCTTCCTTTGGCTTGCTGGGGAAGCTTCGAAGCATGTTGGGTCCGCTGACGTAAAACGTGCGGACGATGTTGCGCCTGGCGTCGATTGGGCGCCAGGGTGTATCGCCGACATAAAAGAGGCGGGTAGTGCTACTTCTGGCGTCAGTTGGATGCCAGATGTATCGCCGACGTAAAACGTTCGGGTGGACACCAGACGTTCCGCTGACGTAAAACGGGCGGATGGACGCTAAACGATCTGTGACATCCGTCACTTTTTCATTTTATTTCTTTATTTTTTTTATACAATAATAATAATAATAATAATAATAATAATAATAATCATAATAATAATGATAATAAATAATAAAGTTAGTCTAGATTAAACCACTCTTAAACCCAAGACCAACCCAACCTTTCCTTCCTTGTGAGCCCATGATGGCCAGCCCAACAGCAAGCTTGGCCCAAGCCCACACTTCCTTTACTAAAAAAAATAAAAAATAAAAGCTGCTGCGGGACTCGAACTCGTGACAGAACCCGCCTCAACCTTTAAACACTCACGCTTACAGCACTTGAGCTATGGCTCGTTCTTGAAATAAACCCAATCCTATTTATATAAGAACCCACTTCAAGCTTAATGTCTTCTATCTGCTGCTGATGTCGAGCGTGTACAGCCAAGCCAAAAGAAAATGGCAATTTCTTCTTGAACATAAATTTGGAAAGATAATCAACGAATGATGTGTGGTTTGACTAATCATTTCATAACAGCTATTATGGCCTCAAATTCAGCTCTTAAAAAGCTTATTCACGCGTGAGTTTAAAGACGGGTCAAAACCTTCCATCTACAATCCGACCCTTGCCCTATAAATTGAACATCACTACACCCTCTACACTCGCCGATAAACATCTCCCTACTCTTAATTTCTGTTACACAACCTGCAAATCATAATTTTTAGCCGCGTTTGACTTTCTTGGTTGACCGAGCAAACGCCACGATTTCGTAATTGTAAGTGTTCTTTTTCATGTGGGTTTTGTTCATCGACACCTAACAAACAATAGCCCCAAGAATCCAGGGGCTATTGATCCCTAATTGTTGGATTTGATAAGCTAGGGCTCGATTAGGATAAATTGGGGAAGATGACGATATCGTTTTTCCTATAAATATAATTGAAATAAAAAACATTAACAAAGTGAATCATAGACCAGTTGGTTGGGGCTTTTGGCTAAACTCATTGAACCGGCTCAGGTCTGGGGTTCGATTCCTGCAACCTACAAACATTTTTTTTTCCTTTTTTTTATACATATATTTTACATATTAAACTTTTAAAAATAGTCTTTAAATACTAAAAGTGTTTTATAAATTCTACAAAAATTATCATATGATCTTCAAATGATAAAATTCATCACCCAAATTTTAGTTTTTCAAAAAATAATTTATTTAATATATATTATTAATAATACAAGTTTATTCATTTATATTTATTAAATTCTATAAAAATATCTAAACGATTTTATTAAATCTCACCAAAAATTATCCTAAACTTGTATATTCATATACATTTCAGAAATAATTTTTATTTCTGAAAAACCGTTTGTTTAATATTTTTAATCAATTTTTGTTAGTTTTTATCATAAATAATTCATAATAAATTCATTTTTCAATATTTTTGCACCAAAATTTTACATAAATTATTTCTAGTCATTTGGAACAGAAATACAATTTTTAATTCAGAAATTCTTTAATTTTAATATTTTTAGATATTAAAGTCATATTTTGACAATTTGAAATAATTAGATTAAAAATTCTATTTTCGAGAAAATAATTTTATAAAAATTATTTTCATACTCGAAACATTATGTGGTGACTATATTCAACTTAAAATTTTACAAAGAGACTTTTATTTATTTATTTATTGAATTTCTTATATTTAATAAACAAATTGTTTATTAATCAAATAAACGCTTATCCCCAATTCGAAGCCCTAGAAATACATATATCCTAGAGTTATTTCCCTTACACATTATCGAATACTTTAGGTTGATCATTTGGGAGTAATCTCAATTCATATTTCGTTGTCCAAGTCCAATTTCAAGTTATTACGTGAACTGTGAGTATTCCTACCCCTTTTTGCTTTTATACATTTTTGGGGTGTTACTTGTACACTATTACAATTTCAAATACAAGTTTACACTTTTACAATACAATTCTAGTACTATGTGCATTGCTTACAACGTGCTTTATGCTTAGACAATACATGTGGAATACATTTGTACTTAGTGAAATCATTAACATGGTACAAGCCGACCTTAACATTGGATAGCGCTATTTGGATTGACAACCCGCCTAGATTGATTCTCCCCCTTTTTCATCGGAGAATCCGTGGCCATTGTTAAGTTATCACCCATTTATTGGATGAGTACACTACCGTTCATACAGTACATTATACAGTCACAGGGTTGATTTCGCTCATTTGTATGATACATAGTTTACATATTTGCACTGTAGCATGCACTTGAATTGTATATCTTTTAACCTACTACATATATCAAAACTAGGAATGCTCACCAACATTTCTTATGTTGACCAAACCTATTTTTGTACATGTTTCAGGTGCAGTTGATATAGTGCTTTAACAAGAGACATTTAGTGCCTTATTTTGATTCAGTTATTTCATCATTTATATTTCATTTAAGACTTTGTATTTCCATTCCAATGTAAGACAGTCTGTGGTTTATTCAATAATATTACATTTTAGTACCATGTGCTTTTGAACAATCGTCACAACGTGACACCTCGATGATTCCGCCATCGGTTGGGGTGTTACAGATTGGTATCAGAGCCATGGTTATAGGGAACTAGGTTATTAGATAAAATGGCCTAGACTATAACCAGACTTCAACTTTCATGCATAATATTTCCTAAATTACCCTACCCCTCATTTCCCTCTACTTTCCTTCTTTTATCTTTCCCTTCTTCTTCCTCTCCATTCTTCTCATCTTTCATCATGGTGTCTTACAAGGAGTGGAAAGACTACATCATCATGGAGCGGGAGCAGTACCTTTCATGAAGACACTCTTAGGCATAATGCCTATTCTTATTTTTGCTCCTTCAAAGTTGTTGAACTTTAATGAGTGTGATGAGGACACGTGCAATCTGGAAGGGTGGATGCCTGTACACTGGGTTTTCTGGCATAGGCAAGCATAGCGCATAAATCCATTTACGGACCTGTTATGCTTACCTGGGGATTCCTGGAGTGAGTATCCACTTATAGGCTAAAGCATGTCTTCTTTGATCACCATTGGGTTCGATTCCTTTGAAAAGTCAACGTTCTTGTTGGGCTTTAAAGCTAGACAAGGGCACTCCAAGCATCTTATACAAGTTTTTTCAATAATACTCTCTCGTTCATATACAATATCCTGTATATCATGATTTTCATATATTGCTTACAAGTTCATACTTTCATAATCATTTGTACAGTTATACACTCACATTTTCTAATCTCATGATTGTTAATTGACTACCTCATAGATGTCTGCTCGCCGCATGCTCCGTGATGTCCGCCGACGCCCTGTTCATGCTTCTGGACAACGTTCTGATCGTCGTCTCGCATCTTTAGTCGCTAAGGAAATTGCTGCAGTGATCCCAAACCTTGTCAGTGAGATAACCCAGAATAGTAACAGTGCCAACACAGGGTGTACGACTCAATTTCGGTGCACTTTCAAACACTTTAACTCCTGTAACCCCACAAAATTCACTGGTGAGGAGGGTGCTACTGGCCTCCTCCAATGGTTTGAAAGCATGGAGAGTACTTTTGTGAACAGTGAATGTCCTGATGAACTCCGCGTTCGCTATGCTACTAGTGTCCTTCAAAAGGGGGCGCTAACCTGGTGGAATGGCGAAAAACGCAATCGAGGAGCTGATGTTGCTTTATCTTTATCTTGGGAAGATGTTAAGGAACTCATGATCGCCAAATTCTGCCCTAGGAACGAAGTCAGGAAACTGGAGGAAGAGTTCCATGGACTGAAACAAGACAGTGGTGAGAATCTTGCGTATAATACTCGATATCACGAACTTAGCATACTGGTTCCACACATGGTCACCCCGGTCTCTCGAGCAATCGAAAAATATATCGAGGGATTACCTGACCTGATTCAAGACGTTGTCACTGGAGGCAAAGCCACTACGGTAGAAGAAGCCATCCAACTTGCAGCCACATTAACAGACAAACACGTAAGGAAAGGAAACTTGGTTAGGAAGGGCACCAAGACACCTACTGAGAAAACCACCAATGTTGTTGAACAATCTAAGACTGTTTTAGCAAAGGCCGCCACTACTGCTTCGAACTCTAAGAAACAAATGGGCGATAATCAGAACCATGCTGTTGTTGATCCGGTGGCTCAGCCTCCTATCAAGAAAGCCTACACGGGAATCCACCCTTAATGCAACACCTGCAAATATCATCACCCTGCAAATCTTCCATGCCGTCAATGCACTAGATGTGGAAGGTTTGGACACTTTGTTACCACTTGTCGAGTAATGGTTGGGACACAGAGTAATCATCAAACAGCTGCCCAGGAACCACTACAGATTACTAACGGTCGGGCATGTTATCATTGTAGAGACCCTAATCACATGCTACCTCAATGTCCCAAATTGAACAATGTAAACCTGGTGGCACATGGACGAGCTTTCAATATCAATACCAATGAAACAACTGATCTGGATGACGTTAATCCCACTGGTTAAGCCATGGATGAAATCTTCCCAAGACTCGAGAATCCAATACTTGTGTTTTCATTTTCATAATTCTATTTTCATTTTGTACCCAATTTTGTCGCACTCATTGGCATACAACATCTAGAAATTTCCTTGCATACTGTTGTGTACGAACACAGATTTGGGAATTTATCATATTGATTACGTTTATTTTAATCATACAAGACTCTACTTTACATTTATTTGAAACATTTGGACTTGATCCTACAGAGCTTTTCTAAAAACATCATTGCTTGAAACTTGATTTTTCCATTAATTTGACTATCCATTGGATATTTAATTATTCATGATAACACTTACACTTAATGGCCTTAGTACTTACAAACTTACTTGCGTATGTGTATTATCCACGTAACTCAGATAAACATTTCATTTACAGGGCTCCTCGGACGAGTGGTAGCCCATACTTAAATACTATTATGGTTACAAGTCATTGCAAACCCATGCAATTGACCTCATTATTACATGGCCTCATTTCATTGATAACATCTCATTGTAACTCGACGTGTTTGTTGTGACATCTTCTTGTGAAAATTATTTGCGATAATGTGTTGTTAGATTAGGATCATAGAAGGACATAAAACCCTAATGTAAGGTAAATTGATGATTCTGGTCCGGAACGTAATCATGAATTTACAGGTGCGTTAGGGTAGTGTGAAATTCTATTAGAGTTTTTGGGAAGACGTCCAGTTCGTTTTCAAGGTATCAAAGGTGTGGTGGGTTAGCTGCGGTAAACCCTGTATACAAACACTAATGATGCATTGAAAGTGAGACTGGAAGTCAGACCAGGAACAAACTCTGTTTACTTGATAGTTCAATTAGTCTTTATATAGTCAATCAACTTGTACATTCATTTTAGGATTCCTAAAACTTGAAGTTAGTGTTACTAGATTCTTACTCTCCTTATTATTCAAGACGAGCCCGATCCAATCCTTAGCCCACACCTATCAACCCTCTTACCCAGATCATTCGAATTTTCCAAACCACGGTCACTTTAGTTTTTACCCAAACATCCATAACCCTATGTATCTAAATAACTTCGGGACGAAGTTTCTAAAAGTAGGGGATGCTGTGACATCCGTCACTTTTTCATTTTATTTCTTTATTTTTTTATACAATAATAATAATAATAATAATAATCATAATAATAATGATAATAAATAATAAAGTTAGTCTAGATTAAACCACTCTTAAACCCAAGACCAACCCAACCTTTCCTTCCTTGTGAGCCCATGATGGCCAGCCTAACAGCAAGCCTGGCCCAAGCCCACACTTCCTTTACTAAAAAAAATAAAATAAAAGCTGCTGCGGGACTCGAACTCGTGACAGAACCTGCCTCAACCTTTAAACACTCACGCTTACACCACTTGAGCTATGGCTCGTTCTTGAAATAAACCCAATCCTATTTATATAAGAACCCACTTCAAGCTTAATGTCTTCTATCTGCTGCTGATGTCGAGCGTGTATAGCCAAGCCAAAAGAAAATGGCAATTTCTTCTTGAACATAAATTGGAAAGATAATCAACGAATGATGTGTGGTTTGACTAATCATTTCATAACAGCTATTATGGCCTCAATTTCAGCTCTTAAAAAGCTTATTCACGCGTGAGTTTAAAGACGGGTCAAAACCTTCCATCTACAATCCGACCCCTGCCCTATAAATTGAACATCACTACACCCTCTACACTCGCCGATAAACATCTCCCTACTCTTAATTTCTGTTACACAACCTGCAAATCATAATTTTTAGCCGCGTTTGACTTTCTTGGTTGACCGAGCAAACGCCACGATTTCGTAATTGTAAGTGTTCTTTTTCATGTGGGTTTTGTTCATCGACACCTAACAAACAATAGCCCCAAGAATCCAGGGGCTATTGATCCCTAATTGTTGGATTTGATAAGCTAGGGCTCGATTAGGATAAATTGGGGAAGATGACGATATCGTTTTTCCTATAAATATAATTGAAATCAAAAACATTAACAAAGTGAATCATAGACCAGTTGGTTGGGGCTTTTGGCTAAACTCATTGAACCGGCTCAGGTCTGGGGTTCGATTCCTGCAACCTACAAACATTTTTTTTTCCTTTTTTTTATACATATATTTTACATATTAAACTTTTAAAAATAGTCTTTAAATACTAAAAGTGTTTTATAAATTCTACAAAAATTATCATATGATCTTCAAATGATAAAATTCATCACCCAAATTTTAGTTTTTCAAAAAATAATTTATTTAATATATATTATTAATAATACAAGTTTATTCATTTATATTTATTAAATTCTATAAAAATATCTAAACGATTTTATTAAATCTCACCAAACATTATCCCAAACTTGTATATTCATATACATTTCAGAAATAATTTTTATTTCTGAAAAACCATTTGTTTAATATTTTTAATCAATTTTTGTTATTTTTTATCATAAATAATTCATAATAAATTTATTTTTCAATATTTTTGCACCAAAATTTTACATAAATTATTTCTAGTCATTTGGAACAGAAATACAATTTTTAATTCAGAAATTCTTTAATTTTAATATTTTTAGATATTAAAGTCATATTTTGACAATTTGAAATAATTAGATTAAAAATTCTATTTTCGAGAAAATAATTTTATAAAAATAATTTTCATACTCGAAACATTATGTGGTGACTATATTCAACTTAAAATTTTACAAAGAGACTTTTATTTATTTATTTATTGAATTTCTTATATTTAATAAACAAATTGTTTATTAATCAAATAAACGCTTATCCCCAATTCGAAGCCCTAGAAATACATATATCCTAGAGTTATTTCCCTTACACATTATCGAATACTTTAGGTTGATCATTTGGGAGTAATCTCAATTCATATTTCGTTGTCCAAGTCCAATTTTAAGTTATTACGTGAACTGTGAGTATTCCTACCCCTTTTTGCTTTTATACATTTTTGGGGTTTACTTGTACACTATTACAATTTCAAATACAAGTTTACACTTTTACAATACAATTCTAGTACTATGTGCATTGCTTACAACGTGCTTTATGCTTAGACAATACATGTGGAATACATTTGTACTTAGTGAAATCATTAACATGGTACAAGCCGACCTTAACATTGGATAGCGCTATTTGGATTGACAACCCGCCTAGATTGATTCTCCCCCTTTTTCATCGGAGAATCCGTGGCCATTGTTAAGTTATCACCCATTTATTGGATGAGTACACTACCGTTCATACAGTACATTATACAGTCACAGGGTTGATTTCGCTCATTTGTATGATACATAGTTTACATATTTGCACTGTAGCATGCACTTGAATTGTATATCTTTTAACCTACTACATATATCAAAACTAGGAATGCTCACCAACATTTC
The DNA here is from genome assembly GCA_030844895.1 of Ambrosia x helenae. Classification (NCBI taxonomy): domain Eukaryota; kingdom Viridiplantae; phylum Streptophyta; class Magnoliopsida; order Asterales; family Asteraceae; genus Ambrosia; species Ambrosia x helenae. The sequence continues at coordinate 66,588,822 of CM061234.1, forward strand.
TTATGTTGACCAAACCTATTTTTGTACATGTTTCAGGTGCAGTTTGATATAGTGCTTTAACAAGAGACATTTAGTGCCTTATTTTGATTCAGTTATTTCATCATTTATATTTCATTTAAGACTTTGTATTTCCATTCCAATGTAAGACAGTCTGTGGTTTATTCAATAATATTACATTTTAGTACCATGTGCTTTTGAACAATCGTCCCTACGTGACACCTCGATGATTCCGCCATCGGTTGGGGTGTTACACGATCCGCTGATGTAAAACGGGCAGATGGACGCCAGGCGATGCCGGTTCTAGTTGGGCGATGGTATGGTACTTGTAATGTTTTGATACCATATCCCTTCAAGTCCCCCATTCCAATTCTTTCATGTGCCTTTGGTAGGGGAGTGCTGGACTTGATGTCACAAGTGTACTTTGAGTTACATCCAGTCGTCACTGGGTTTTCATGTAACAAAGTGGACGTGTGTTTTTTTATGACCTTCGTCAACTGGTGCGAGCACAGTGATCAAGCTGCGGGTGTATGACGGAATGAGCGTTTGCGGGACCTATGATTAGGTCCGGGCAGTGGTGAGAGAATGAAGGGACTTCATTCGTTGTGTGTAGGGCTTGAAGCAAGGAGTTTGCCAAGAGGGAGATTCTGTCTTGGCTCCTTTCTGTGTTGCGTGATTCTGGCGCACAGGCGTGGGGCCTAGATAGGCGTCGGGCCTGTTTGCGCGGTCAGAAGTTGTGAAAATAATATTTTTCAAAAAATTTCAGTCTGGCGCGCAGGCGTGGGGCGTAGAGAGGCGTCGGGCCTGTTTACGCGGTCAGAAGTTGTGAAAATAATATTTTTCAACAAATTTTAGTCTGGCGCGCAGGCGTGGGGGCCTAAAGAAGCGTCGGGCCTGTTTGCGCGGTCAGAAGTCATGAAAAGTGGCTTTTTGTAGCCGCCTGCGCCTGCATTTACTCCGCATTGAATTTTTCTTTTTGAAATTTGTGTGAATTCATGGCGGGATTGTTTGAAGTTGAAAAGACGTGGCTGACGGTTGGTACACCTGCCTTGGAGATAGTGTCTGACAGTTACTGTGACTGTTGAGTTGCTAGGCCACCACGTGTCGTGCATCTGATGTATGGGGACAACTGTTGATGATGGATTTAAACGTGGACGTACACGTGTCGAGCATCGGCATCATTTGCCAGCTGGGGTAGGACAACCGTCAGGCGAGTCGCCCACGCTCGCCGCGTGGGCCGTTTGGTCACGTGGGCTGTCTGACGTGTCTGTCTACCATTGGACCTTTGCACGAAAAGCCTGTTCATGATGATTTCTCTTTCTGCCGTTGCATTAAATGTGATGGGTATAAATATGTGCCCTCTATCCCTCTCTTCGTTTCATTCTCTCTTTTCAAAGAATTTTTCCAAGTTTTTCTTCGGCGAGTCAGTTATCTTTTCCGGTCGTCTATCGAAGAAGTTTTTTCCAACTTTCTTTTTTTTCCTTTGTTGAAGATGTTGTCTGAAGACAAGTTGGCCGAGCTGGCGATGAAGGATGCATAGATTTCTTGGTCCAAGGACAAATTTAGGTCTTTGGTCAAGAAATACAATATCTTACGTGAATGGGAGCCGGAGTTGCCGGAGAAAGGGCAGACTCCGGTGGACTGCCCGGAGGGAAGATATGTCTCTACGAGGCGTATTTTCAGAAGGGGTTGTTCCGGTTGCCGGTCTCCAAATTTCTTATCTACGTCTTGCAAAAGCACGGGGTGCATATCTCTCAGATTAGCCTCTTTGGGGTGATGAGGGTTATGTATTTCGAAGCCACCTGCCGGTCGCTGAGGAGGGAGCCGGAGTTCGAGCACTTCAATGTGTTCTACAAGCTTGAGGTGAAGGAGTCCGGCTGGGTGTCCTTCGTGGAGAGGTCGAAGAGTGTCAGTTTGATTGTGCCGAAGAGTTCTCCCAAGACTCTTCGTGAGTGGAAGAAGTGTTTCTTCTTGGTGAAGAAGGAGGTCATCCCTGTGGATATGGCGAAGCTGGAGCTTCGTGCTGGGTAGAAGGCTCCTTCCTTCGAAGTTGTCAAGGATTTCCAGTAAGAGGCGTGGTTTCAGGAGCTCTGTGCGCATCCTAGTCGCCTGGATGATTTGGATAAGTTGGATTAGGGTATCCTTCGTTTGCTAGGTTTGAGCCGTCTGGGCGTCAGGGAAGGTTATGACGTGGCTCCTGTGGGTGATGTTGGGCCACTATCCATTGAAGGTGAGTACTTTGGTTTTGTTATTGCTTATGGTTTTGTATTTCCTTCGTGTTTGACGCGTATATCTGTTTTGTAGGCGAGTTGCTGTTTGAAGTTTTTGCCGCTCGCGCTGTGAAGACTACGTATTTGGCGGTGCCTGAGGGCGGGGTGTCCGAGTTAGAGCTGAAAGTGGAGAACTTTCTGTTCCCCGCGCCAATGGATGGTGCGCCTACTAACCTTGAAGTCGGTTTTCTGATCAATCCCGAGCCATTATCCGTGTGTACGGTGGCTGGGATTGATTATGTATTTTTATCCGACGATGAGTCGAGTGGCTCGTCGTCCGGTTTAATTCCCCGTTCGCGTTGCTCTGCAGGTGGTTGTGGATCCAGCGTGTCTGCAGCTGCGGCACCAGGTGGTGGGAAGACCAGTGAAGCTGAAGGGGTGACTACTGAGAGTAAGTGTTTTGCCCTTTGTTTTCTTTTCAATTTGTTGTGCGGCTTAGGCTGAGCCTTGTTTTCTTTGTTTGTAGGTCACAAGCGTAAGCAGCCGGAGGTGGCTGAGGAGGACGTTTCTGAAGGTCCGTCTCCTAAGCGGGCGGCTACAGGTGGCGGTGATGTCGATCCTCCAGAGGGTTGGAGCTTGATCATCCGCCCGAGCGTGAGCCCTTCTTTAAAAAGGCTCTGAGAAAGATGAGCAGTAAGTTATTTTTGTAATGCATCCTCCTTGTTTGCCTGTAGGTTCTATTCCTCCGTTTGTGAAGCAATATCAGGAAGAGCGAAAGAAGAAGTTGGAAGAGGAGCGGGCCTGGGCTGAGGCTGTGCGTCAATCGGAGTTGACGCACAAACAGGAGGAGGATAAGCGCGTCGCTGAGGCCGCTTTGAAGAAGAAGGAGGATGAGGCCCGGGCTCTCCAAATTGGGGTGGAGCGTAAGCGGGCTGAAGATGCTCGTTTGGCCAGCTTAGCTGAGAAGGAGAAGGAGGAGGAGGAGTGCAGGCTGGTGTTGTTGAAGCAGTATGAGGATTTGGTGAAGATAAAGAAGGAACAGGCCTAAGGGATGGGTGCTCAGGGCGGTGATGGCTCGCGGGTCGAGGCCATTTTTGTGGATTTGGATAAGAGGGACATACAAGAAACGTCGCCTCAGGGGGTCGGGATCGATGATCCCAAGTTGAAGAAGGTTGAAGGCGGTGGAGCGTCTTCAAGTGCTCCTGCCTTTAGGTTCGACGCTCCGGTTTATACGCCTGGGTGGCGTATAACCAAAAGTTGTCATTTCCTCAACCCGTTCGTGGCTGAGGAATTCGTTAACTATGCGCTTCTTCCAGCTGAGCGCGCTCACCATCGTTCTCAGAACCGGGGTACACTTTTCTCCGAGATGTGTATGAATTTTACACAGACTCTGGGAAATTTGTATGCCCTTCACCGGGGAGAGGGTGAGTTTTTAGATGAACAGGCGTCAGTTGCAAATGAAGCGGAGCGCCTGGAGCAGGTTCGGAAGCTAGAGTCCGACCCACGTCAAAAGGATGTAGATGCGGCTGAAAAGCAGAAGGCCTGGGCCAACTCCACGTCGACCATAAATACGGAGTTGGAGCGCCGCCGTCAGCTAGTGCAGAAGGTTGAGTCTGCATTGGCGGAGTAGAAGAAGGTGGCAGCGGCAAAGGCCAAGGAGATGGAGGAGCTATCCTCTAAGTATGCTACTGCGGTGAGTGACCTTAAGGCGAAGGATGCCGATGTGGTGAGGATGACCACTCGAGTGTCTGAGCTGGAAGGTCAGATCGATGACCTTGTCAAGGAGAAGGGGGCGTGGGCCGTTGAAGAGGCCAGATTGTTGGCTGAGATGAGGGTTTCCGAGGAGAAGGCCCTGTGGATGATGTCCGATGGTGTTTCAGCAGTATGTCTTCTTCTTTGCCTTGTATTTATTCTTTAAGTATTTCATGCGCCTGCTAATTTTGTTTGTTTCTGTTGTAGATCTTCAACCATTGCTGGAATGAGCCGAAGATGGGTGAGTAGGTGGTGGAGATTGCGCAGGCTAGGCGCATAGCTGGCTTGCGCGTGGGGTGGTTGGAGGGCTACCTGGCGGCCAAGAATGGGTGTAGAGGATGAACCCTTTCAGGATATCAACCTTGAGGACGAGCTGGTAGACCATTTGAAGAAACTGGAACAAATGAAGTTTCATGTTCTTCAGACGGTTGGCAAGTGCCTGATGGATTCAGATCCCATCGGGCGTTTCTAGCAGTGGGTTGAGGAGTCGGATAGGCTTGGGCGGAGAAGGCCTAGAAGGCATTGGCAGATAAGACGGCCGGGTTGGGTAGTTCGGGGACGGCCCATGAGCCTCCCCAGTAGGTTGTCTTTGTTTATGGCATCCCTTTTTTGCTTTTGTATATGTAACTCCCTTTTTGAATGCAAATGAATTTTGACGCTTTGATGTTTGTTGATGTTCTGTCCTGAATGCCTTTATGTGATAGGTTGCTGTGTGTATGAAGAGTAGATTAACTTCATCGGTTATAAGTAAACTTAGCGCACAAGTTAGGGCTGAAGGATTGTTGTTTCTTAGTTATGAAGAGTAAATTAACTTCATAAGTTAGAGATGTGGCAACGTTTGGCGCCAATTCTTATGAAGAGTAAATTAACTTCATAAGTTAAAAAATATGGCAGCGTTTGGCGTCAAGTCTTATGAAGAGTAAATTAACTTCATGAGTTAGAGGCAAAGTAATGAGTTGTGCGATTGTGGAGAAGGTGTAATTATTCATAAGTAACATGGGTGCAATTGCGCGACATTCCATGATCTAGGTATGGGCGTTCCGTCTGTAGGAGGATCGATTTGACAAGAACTATTGGTTTGATCAAACAAGTCTACTAATTCAGGTGCGGAATCCCTGAATCAGTTACAAAATGATAATAATATCAATAAAACACACAGATCATCATAAACATTGCTTTTCATTCATAAACATACTCAATTACACGTTAAAACGACGTTTATAATGATTAAAAGACGTTTATAGACTTGACACAATAACCTAGGGAGGACACACACTGGGAGGGAAAACAAACTGTCAAAAGTTACGTTGCAAAAATCAACTTGACCTTATATAGGCCTGCACATTCACCCATTTGTGTTGGTCGAATGTGCACGTTCGACCAATCATGGTGGTCAAATCAAGTTTATACATTAAATCTATTTCTACCTTCGACCTCCTGTGCTCCTTCGACCCTATTCTTCTACCTTCGACCATTCAAGAAACCACATTCGACCATTGAGAAACACCTTCGACCATTCGACTTAGAACAAAAACTTGTATTATTCGAAATCCAAAGCATTAGTCGCATATTATGCATCTACAAACTCCCCCGTCGACTATTGCTTGGATTGCTTACGCTCATGGTCCATCATCTTGTTCATGAGCTTGATACGTTGTAAAGTCTTCTGTTCCTTGGTCATTACAGGTTCAAAAGTTTGTTTTGGCTTTTTCTTTTTAACTTCCGGAACTTCTTGAACCTTTACAAACTTTCCCAATTTCTTACAAAATAACATCCAACATTCACATCCCATGCAAAGCATAAGAATACCACGCGTTGGTATTTGCTTGCTTGCTCACTATCCTTAGCTTCACAATAAATCGGATTATAATAAAGCATTATAATATCCTCATACGAACAGTTAATCAACCACATAGGATCAAAGATGTGAATCTTTTGAAGTCTTTTACACCATCCTTCAACACTATAACAGCCTCTGCAGTCTTCCAGTAGTAATACCACCAAATTAAATCTTTGGAAAAGTGTTGAGGGATCTGCATCAACGGAATATGTTTCAACACTTTAGGTGTTTTGTACTTTAACGTCACCTTAGGCATTCCAGTTATCTCATCAATGTCCTTCTTATGAACAATCCGTTTAGGATACTGAGGAGTAAACAAATTCCACCTAGTTCTGCTTTCTCTTGACATACGATCTGCAAAGTAAGCAACATGATCGTTCACAGAACCTGTCATCTCATGTCTACATATATCACGAATCGCCCAGTATGGAAGTGTCTTCAAATCATGGAATCTGTCAAAGTACAGTATTCCTTTTTCCCACTTAACAGCTACACACTTCAACTGTTTCACAAACTTCCATCCCAAAGCTTTCCCTTTAAACAACTCGTTATGGAACTTGTAGAAGCTGCCCTGAAACTCTCTGTCTTTGGACGATTAGCTTCTTTCTCCTTCAGCTTTCTCAATAGATCTTTCAAAGTATCAGATTGTTCAGTGTATGGGTTATCACAATCTGGAAACACTTCTTCAACAAATCTCTTACTCTTTTCATGAGCAAGTTTCTCAGCCTCTTTCAACAACTCGTCAGAAAATTCAGGAAATCCATAATCTTTATTTTTCTTGAAGTATTCTGGATATTCCTCACTCGTTATATCTTCAATTTCAACTTCCTCAAACACTGGCACGTCTCTATCATCAGAACGATTACCTGCTTCTTTCTCAGGTAAATTAGGAATCTGATTATCAATCAATAACTCCTCCAGAGTCTTTCCTACTTGTTTCGCCAGTCCTTCCAAAATCTCTTTTGACATGGCCACAGAAACTTATCCATCTTCTAAGTCAGGATCGTTATATTCCAACTCAAATCTCATATCATTGGACTCAAATATCTAAGGGAATCTGCCAGTCATTTCTATAGTCCAGACTCTGTCTGTCAACATCTGGCGATACATATTCTTATCCTCATCAGATAAGGATCTTATCTTCTCATTCCAAAAGATACTATCACCGTCAACATTACCACCAGGAGCCTTTGAGCTGGATTCTCCTGCACCTTTTCCAGATCCTCTCTTCTCGCACTTATACTTGTCAGTGTCGTCATCATCATCATCATCACTGTCAAAACTTGCAGAGCTGTTACCTTTTCCTGAATCATCTCCCGAACCATCATCATCACCATCTTTCTTCTTCTTAGGATCTTTACCAGCATCCTCATCTAATTCAACATCTTCTTCTTCCTCTTCATCGGATGGTTCGAAATGAACTTCTTCTTCATCACGCTCCTTATCCTCTTCACCAGCTTGCAATTGAGGAGCTCTAGAGTACAAGTCTTTAATCAAATTATCCATACTCTTGTTACTCTCTTTTAGCTTCTTATTCTCCTCTTTGATAGCAATGTATCTCCTGGTGTTTCTCTATTCGTGCTTCAACAACTTCTTGTTTTCTTTCTGAAGTTGTTTTTTCTTGGTTTCAAGAGCTTCTTGATTCTCATGAGATGTTTCAACAATGTCTAACATCTTCTTATCATTGTTTCTCAACTGTTCTATCTCTGCTTGTTGCTGATTAATAATTTTCATCATGTCAGCAAGCTTCTGGTTCACAGCAGTCATAACATCACTATCTACTATAACCTTTGGTGGTGTTGAAGCTTCAGCAGCAGAAAATTTTCCTTTCTTCAATTTCTTTAACACCCTGTCTAGTGCACTGTTAAACTCATTAGTTGGTAACTCAGTCGGTTCAGCAGCAATTGTTGTCTTTTCCTTCTTAGCTGCTGGGGATGTGATCGGTGATTTAGAACTAGATGCTGGTGGCAGTTTCTTTCCAGCAACCAATATCTCAATGTCTCTAGCCCTTTTCTCCATTGGCTTCAGTAACTTCTCTTTCTTCTTGTACTGTGGTTTCTTTTGTTTTTCACCTGACTTTGGCGATCCTACAAAATCTTCAGATCCCAATCCTAATCCTTCATCAGTTTCATCCATCGCAACACGACTTTTTGTCCTTTGCTCCTCCAAAGACTTATTAAGAGTTACAGACTCACCAGCCACAGTGGCCTTGGGCGTGGTGCTCTTAATAGTCTCACTATCCGAATCCCATCGTTGATCCTCTTGTGTCTCTTCTGAGTCAACCGACACTTCATCAACAATATGTAAACCCTTCTTGGCTACACTTTTATGTTATCTAGAAACCCTCTTCTTAGCAGGTTCAACATCGTCTTGTTTCTCTTTGCCCTTTCCAGTCTTTGCACCAGTATTTATCACTTGACGCTTTCTCTTAGCATCAGGATCTACTGGAAACAATGGATTGTCTTCATCTGATTCACTGTTATCATGTCTAACCTTATCAGTACCTGGATCTTCGTAATCTTCTTTGATTAGATGTCCAAAAAGATTCTTCATAGGTGGTCTTTCATTCATCGCCACACCCTTATAACCTTTCATCCTAACAAGTGTGTTCAAACTCATGTGATCCTGAACTACAATCTGTTTAGGATCTCTCTTCAAGTTCTTATACTTTGAATCAAAGATCATCTGAAGAAATCTCTGGTACAATAAAAACTTCTTACTCCTCAACCCTCTAAGTGGTTCTAACATGTGTTCTAATAACATACCTGATACATTGAATGGTTTGTTCAATATAAGAGCCACCATCAAAGAACTGATGCTCTTTCTCATCAAATCATACCCACTATTTGTTGATCCGAACACATGTATCATGACATGAGCAAGATATTTAAACTGAGGACATAACTTCCCTTTGTGTAATGAACCGTCAGTGATTGGTCCATTATACTTCATCCGAAGGAAGCATTTCCTTTGCTCAGTCCAAGACAATTCTCTGGGATCTGTCTTCACATCTTCCAGCTTCAACGCCTCTCTAATATCATCTTCAGAGATAATCACCAACTCTCCCTGAATCTTACTAACAATCGCCGATTCACCTTCCCAAAAGTCCATCTTGGCATTTGTCCAAAACTCTCTTTGGTGATCTCTGTATATAATAGCTGGAGTAGCAATAGCGTCAATAACACGACTCCTTTTCAAAAACTCTATGATCCCAGCAAATTCAGTATGCTTCTTTAAGTCGCCTAAGTACGCACAGCAATTGTGTACCGGTTCGAATGGCAAATCATCAATCTGTTCCTTCCCGGTTGCTTGCCCTGAAGATCCAGCGGGAACACTAGCACTTCCCTGTTCAGACATGGTTAGACTGCAAAACAAATCAAACAAACTTGTTAAAAACGGACAAAATAAACAAAACTTGAAAATCTTGTTTTCAGATTCTACATTCGACTAGTCGTTGGTTCGAATGTGAAATCAAGGGTTCGAATGTGGAATTATAAAGGTTCGAATGTGAAAAACATTTTGAAAAATTACACATTCAACCATTTGTTCCAGGTTCGATCGTTTAAACATTCACCTTCGCCCAAATCAGTCACATTCGACCGTTTGAAATGAGGCGAAGGAGACTGTTCATCTCCTTGAACATCAGATTTTGATTTTGTTCGATTTAACCTGCCATTTTGATTTGGATACCATCTAACATAACCGATTAAGCATTGTCAATCATCAATTTTACTTAACAAACATTGATTATGTGTTTTCAATTAAAAACTAGGGTTCGAACTTAATAAAACATCAATTGTGCAATCTGTTTAAATTTAACTCTAAGTTTTTGGTCATTCTCCCCCTAAAACACATAAGCAATGAACCCTGATCAAAAAATTGAACAATTGTCATGTTTAAATCGATGTTTAAGGACAGTTAGGGCACGGTTATAAAATCATTGATTATGAAGTGAATACTTGATGTTAAACTGCAAATGATATTGGAAAATGATCAGTGAATCAAAGACGAACACAATACGAACACAATGATATGATTTAGAAAACACGGGCAACAAGATCACTTTATCTTAAATTTGTGAAAACTTTTTGGAATGAGGTCGAATGTGCAGAAATGGTTTATATAGACTCCACATTCGACCGTTTGACTAGGTCGAATGTGAAGCTTTTTCCACCTTCGACCCTACTAAAAGGTTCGAATGTAGGAAAAAGGGTTCGAATGTGAAACTATCACATGAACTCTCACATTCGACCGTTTAAAAGGTACGAATGAACAGATCAAATTCCACCTTTGACCCAACGAAGGGGCGAATGAAAAATGGAATTTTTGAAAATTTTACCAAATCTCAAAATCGAGTCCCGTTCAAAAGATTTTTCAACTTTTAAGCATCCAATAGTCATAATTTCTCATTTATAGATTACAAAGCTCAAATGTTCCATCAAGTTTTAGAAAATCATCATCAACCACCATCAGCTATCAAAAATAAGATAGAAATGTAAAATCTTTTTGGATTTTCTAAACTTTTTGTTAAAACACACCTAAAATCTTTTTGAGTTTTGCATTTTTGATGAGAAATGTAAAATACAGAAATGTAAAGATAAAGCTGTAAATGTTTTTGTGATTTTCGGTAAAGGGATCATATCAGTTATTAAGAAATCTGATCACACCATTGATCTTTTTGATTTATTATCATTAAAGACAATGTGTGATCTGGCAACTGCTGATATTGTGATCCACATAAACTCACATGTAGACTGTTGTGCAGTGCTTTAGACTGATACTATTATTTATAGTATAAACTCAATTGTCTGTGGTTCCCACACACACGACATACTCCCGTATCAAGAAGTAAATGCACAAAGACTCATTGTAATGCGTGATTATGCTTTTGGCCTCTGTAATTTACAAGTTATGAGGCACAGAGGTATACAGGTCAGCAAATCAATGCAACAAAGTAACATGTGCACTCTACCAGGTTGAGGGCAAATATCAATCATGATTTATATCAGTGATTGGATACGATGTAATAGATAATCTTTGATTATCGTCATACATGGAAAGTTCCTCAATTCGGTAACTTTAGGATTTGGCTTTAAAGCTCTTTTAGAAAGACACCCTGTCTGATCTAGGTCCGTAATGACTGACAGCAGAAGATGAGAGAGGCTATCCCCAGACAACTAATAACATAACGACCCAAAACCTCCGAGTTTTGTACAAATACCCTATCAAACGAAATTACGGTACTAAGACCATATGCCCATGAGGAGTTCATCCACATAACAATTCGTTTTATATGTATGTATCAGGCACACAGTAATAGGTCTACGAAGCCTATCAGCACATCACACAGACTCAAACACACGCCTTATATTGCATTACATGTCTTTAGAATGTGTCAGATCCCCACTGATGTACTATCATTTCCCCTTTTTCTCCAGAAAATCATTTTGGGTTTTTCTATTTTTTATGGATTTTTGAATTTTTCAATGTTTTTGGGTTTTCTGAAAATAAATTCAAACTAAAAATGTAAAGCATATTTTGGATTTTTGTAATTTTTCTGAAAAGCAATAAAAACTAAAATAAAAAGCGATAAACTAAGGTGGTGATCAGTCCTGTTTTTCTTTTATACCATTAGCTTTCAAAAGATAGTCAAATCTTGATTTATCAAAAGCTTTGGTAAAAAGATCTGCACGTTGATAGTCAGTGTGGATTTTGACCATATCGATCAACTCTTTAGCGTAACAATCACGGATAAAATGATATTTGATCCGGATATGTTTAGCTTTTAAGTGATTTACTAAGTCTTTTGTTAATGCAATTGCGGCTTCGTTATCACAGTAAATAGGGGTTTTAAGAAATTGCAAACCGTAGTCCACCATCTGTTATTGTATCCAAAGAACCTGTGAGCAGCAGCTTGATGCTGAGACATATTCTGCTTCACATGTGGATAAGGCAACTGCGGTTTGTTTCTTGCATCACGAGCCTGCTCCCCATAAACTGGCATCCAGCCGTTGTGGATTTGCTGTCTTTGTCACAACCACGCCAATCTGCATCACTAAAAGCGATTAGGTCAAAATTATCATCATTAGGGTACCATAGTCCTTTCGACGGACAACCCTTCGGATATCTAAGGATACGTTTGACAGCTGCAAGATGACTCTGTTTCGGCTTCGACTGATAACGTGCACAGAGACATGTGGCAAACATTATATCTGGTCTGGAAGCGGTGAGGTAGATAAGAGATCGGACGATTACTCTGTATGTAAATGGGTCAGTTAGCTCCCCCTTAGCATCAACACCAATCCCGTGATTAGGTTGTATTGGGGTATCCATCGGCTTAGAATCATCCATCTGGAATCGGCTCAAGACTTCAGAAACATATTTCGTCTGGTGAATAAAGATCCCCGTTGGTCTTTGTTCCACCTGCAAGCCTAGGAAAAACTGCATCTCTCCCATCGCGCTCATCTCGAACTTTTCCTGCATAACTCGTTCAAATTCTCTGCATAGAAGTTCGTTAGTAGAACCAAAAATAATGTCGTCAACATAAATCTGGACTAGAAGCAAGTCATCGCCTGTTCGTTTAGTGAACAGTGTGCAATCTACCAAACCTCGCTTAAATCCTTTGGAAAGAAGATACGTGCTTAGCTCCTCATACCATTGCCCCGGAGCCTGGTGCAACCCGTAAAGAGCTTTGTTTAGAACGTAGACCTTATCCCGGTGAATAGGATCTTCAAAGCCTGGTGGTTGACCTACGTAAACTTCCTCCTTGACCGCACCGTAAAGAAACGCGCTTTTGACGTCCATTTGATACACCTTAAATTTCTTGTATGATGCAAACGCCAGAAACATTCGAATAGCCTCTAAGCGTGCAACCGGTGCATAAATCTCGTTGTAATCAATTCCTTCAACTTGATGAAATCCTTGTACTACCAAATGAGCTTTGTTCCTGACAATCACTCCTCTATCATCTTTCTTACACTTGAACACCCATTTTGTTCCTATCTTCTTTCGTCCAAGGGGTAAATATGTCAGTATCCACACGCCGAGTTTCTGAAACTGTAATAACTCCTCTTGCATAACTTCTACCCAAGCATCATCCAAAAGAGTGTCCTTGTATGTCCACGGCTCAACCTGCGAAACATAACAAGCAAAAGACCAGTCATTTTGAAAACCTTATTTTTGAATTTTGGCATATAAAGCAAGAGCGCCAAGGTTTTCTGGTTAGTTTGCATTCCTCAGTTGACCTCTCGTCATCACATTGCTACCAGGATCACCAATAACTTGCTCAATCGGATGAATCCGATGTATCCGAGATTCCGGATAATCAGGTACTTGAACTCCCGTCTGAGTAGTTAGGTTCTTTGTATAATCCAGATCATTACCCACAATTGATGATGAAGCACCATGCGGATTTGGGTTCACTGGAGGTGTCTCTGTAGCAATCTCTGGAATAGCTTCACTTGTAACATCATCATCATCTTTAGATTCCGATGAATTAAGAGTTGTGGAAGCTTCCTGAAAAACCTCTTCTTCAACAACAGGAGCATTGGTATCATTAGAAGCTGTTTGGGGGTTGACAGTGATCGGACGCACCAACGGTGATGTCACTGCGTTTTCGACCTCGTAATATAATCGTAATACAGCTTCTTCAACCAAGCTATCTTGATTGAATGATTCAAAGAAATCCTTGTAATCAAACATCCAGTCTGGACCACTTCCCTGTACATTCTGAGTATATCTTTGTACTTCAACATTAGCCCACTCCTCGACCTGACGAGTTCGTTTGTTGAAAACCCGTTTGAGCGGGGTTGCATATCCAACAAAGAATCCTTCTTCAGCCTTTGGTACGAACTTCTCAGATGGATTAAGCATTGTACATGGAGCTCCAAACGGTTCTAGATACTCTAAGTTCGACTTTCATCGATTCAACAGCTCATAAGAAGTTTTGCCAAACTTCTTCACCGTTAAAACACGATTAAGAGTATAACAAGCTTCGTAGATTGCTTCGTTCCAGAACATTACTAGAAGATTTGAGTCCGCGAGCATTGTTCTTGTCGTTTCAATTAGAGTCCTGTTTTTGCGTTCGGCGAAACCGTTCTGTTGTGGGGTATACGGAGCACTGTATTCATGATGAATACCTTTGTTTTCACAAAGAGCGTCCATCTGTGCATTCATAAACTCCGTCCCATTATCACTCCTAATTCTCTTGATCTTGAGACCATAGATATTTTCCAATCGAGTGAACAGAATTTTCAGATTATCAAACGTGTCGCTCTTATGGTGCAAGCACATAACCCATGAAAATCTTGAAAAGTGGCAATTCAACGGAATTGACTTTCTTTGGTTTATGGGATTGCTTGTACTGCTTACCCTTCTTGCAACTCACACACTTGTTGTTTAAGTGAAAATGTTTAACATTCACACCTGTGACAAGTTCATTCTTCACCAATTGATTCATCTTTCGAAGGTGAATGTGACTTGGCCTTGTGTGGTCATAGCTTTAGACATGTCGATAATGTACAAGTTATTCACTCTCGGCGCCTTTAACATCACCCACTCTTTTGGTAATACGAATCCCGACTTAAGTATGTAGCAAGATTTGTCATCAAAGTAAACTGAAAACTGCTTGTCACAAATCTGACTGACACTGAGCAGATTGTAATCTATTTGCTTCACATAAGAGATTTTCTCAAAACTCACTATTCCATTACTGACACTACCCTCCATGGTAATGTATCCACCCTTGTTACCAGCAAACGCTACATAACCTCCATTTATATTTCTGATATCGAACAGTAGCGATAGATCCCCTGTCATGTGACCAGAAGCTCCACTGTCAACAATCCAAAGACTGCTCACAGGGCCAGCTGAAGCTCCCTGCACATATTAAGTAAAGAAATTAGTTCTTTCGGGGGACCCAAGCCTGCTTGGTCTTGGGTCTTTGAACATTTTGTTTCAAAGATTCTTTATCACAGACATTTGAATTTGAATTGATCTTTTTCTGATCAATTAAATTCTTTGCATTCTCAGATTTGACATTCTCATCAACCTGTGAAGATGAAGCACCTTGTGAACCCTTTGGTGACCAATGTTTTTCCAATCGTTTCACGATCCAGATTTGAGATTTAGTGGTCTCAACCGGTTTCTTTACTTCGTCTTTGAACGAAACTTTCTTGGTTACCTTCTCTGATTTAACAGAGACATGTCCAACTGTTAGTTTGACAGCAGGTTTAACAGGAACCTTTTTCTTGTCAACAGCTGTGTTCACCATTAGTTTCTTAAGAAATTTTTCAGTTGCTATCTGGTTACGACGATCATATGTCATCAGACGATTTTCCCTCTTTTGAAAATATCTGCTTTGATTATAAAAAGGTGCTGGTTGAGGGTCAAATCGTCTTTGTGGATAACAATGATTATCGACTGGACTTTCATATTTCTGCTTCATTTCCACCTCGTGCCTCTTGTGCCTAATGTACGAGCAGTGAGCAAGTAAATGCCCTCTCTCCCCGCACTTAAAACATGCACGGTACTCTTCAAAGTTGTTCTTGGCGTTCGACTTTGCATAAGTAGTGATAGGATATTGATCATCCACACACCTTCTTCTTAAACTCTTAGGAGCTGGGTCCTTTGAGTAAGTCGGCTCAAGAAAACTATTCTCCTTATTCTTTGGCTTGATGAATTCTGTGACATGAACTTTGGGTTCTTTAGGAACATCCAAGTAAATTCTTTGTAAAACTTCTGGAGGTACATCATTTGTTCGCTCATGCTTTGGGAACCAAATGGTACTCTCCTGCCAAATCTTTTCAATCTTTGAATAATTGGCGAATTTAATAGGATATTCCTCGTCAGATATAATCTTATCGGATCCAATCATCCGATAGAAAATCTTGACGGGTTTGTCACAAGATTCATTTTTCTTTTCATTATTCTTTTCAACAGGCTTAACTGATTGATTCTTTCTATGAGCGTTTGCCATGGGATGCACAATCTGAGATGGTGAAACAGGTTCATTAGTGATTATGTGATTTTCATCAGGAATATCACACACCTTCTCAGGGACCTTCTCAAATTGTTCATCCTCAGAATCAGAATCATCGGTTACAGCAACTACACCTTCATTGTTTAGTCCCAAAACTGGTCCAACATCAGAATCTGGGTCTCCCTCACTAGAAGTGTACGACACATTATCCGATTTCGATTCAGACTTGACTGAGCTCTCCGGTGTTATTGAATGTAGAGTATGATTTTGAAATAACACTGGAGATGGGACTGCCTTGTAGTTTGCACTACTAGACTGTGAAGGCTCCTCTATTATATGATCAACAACATAAGAAATATGCTTATAACTCTCAAGTTTCTTATTAACTTTCTCTGCAAAGCACTTGATGGTGGCCATTTCAAGTTTTGTGTTTTTTAAATCATTGATATAATTATTTATGGCCATTTGTTTCAAAGATAAACTCTTTTTCAGTTCTGAAACATCTTTCTTATAACTATCAAGTACTCTGTTAAACTCATTTGCTTCTTTTTTTATATGATTGACAGTTGAGTTTAGCACTCTCAAGCTGAACCTTGAGTTGCTTATTCTCCTCTGTCAATTTATCACAAGCGTCACAATGTTTAACACAAGTTAAATTTGAATTTGAAGTAGATTCAGTACTTACCTGTTTTGGAGGTTCTGTCATGGCCATTAATGCAAAGTGTGCTTCCTTCCCAGCGAAAAACTTTGAATAATCATTCCTGGTACAAGCATCATCCACCATGCATGATTTCCGGGTCATCAAAAAATCAGCTTCAGCAAGCAATTGGTCAATATCATCATCCAGTGAGTTAACACTAGATTCAGAGTCAGACTCACTCTCCTCATCAGAATAAGCTGAATCATACTGCTCCGGCACATCAGAAACCGAATCAAAAATCAACCCAGATTTCTTCTCTCCACAATCATCACTTTCTTCACTCAACTCTTCTATCTTCACTTCAGACAATTTTTCAGTCATTAACTCTTCCTCAACACAAACCGGCTCATCCAGATCCATCTTCTGCGCAACACATGCCACATTCCCAGTGGTGATCTCCTCAACACCCAGCTGCATACCCGTCCAATCAAAACCCTCGTCTTTTTGTATCACCAATGCTTTGTTTTGATTATCTGATTGGGTTTGTGTGTATGGTGTAGAAATGGGAATAATTGTTCGGTTTGGATTTTGTGGTGTTTGGTTTTGGTTCTGGTTTTGTGTTGTTGATTGTCTCGAAGTGTTGTTTTGTGAAGTATGTTGACGGTTCTGGTAGGTATTTTGTGGTTGAAAGCATGAGATATTAGGGCTTTGGTAAGATACCTGGTTTTGGGTTTGACGGTTTTGGTAGTTGGTGTTGAAAGGATTTCTATTCCCCTACTGTGCTGGCTGTGTGCACTCCCGTTTAAAATGACCTTTCCCACAACAATTGAAACAAGTCACTTTGGCTTTGTTGAAGCCGTATGTGGTGTTCGGAGAAGTAGAAAGATCAGTTCTTCCGGTATTCTCAATGAATTCGGTAGCTCTTCTCATAACACTCGCAAATGCCCATTGGATATCAATGAGCTCCATCTCTTCCTTATCGATTTGTGTGTAGTCTTCACTTGTCAAATTGTTGTTCCCAATTTGACTCGCAACCAACCCATTGTAAGAAGCTACCATAGCTAACACAAATGCTACATGTTGCTGTGCAATCTCAACTGTAACATTGTTCAAATTCAATGTTTCCAGCACGATTGAACTCTGAGTAGATTGGTTTTGATTCATCTGATTTTGGTTCACTTGACGAATATAGGATTGTTGTTGAGGTTGGTTTAGATTAGCAGAATAACAAGCTGCTTGTTGCATAGGTGAGAAAGATGGTAAGAAAGTTGTTGTTGAATATGAAGGTGGGGTATAAGATGAAGTTTGTGCAAGGTAATTGATAGGTGTTTTAGATGGTTCAACCTGGCTAGAAACACATGCAATGTGTGGTGCAACATTTGAACTCGAACTTGAACAGCAAGAGATGAAGACGCATTACCATGATGTAAATCTGGGTTCTGAGGAATTTGAGCCCTTTTCTCTTTCCTCTTCTCTTCCATCTCCTTATTTTCTAGTTTCTGAATAAACTCGTTGATGGTCCAATATTGGTACGCATCCTTTTCCTTCAATACCTCTATATGCTGATTTCAGTATGGTGGCAACGCATCGGCAAACTTCTCCACCAACTCCGACATTGGTATGTTAATCTCATAGCTAGAAAGCTCGGTCAGTAAATGACAATACCTCGGAATCAGCTCCTTCAGCGTCTCATTCCCCATGTAGCTAAAGTTCTCAAACTCTTTCCTAAGTTCCTCCATCCTCAACTTCCTCGTCTTCTCATTCCCATCATGCCTATTTCGCAACATGTCCCACAATTGTTTGGATGTAGTGCAAGACCCAAACTGATGTAACAAATCAGTATTAATGGCCTGAGACAGTTGAGAAAACGCCTTCTTCTCAATAGCAAATTTCTTTTCTCATCATCTGCAAGATTCTCCAACGAAATTGGCTCACCCGTGTTCTCCAAGATCGGAGCAACATAGCCCTTCGCAATCATCTGCCAAGCTTCCGTTCCCTCTAATCCCATTCCCTCAAGTATCTTGAACTTGGTCTTCCATGTGTTGTAATCGACCATTTCCATAAGCTTTGGTGCACGGCTTCCACTACCCGACGATAAGTCTTGAATAAGAGTCGAGATAGCGTTGGTAGTGTGAGAATGAACCGTCGCTGCTGCTACACCCCAATAGTCAGCCATCGGTTGTGGTTGTGGTTGTACAACTTGTTGAGGCATAGAGCTAGTCATCGCCATGTAATTAATCGGTTGGGATGGTTGACTAGACTTTTGAGCAGCCACCGACCAAGGATCTATGGTTGTCTACTGTTGTGCTGTTGTAATAGGTCGTGGTGTTGTAGGAAACTGTAACATTTCGCACTGAATTCTTTGTACGTTACGTTGATTATTAATAAAACGTCAAATTTTATCGTCCCTTTTAAAAATGTATCGTGACACATTTGGACCCCTAGTACCCTATTATAAGCATATGTTATTAATATATTAGAGATAAAATTGTCAAAAAATTATGGCATGGGCCGGGGTTCGAACCCGAGCCCATGGCCGGTTCTTCCTTTTACACAAAACAGCCCCACCATCTGGTCTACAGCTTCAAGTTAGTATAACTCTGATTCAAATTATATTTATATTATGCTTGGGATTGAAGTTGACTTTCAAAAAGTCAATCTGCGATCCACCCTTCCTTTAATACTCAATCAATCCGCATTAATAATCCTGTTAAAGCTTGATTGATGATTGTTATGATTGACCCGCGTCCATTACACACTAATTATCTTTTATCACAATCCAATTATATACCAATCACGCGTCAATGTTTAAACGCGAGTCAACCATTACCATTTTCGAACACCCGAACCCCATACTATAAATTGAGGCCTTCACTACAATCTACACTCGCCAATTACTCTCTCCTTACCCTCAATTTTCTGTGATAAACTCGTTTTAATCATCTATTGTTCGCGAGTTGACTTTTCGGGTTGACCGCTCAAAATCACGTGAAAAGCTTTGTAAGTTTTAATTTTTTTTGTTAGGTTTTGTTCATCGGCCCCCTACCAACAATAACCCTATGTTTAATCGGGTCATTGTTCGTTAAATTTGTTGATTGGAAAATCTAGGGTTCGTTCTTATTGATTTGGGGAAAAACGTTTATGTAGACATACTTATTTATTTAATTCAGAACCTTAATCATCACCAACTGATCAACAGATTAGTTGGTGTGACTCTTGTGCCTAAAACGCGAACCGCCTGAGGGCCAAGGTTCGAGTCCCGCTGGGATGATTCCCTTTTTCTGATTTAATTATAAAACAGATTTGTTAACCATATAATTATTTTCAAACCAAAAATATTCGTTCTCAGGGTCCAGCCCAGTTGGTGGCTGGGCTTGTGATAAAACTCCACCCGGTCTCAGACCCGGGTTCGAACCTTAGCATACACAAACTTTTTTTTTAAACCTTTACTACTTATATATTCTCCATTATTTTTAAAAATGATTTTAAAATACTAACTTCTTTATAAATCCTACAAAAATTATTTTATGTTATTCTAATAGAAAAGATTAACATACAATTTTTAGTTTTCCAAAAATTATTTATTTATTATATATAATAAATATTTCAAGTTTATTCCATTATAATTATAAAATTCTATAAAAATATCAAAACGATTATATAAATTTCCACAAAAATTATTCTGAGTTTATAAAACATTAAACATTTCTGAAAAGATTTTTATTTTCGGAAAATCATTTATTTAATATATTTAATCAATTTTTGTTATTTTTAATCATAAATAAATCATAATAAATTAAATTTTCAATATTTTTGCACCAAAATTTTATATAAATTATTTCTGTCCATTTAGAACAGAAATACAAATTTTAATTTAAATATTCTTTAATTTTAATATTTTTTAGATATTAAAGTTATATTTTGGCAAAATGGAAATAAATAGACTAAATATTCTATTTTTAAGAAAATAATTTTATAAAAATTATTTTTATACTTAAAACCTTATAATGTGACCATATTTAGTCTAAAGTCCACAAAAAGACTTTTGTTTATTTATTTATCGAATATCTTTTATTTAATAAACAATTAAATTATTAATCAAACGAATACATGTCCCCAAATTCGAAACCCTAGAAAATACTTATAGACTAGAAAGACTTAGACTTATTTATTACCTTATACATAGGTAATACTTGGCAACTTTGGGCTACACATATTCTATTTCTCGAGACTTAACACTTTGCTAAGGTGAGTTTACGTAACCATGTTTATGCAATTTTTTATACTTGAAACTTTATACTTAAGCAATTCTACATACATGTCTAGTTGTAAACTTTAATGCCTCATGACTTAGTCAACTACTGTTAGACTTAAACTTAAACTTACATAATCATTAGCTATGGCCAAGCCGGCGATACTCAATAATAGATCTATTGGATTGACAATCCCACCTAGATTCGTTGACCATCTTTTATGGGGAGCGCGGGTGATTGTTATTGTTCCAACGTGATATTAAGGTGAACCGTGGATGACGGGATAGACCTAAACTTGTCGGAGGTTTGATTATGTGCATACTATACTTCATGTTTATTCATGTAGACTTAAACTTACGATAGACATATGAATTGCTAAACTTTTATTATTCTTAAACTTAATTGCTTGACATGGCTTATGTATTCTCACCAAACTCAACAGGTGTAAGTGCATTATTCATGTATGTCCCCAGCTAGTGATCCAGTACTGAATGTCGAAGGTTCAGATAATCAGAAAAACGACCAAGGTTTTAGCTTAAAGTTACATTCGACCAGTCGTATGGTCGAATGTAGTTATCTCTGGTCGAAGGAAGATTGAATGTAGTAGAAGGATTCATTCGAACCCTTAAAAGGGTCGAATGAACACCTTCGACCTCCTTAAAGGGGCGAAGGTGGAATCCTATATAAAGGGAAATGTTTGTAATTTTTAGGTAGAGTTATCATTTGAGCCTTTTCCCTAGAGTGTGTATGTGTGTTTTTCTATGTATTAGGTCTAAGATTTCATTTGTAAACATCTTGATTTGATCTAATACAAAGATTAAAGTTATGGAAATTGCTCGGTGATTCGTTATCTGTTTTCATCACGATCTTTATCGTTTATTTCTGAATCATTTTGCACGATCGTTGGGGATTCCGCACCCTACGGTTGATATTCGTGAGATCACGGTTCGTGATTACGATCCTAAAATGGATTCACAAGTGGTATCAGAGCATAGGCTCGATTTCACGATTGCAAATTGATCTGAATTGATGAAAACTGATTAGAATTCTGGTTTAAAAGTTAAAAACCCAAGAAATTTTGAAGCTTTTCATAAAAACATGCTTTTGATTGAATTGGAGTTGAATTTGATGTTATTTTCACAAATTCTTTCACAAATGTTTGTCTAAATTCAAATCCGAACAAAACCTATCAAATTTCATTACATTTGGTGAAAATTTTATCAGAAACCGATCAGATTCGTGTTCTTGAGGTTGAAGATGATGAACAGACCTGAAACGGTCGAAGGTGAGATTTGAGGGTCGAACGTAGCATTTTTTTGTCGAACGTGGAGTTTTAACTGGTCGAATATAGAGTTTATCAGTGTTATTTTGCTCATTCGACCATTTTGTCTCATTCGAACATTCGAACGGTCGAAGGAAAAAATCAAACGGTCGAAAGAGAGTTAAAGGGTCGAAAGAGATTAGTGTTGGTCATACTTCTCTTTCGTATCTTTTCAAACGGTCGAAGGAGATCATTTTGGCTCATTCGACCACTCGAAAATTGAAAAGGGTCGAACGTAGAATCTGATTTTCAAAGATTTTCATTTTAAAAGGTCGAATAAGACTGGTTATTTCCACATTCGAACCTACGAATATTCGGATAATATTTTTCAAATTTTAAGGTGTAAAAAATTTTCGAAATAATTTTTGTTGAAAAATGATGAATTACTTGGCTATGTCAAGAACTGATGATCAGATAAAAGATGCAATTCAACAAAAGCTAACATGGGAACAAGTTGTTGCATCTAAGATTCAACAATCTGTTACACGACCAGCTGTGCAACCAACTGATAAAATGATTAATGTGAATGAGTGTGTTAACAGAGGAAGTGTTAAAAGTAACGTTGTGTGTCTTGTCAAACAAGTGGGGAATGATGATTCAAGTGAATTATCAGAGAGTGTCTTGAGTTCTGATACGGATTCAGAACAGAGTGAATCAAGAGAGAGTGATACCTCAAATATTGATGCAAAATCTGATAATGGTAATAAATCAGATGATGAGGTAAGATCTAGTATTGATTGTGCTAGTTGTTCTGAATGTGTCAAGTTGAAATGTGAATTGATGACACTTATAAAGGACAAACAGAACCTAGCAAATGAATTAGAAAATTGTCAAAACCAAAATAAAGTTTTTGAAAAGAATGAAAAAGATTTGTTAAATAAAATTGAATCTTTAAAGCAAGAAATTTTAGAAATAAATAAAAGTGTTTCAATGAATAACACCACATCAGAGTTGAAAGACATAACATCTTGTGTTGAAGTTTCAAACTCTGAGGTGAAGTCCGATTTTAGTCAGAAAAATAAAAATGTGGTAATCATTTCAGAACCTGAGTCTGAAGAGAAAACCATATTTAAATTTCCTAATGGAATGGAAGGATCCTATATGTTGGTAGGACATGACAAGTTGATTCTCAATAAAGATTTTCCAATTTATAATATCAAACAATCTTTACTTAAATGTATATATGTTGATAATATCGATTTGTTAAATCAATTTACAAATCAATTTGATCATTTACATTTTGAACTCAGTCCTAACCAACATGAAAATAAAATGGATCAGTCTGGGAACAAAAAGAAAAATGTTGAAAATAAGAAAGGTTCTAAAGTAAAAAGACTGAAACCAAGCAAATCGAAAGGTAATGATCAGATGAAAAATTCTCATCAAAAGAATTCAAGAAATTTTTTATCCAGATCATATGACTCTTATGATTATTCATATACCTCTCGATTTGATGGTTATTGGAGAAACAACTCACCACAGTATTCTCATGGTTATGTTGAATGGAGAAGTTGTTTTGAATGTGGTGAAGTTGGTCATATTGCTGCTTATTGTCCCTACTGGTATTGGAATGAAGGGTATGCATGTGATTTTGTGGAATATAGGTCTTGTTATAACTGCGGAGAGTGTGGGCATTTAGTTGTTGCCTGTCCGTATGTTAAACAGAAAAAGACCGAAGTGAAATTTGCTAAAAAATCAGGCAATGTCAAAAAGCTTGTTTCCCCAAAACCAATCAAGAAGCAAAAGGGGAAACATGTTGTGTATGACAGTCGTAAAAAAATTGCCTTGAATAAAATTGAAGATTGTGATAGGGTTGCTAAGGTAAGGGGAGTTCTAAGGCTAAGCCTAAGAACAATTCTAAACCTGGGTCTTTATCAGTTAAGTCTGAGAAGGTTCCAAACAAAGTTCAGAAGCAGGTTTCAAATGAGAAATCTGAAAAGTCAACAATCAAAACTATTTCAACAAAATCAAAAATAAACTCTGAACGCGTTTGGAAACCCAAATCACTTTCTAAATCAATAGCAATTTCAACTTCAAATCAATCCATTGAAAAACAAATTGATTTTATAAAAAGAGAATGGATTGATGTTCCGAGGATTGATGACCTTGGACGACCCATCATTGTGAAGGGATGGGTGCCTCTTTCGTGCTAATTGTTTAACAAGTGTGCAGATTGTTCCAGACAGACCTATTAGTTATCTTTTGATAGTTGATAGTGGATCATCTGTATACAAGCTATTTATTGGAGAGGTGAAGGTCAAGGAAAGGATTTTGAGAAAGAAAGAAAGAAAGAATGATGTAAACAGAGAGGAGAGTATTTGTAGTCTGTTTCCTACCTGTGAAGCCGGAAAACGTTGCAATCTCATGCAATTGCTCTCAGGTTTTGGATTTCTACAACAAGATAAGACAAAACGGTTTATTCTAAACTCTTTTATCTTGGTCAATGGATTTATTAATTGACAGAACAAAGTGAGTCAAGTAATCTGAGTGGGAAAATGGTTTTTGAAACTCAATGAGTAAACCTCATCGGATATCATTTTATTTTGTTTTTCTTCAAAAGTTTAAAAATCCAAAAATATGCTTATTTTTAGATTTTTAGGGGGAGAAAATTTTCAGAAAAATCAAAATTTATAAAAAAAATTCAGAAAAATCAAAAATGAGTTTTCCTAGAGAAAAAGAGGAGATGATAGTACATCAGTGGACTGTCAGACTACTCTGAAAACAAAATGATGTAACAACATTGAGTAGCCACTACAATTAGATATTGGTAGGCTTGAAATCAAAGTTTAAAGTTCAGCATGGTGATATAAACCTAAAAGCATTAACTGATAATCATGTGGATAAACGTCTCGTTGACATATGGCCTTAGTACCGAAATTTCGTTTGATAGATTGCCAAAATCGGAGGTTTCGGGTCGTTATATTGAAAGTTATCTGGGGATAGCCTAACTGATCTTCTGTCGTATTGATTTACGGACCTAGATCAGTCACGGTATCTTAACAAAAGATCTTTAATGACAAAACCATAAGTTACCGAATGAGGAACTTAACATGTGTGATGATAATCAAAGATTATCTAATGCATCGTATCAATACTATGATGAAAATCATGTATGATATTAGTTCTCACCCTGGTTGAGTGCATAAGTAGCTTTGAAGCATTAGTTTGCTGACCTGTCACCGCTGTGCCTCATACCTTGTAACTAACGGATAACTACAATATAATCACACGTTACGATGAAACTTTGTGCAATTCTTGATACGGGAATGTGTCACGTGTGCGGGGACCATAGATTTTTCAGTATCTAATATTACCATAATGTATCTGAAGTGCTGAACAATGAATAATGATTTTGAGTTTAAGTGGACAAACATACTGGTAATGGTTGTAGGATGCTCAATGTCAAAAACAGAAAATTGATCAAAAAGAGTTTTGACTGACTGTTTCAATACTGATATGATCCTCTTACCGGAAAATTTTCAAAAATATGTTTAGTTTACTTTTTATGCAATTCCATTTGAAAAATTCAAAAAGATTTTTGGTGTGTTTTAGCATAAACTTTGAAAAAATCAAAATGTTTTGTTTCTGTTTTAGTTTCGATAACCGATGATGGGATACTTAATGTGAATACTAGGATACTTAAAAGTTGAAAAAGACTACAGATTTTCAAGTTTCTGGTGCGTATTGAAAATGTTTAATAGTTCAGGAGGAGAACTATTGAGGGTCAAAAGGAATGTGAAGAGTACTTCCGAGATTTTTGTCGTGTCTAACGCTGGTTGTAGTTTGTGCAGTTTTTAGTAAATTTTTCTGTAGAATCAAACACAACAGGTGCACTGCTCAAGATTCATCGACAAAGTATGTAACTGAAAAAGACCCAAACCTGAACATCTAGAACCAGAACAACAGAAACTAGTCAGAGATTGTTAAAGAAAAGATTAAAGATCAAAGAATTCAAGATTTGATGTCTGTCTTCATCTCTGGACCAACAAAAGACAAAGCCAAGATTTCTTGAGTCTGTCTGAGATTTCAAAGCTTATTGCAGAGATAGACAAGAACCTCGACACAAACGTGCATGAAAATGGAAAGTTTTCAATTCGTTCAAGATGATGATTGCAAGACTTGAAGAATTGATAGCTTTCTGATTTGGTACATCACTAGCTAGGTCCAAGGGGGAGATTGTAAGTGCATTATTCATGTATGTCCCCAGCTAGTGATCCAGTACTGAATGTCGAAGGTTCAGATAATCAGAAAAACGACCAAGGTTTTAGCTTAAAGTTACATTCGACCAGTCGTATGGTCGAATGTAGTTATCTCTGGTCGAAGGAAGATTGAATGTAGTAGAAGGATTCATTCGAACCCTTAAAAGGGTCGAATGAACACCTTCGACCTCCTTAAAGGGGCGAAGGTGGAATCCTATATAAAGGGAAATGTTTGTAATTTTTAGGTAGAGTTATCATTTGAGCCTTTTCCCTAGAGTGTGTATGTGTGTTTTTCTCTGTATTAGGTCTAAGATTTCATTTGTAAACATCTTGATTTGATCTAATACAAAGATTAAAGTTATGGAAATTGCTCGGTGATTCGTTATCTGTTTTCATCACGATCTTTATCGTTTATTTCTGAATCATTTTGCATGATCGTTGGGGATTCCGCACCCTATGGTTGATATTCGTGATTACGATCCTAAAACGGATTCACAAGTGGTATCATCTCCTCTTTTTCTCCATCTCTTTGTTTTCCAGCTTTTGAATGAACTCGTTAATAGTCCAATACTGGTATGCATCCTTCTCCTTCAACACTTCAATGTGTTGGTTCCAGTAGGGTGGTAAAGCATCAGCAAATTTATCAACTAATTCTGACATTGGTATGCTGATCTCATAGCTCGACAGTTCAGTGAGCAAATGGCAATACCGTGGAACCAACTCTTTTAGGGTCTCATTACCCATGTAACTGAAGTTTTCAAATTCCTTTCGAAGCACTTCCATCCTCAGCTTCCTTGTCTTCTCATTTCCATCATGTCAATTTCTCAGCATATCCCATAATTGTTTGGATGTTGTACACGAGCCAAACTGATGCAATAGATCAGTGTTGATCGCCTGGGATAGCTGAGAGAATGCCTTCTTCTCTATCGCAAACCTTTTCTTCTCATCATCCGCCAAATTCTCCAAAGGTATCGGTTCTCCAGTATTCTCCAGAATAGGAGCAACGTAACCCTTCACTATCAGTTGCCATGCCTCGGCTCCCTCAAGTCCTTGTCCCTCAACATGGATCTTGAACTTCGTCTTCCAAGTATTATACTCTTTCATGTACATTAGCTTTGGTGGACGATTGCCGCTTCCAGAGGATAGATCATGAATAAGAGTGGATATGGCGTTGGTCGTCTGCGAATGAACTGCTGCTGCTGCGATTCCCCAATAGTTCTCAATCGGTTGTTGTAATGGTTGAACAACTTGTTGAGGAGCCGAACTAGTCATTGCCATATAATTGATTGGCTGTGATGGTTGACTAGTCTTCTGGGCTGCAACGGACCACGGATCTTGTGTTGTCTGCTGTTGTGGTGCTTGAGTAGGTCTAGGCGTTGTTGGGAAGTTCCA
Organism: Ambrosia x helenae; assembly: GCA_030844895.1. Taxonomy (NCBI): domain Eukaryota; kingdom Viridiplantae; phylum Streptophyta; class Magnoliopsida; order Asterales; family Asteraceae; genus Ambrosia; species Ambrosia x helenae. The sequence continues at coordinate 66,616,405 of CM061234.1, forward strand.
CATCTTGTCCTGCAAACGATTAAACACGAAAAGATTAGAAATGTTTTAAAACAGGATACTCCTTCGTACAGTCGAACGTGCGAATGAGAAATAATGTTCTCCTTCGACCGTTTTCGATTGATACGAATGTGGACTGAAATAACAAAATCTCCTTCGACCGCTTTCGTCTCTCTTTCGACCGTTCTCCTGCTCCTTCGACCGTTCGATCAATCGAAGGTGATGCAACTGGGCGAATGAACAAAATAAACAATCAAAGTCTACTTTTGACCACTATAACACCTCCTTCGACCACAAAATCCCTCGTTCGACCCAAAAAAAGTTCCACTTTCGACCAAACTCTCTCTTTCGACCCCTGAGATTTCAAAAACGGTTATTCTTTGAAAATCCGTTAATTTTGATCATGTTTATCAAATGTTGATGGATTTTGATGATCTAAATCAGGTTTTGAATCGGAATTGATTTGGAACAACTTTAATGAAGAGAATTATCAAATTTAACCTCAAAATCAAGTTGTAATCAATCAAAATCTTATCACATCAGTTTGTTCATTGAAAACAGAAACTTTTTGACCAAAATTGGGTCCAAATCAACTGAGAAAACTATTAATTTGTGGTTGTTTGATCCAGAATGGCTCTGATACCCCTTTGTATGTTCGTGAAAGGATCGTATAACAACAAAGAATGATCAAACAAGTTACTTTTAGGTGCGGAAACCCTAAAACTATCACAAAATAATAGTCAAACAGATTAAAACACACAGATCATCATTTTCAAATGTTTTTCATTAATTAACAACTCGATTACACGTTGAAATATGATTACAATCAAGGTATGAACGATAAAAGAGTTAAACAAAACACTAGAGAGAGTTTCAGAAAGTGGAGGGAATAATAATGACCAAAAGTTACATTCAAAAATCAAACTTGTCTATTTATAGACTACACATTCCCCAAATTGATTGTGCGAATGTGCAGGTTCGCCCAAATCATCTGGTCGAACCAAGTTCTACAATAAAGTATATTCACATTCGTCCACAGTGTCTTCCTTCGCACCTTTTATCTTCCTTCGAACCTACAAAAAGCTTCCTTCGCACTTTCTGAAAATCTCCTTCGCACCAACGATATTTACCAAAACATATGTGTTGTTCAATCCGAAGCAATAGTCGCACTTTTGCATCTACAGAGTCTCTCCCTAGGGTTTTGTGTAAACTTAATTCACGTCTTATTTTGATTGTAAAGCTTATTATAACGTGTAGTTGAGTTTGTTTATGAATGAAATGAAGCTTTTAAAGATGATTTCTGTGTTTTGTTAGTATTGTTATCATTTTGTGATTGATTCAGGGATTCCACACCTGAATCAAACTTGTTTGATCACTATCTTTGTAGATTTGACGATCCAACGCGCATACAAGGATGGCACCAACATCCCAGTAAGAGCAGCATCACCACCTAAGGATGCTGGCATAATCAACTTTATTTTAGGAGGATCAGACATTTGTGGAACATCTTATTACGTTGCTAAAAGGCATGCAAAAGAGATGAAATCAGAAAAAAGGGAAACACCCACAAAGACTACCATCCTGATAACTTCAAAAGTGACCAGTTTTGAAGAAGAAGATAGAGAAAATATCCTTGACCCTCATCATGATGGTTTAGTTATAACTTTATATATTGCTAATCATTTTGTTCACAGGATCCTCGTAGATGGTGGAAGCTCAGTCAATATAATCCAGCTAGAAGCCCTCAAAAGGATGAATATCCTGGAGACTGAAATAGTTTCCAGATCATCAGTCTTGGTTGGTTTCAGTGGAGAAACCAAGAGTACTGTAGGTGATATCAAGCTACCGTTATATGTAGAAGGGGTGAACTCTGTCCAAAGATTCTGTGTAATAGATTCTCTATCCTGCTACAATGTCATCCTGAGGAGACCTTGGATACTACTAAAATCGCCACAAGGGGACATAATACCCCATGCTATTAGATGTGCATTTCAAACAACTAATATGAAGCTCTCATTGCTGGTTTACAACTTGCTTAGTATATGCATATTTCAAATTTAGAAGTATTTGTTGATTCCTTATTGATTACTAACCATTTTAATGGATCTTATGTAGTAAAAGGTCAAAAATTAGTTATTTATCTTGAAATAGTTAAAAAAATTATCAACTTCTTTTGTAGAATTCACACTAACAAATGTACCTAGGGAAGAAAATGCTGAAGCTGATGCGTTGGCAAATCTAGGATCTTCTTTAAATATACTTGAAGGATCCAAGATTACCATTATCCACATCCATAAGCCAGCGATTGAAGAATGGCATCCTGAGGACGGCAAGGCACATCCTGAGGATAACAGAGAACAACATAAAGATAAGACGGTGCATCCTAAGGATAACACTGTTCTGACTACTCAGGTTCATGACAATTCATCCTGAATGACCCCTATAATAAAATATTTAAAAGAGGATGTCATCCCCAATGGAGAAAATGCAAAAGCTTTCAAGATGAAGGTATCAAAATTCATTATTATAGACAATATTTTGTATAGAAAATCCCTTGCAGGTCCATATTTGAGGTGTCTTAACAAGGAAGAAGCAAATGAAGTTCTAAAGGACATTCATGAAGGAGATTGTGGAAACCACACAGGAGGAAGATCTCTCTATTCGAAGACATTAAGGATAGGATACTATTAGCCAACAATGAAGAAGGACTAGTGCATAATCCAACTCTTGTTGTTTTCTCTTTGTGATTCGTGGGTGTGCATGTGTATATGTGTATGTATATGCCGAATGTATGTATGTATATCATGTATCCATGTGTTAGCCTTAAATCTTGACCTCCATTGTAGTGTGAGTAGGCATAATGTTGTTGGATTAAAACATTAGTTAACATTGGATATAATTGATAAATGTAACTTAGTCTTGTTTATGTTGTGTGAATGTTGAAGATGATATTAACATGTACTAACTTCCACAAGTTATAGGTTCATGAACACATGTTATTGGATGTTTTTAGTTCTTATCCACATGTGTTGATATCTTGATTATATTTCATAATTTTTGTGTGTTAATCCCATGAAATGCTTTGTGATTATTCGGGTTTGTGTGGAATTGTGTAGGCTTCCACTTGGGTATTATCACGTGTATTGTTGTTTTGTTCATGTACGGTAAACGGGTATCCTGTTGCTCTTGGTTGAGCTTGTGATTGGCTTGAGTGTCCAACGCCAATTGTCTTGTATCTGTTGGGTGTTGTATGCGTAAATGGATACTCTATTACATTTTTACAATAACTCAGGCTTTACTAAACTGGGGGGTATAATGTGTGCAAAAAATGTCTAATATGCAAATGAAATGACAATAAATAAAATGCGTACGGATGTTGACCTGGATCGTTGACTGGTGTCACAAGGGCGGGGTTAGGTTTTTGGCCAGGTGGGGTGGTTAGGTTTTTTCGTAGGCGGTGGGTGGGGTGGGTTTAGGTTTTTAGGTGGGGGTGGATGGGCGGTTTAGATTTTTGGGTGGGCGATTTAAGTTTTTGAGTGAGGGTGGGGGTAGGTGGTGTGGAATTATGTTTTTAGGTAGGGTAAGTTGGGGGGGGGGGGGGGGGTTTAGGTCTTTTGGTTATACTACAAATATGAAATAGCGTTTTTAGGTTTTTTTTATTTCTTTTCTTAACGAAGATGACGTGGGAAAGAGAAGCTCCAAACTAATTTTCTAATTTATTACTTAAATTTTGAGTTATAATTTTTTTATTATTTTTTGCATTTAATTAGGAGTTCTCGAGTTCTCTCAATAAAATGAGTATTCTATTGAACCATCCCCTATAGGGTAGGGATCATGCGAGAACCAACTTTAGGGAGTGAACCAAGGAACCAATGTGAAAAGGGGCAATTTTGTAAATAAGTCATTAAATTAAAAAAAACCAATGGGTCATAAGAAATTGGCGGACATGAATATGCATAGAACCCTAACCCTAGTTCATAACATCAATTCATAATAATCCGGCTTACATCGTATACATCGTGACGATAAGTAAAGAAACAATTATTCGAATGGACTATTGATCGACTGTAAAAGGCATTTCCTCAGTGAACGGGTTAGGATTCCGATTCTCTGCATATTATCATGGCGGTGATGTCGAAGAAACAATTATTCCGATTCTCTATATATTTTGTTGTTGAAGTTGTTACGATTGATTGTGGTCCATCGCAGATCTGATTATATTGTGTATTGCAACACACTGTATGTATATTTTGTTATTGTAACCTCAAACCATTTTCCTATAAATATATATATATATATATATATATATATATATATATATAGGGTAAGGTTCTTGTAGGAAATTATTTTTTGTAGGAAGGGTAGGAAGTGTTTTGATCCATTGGATGTTGAGATTGATGGTTGAGATTAAAAACCTATATGTGTTTATATTTTAATTAATTGTTTATAGTAGTTGAGGCCAAGATAGTACAATCAGTGTTTTATTTAAGGGCACTATGGTAATTGTGTGTGCTTTATTTAAAGAAAACCAATTTCTCTCTCCTATTAGTTTTGAAACCGTTCCCATAATTCATTAATTAATGCACACTAGTTTCTCTCTCATATCAGTTTTAAAACACTTTTACTGTTTTAAAACACTTCTAATGTGTTTAGTTTCAATATAAAACACTCCTTATTAATGCATACTAGTTTCTCTTTCATTATAAAACACTCTTGACGTTATTATAAAACACTCCTAATGTTAACCTTCTGCCATGACTTGAATAATCGAACAAGTGATAGAGATGGGTTATATGTTTCAAGATTCGAACAAGTTTTTTTGGGTATTGATCAACTTATTTGATATGAATATCTTATGATTCTTATGAAAAATAATGAATAATTAGTTAATTTAGGATGATTAATCTTCATAAATATCTAGATGGTAGTTGCTAATTTAGTGGGTTTGCAATAAATAAAAAATGGACAAAAAGTCTGTAATGCCCATCATCTAAAGATTTAATCAGATTTGATCTAATGGTTGAAAATACTTCCTACACTTCCTACACAAAACAATTTTCCTACCGAATCCTCTACCTATATATATATATATATATATATATATATATATATATTTATCAAAAGCTACACTATATTTTCAACACTTATACCCTACATTCTCTATAAACGAGTATATATTCTTAAAAATTATTTAAGAAATTTTAACATTTTTAAAACTCATACAAATTCTTAGTAATCTAGCCATGATTTTGAAAAAAAAAAAAGTAACATTTTCAAATTTGAGTATTTATAATTTATAAACTTTGAAACTTATAACACCCAAAATCCATAACCATTATACCAACTCAAACCTAAACAAACCTATAACCCAACCTAACCTGAGCCCATACTCAAACCCACAAACAAACCAGCCATCCAAACCTTTTCCCTATACCCGAATAACCACACCCGACCCAGAATCAAACCCACCGATAAAAGTTAACCATTGACTGCATAATTGAAGCTAGAATTGGAAAGCCTAATCAAACTTAATTGACCAGACGTGGGCGACCATCATTCACGCGTCGAATCCTGCTACCAATCACGCGTTAACAGCTCGAATTTGAGCATAATTGGCTCGACATTGATCATTCTCGGGTCAATGATCAAAACCTTCCTTTTTGTCCATCATTTTATAAATTGAACACACCATTTCGACCAAAATCGACCGAAAAACAAATCCCCAATCCCAAAATTCTCCATCTCTCTCTCGTTCAAGCCCATCTTTGCAGCTTTGACTTTTTGGCGTTGACTCGGTCTCTAGATCGATCTGCAATTGTAAGTTATGATTGTTTTCATAATGTTGTTTGTTACCTTCATCCGAATTAAAGCCCCGTAAGGGTTTTGGTTATTTAATCGTAGTTGATCTGATTGCTAGATTAGGGTTTTTAGGGTTAAAATGGGAAAGATGACATGAAGGTTATCTGTATAAAAACATTCTGAAATCATTTTAAAACACAAACAGACCCTAGGCCAAGTGGTATGTGTGTGTTATGTCGAAGCTTAGACCGTGTTGGTCCTAGGTTCAATACTCACCCCATGCACATGTTTTTCTTTTTTTGGTTTTTTTTAAACTAAATTTAATTACTTATAAAATATGTAACTTTCAAAATTTGTTTTTAATTGGTAAACTAATTCTGAAAAAATCTAAAAAATTACATGTCATTCTTACAAAATCAGTAGATCATTACCAAACTTTTTATTTTTCTAAATCAATTTATTAAATATGTTTTATAATTATTTTAATTTAATTATTTATAACACAAAAATTCAACAAAAATATCTAAACGGTGTTACAAAAAGTCACAAAAATATTTCAAACTACTAAATTGTTATCCTTTATAAAGGTAAATTTTTATTCTCAGAAAATTACTATTTAAATATTTTTTTAGCAATAAAACTTGTTTTAACCATAAATAAATTTATTTTACATCATTTTTCCACCAAAAGTTTACATAAATTGTTTTAAATAATTTAGAACTGAAATTTCATTTTTTTCTTTGTAAATGATAAAATTTCATATATTTTAATATCATTTGCACATTTGATTTAATATTTTTAAATTTTTTATTAAATCTTTAATTATGAAAATAAATCATTAAAAATTATTTTCACTCATTATTTCCATTATTAAACAGCCTTGAGCCAAAGTTTTATTAAAAAATCCTTTTTATTTAATTATTTTATTATTTTTCCCTTATTTGTTTATCCAACAATTTAGATTACATAAATCACCAAACAAACAACAATCCCCAAACTAAAAGCCCTAGAATGCCTTAGACTTAGACATTACAGACCCAATTGCATCCCAAACCTAATTGTCCATTTATTTAAATTAGGTTAGACATATCGGGATTTATTGCCATTACTTTCAAGCATTAGAACAATCAGTTATCATCCAATGTAAGTTTACATAGCCCGTTTTTACTGTTTTACATTTTTGGGGTGTAACATGTTCAAACTTTCTCTTGATTCAATAAGCATATACATGAAGTCTTTGTGTGTTATCTTTGTGCACTTGTCTTGAACTTAACTATGGTGAATATGCTATTTGAGATTCATTGATGCAAAGATTCATGAGATTCATTGATGCAAAGATTCAAAGATTCATTGATATAAAGATTCATTGATACAATTTAGCCACATGGTTGGTATCCAAACTTAATTCCCAGTAGATTTTGTTCTCACAAACTGCCTTAGATACTGCATTGACTTGTTAATTGCTAAACAAACTATAATTTTTATCACATCAAAACCTATGTATTCTCACCAACTATTTATAGTTGACCCCCCCCCCGTCTTTCCAAATTAACATGTTTCAGGATTCAGTTGTCACACGGAAGAATTGCAAGCTATTTGATACATAGGATGCTTCAAGCTTTAATCATTAGTTGAAAATTATGTATTTTCAATAACTAGAAATTTATATGCATAAACTTTTGGAATAAATAAAATATGTGTAATTTTTAGTACCATGTGCTATTATACAATCGTCACTACGTGACACCTCGATGTTTCCGCCATCGGTTGGGGTGTAACAGATTGGTATCAGAGCCATGGTTATAGGGAATTAGGTTATTAGAAAAATAATATAGTCTATAACCCTAAGATGTTAACCAATACTTGCTCCTCTTACTTGCAACTCTACCTATTTCTATTCTCTATCTCTATTATACTCTCTATCCCTACCTTAGCCCCTACAAGATGTCTATCTCCTACTGTAACCCTAATCTACCCTTAGATTAATTGGGCAAACTCCTCAAGTTCTAGCCTGAACTCCCTTGATAATCTCGTCAAAGTCCTAGATCCTGATAATGAACACGTGCAATCTAGAAGGGTGAACGCCTGTATTCTGAGTTTTCTGTCTAAGGCCTGGCATTTCGCATAAATCCCAATCAGACGAGGGACCTGTATAGGCACCTGGGAATTCTCAGGATGAGTGTTCACTTATAGGATAAAGCACGTGTTCGCTATGTTATTATAATCTAGAAATTTTGATAAGTCAACGTTTTCGTTTATTCGTTTTAATTAATGAATAAATGATTATGCTCCTCATCTCATTGCCTTGTTTTTTTAACCTATGTCTCATTGAATCTCATTATGTTCATTATGTTTTTAGGAATGCCTCCTCATCATAGTAATCCCAAGAGCAACACCAGTAACAGCAATCAGGATGACCAAAATAACGACAATCCAGGCGGTGCTCAACTCGCTACAATCATCACCCAACAGATGGCTCATTAACTAGCAAAAGTACTCCACAATTTATTTGCCCAAGTGGTTCAGATAGCAAATGGAAACGGCAACGGTAATTGCAACAACAATGGCCATGGTAACGGAAATGCTCACCTTGTCTGCACCCTCAAAAATTTTAACACCTGTAACCCTCCCAAGTTTAGTGGTGATGAAGGGGCCACTAGTCTCTTGTAGTGGTTTGAAGGCATAGAGAATACCTTCATCAATAGCGAATGTCCTGATAACCTTAAAGTTCGATTCGCTATGAGTTTCCTTCAAAAACGGGCACTTACATGGTGGAATGAAGAAAAGCGTACTCGTGGAGCGGAAATGGCACTAGCTCTACCATGGAATCAAGCTAAGGAGTTAATGAAGGAAGAGTTTTGTCCGCGTAAAGAGATTAAGAAATTGAACGATGAGTTTCATACCCTTGTTCAAGACAGTGGTGATAATCTTGCTTACAATACCCGTTTCCACGAGCTCAGTCTGCTATTGCCCCATAAGGTCACCCCTTTAGCCACAGCCATCGAAAAGTACATTGGTGGTCTACCCATGCAAATCCAGGACACTGTGTTGGGAAGAGATCATGCTACTCTTGAAGAAGCTAAGCGTTTGGCAGCCATCCTAACTGACAATCATGTGAAGAATGGTACCCTGTTTCGTAAGGGTATAAGGAAAGATGCGAACTGACACCCAATATGAGCCTTCTTCTAAACGTAAAGCTGAACACCTTGCTGTGATCACCAATGCTACCCCTTTGACCCAAATAGCACCTGCCAAGAAACCCTATGGATGACAACTACCCTTGTGCAACACATGTAAATATGACCATCCTGCCCATTTTCTATGTCGCTTATGCACCAATTGTGGTAAGTTTGGACATTTGGCAAACACATGCCGGTCAGCCCAAACCCTTAATGCCAACCAATTGATTGCTCCAGCCCAACCTATTGCTCCTGCTCAAGCTCCTGGTGCTAGATAATCTGGAAGATACAACTATGGTCAATGCTTTGAATGCGGTGATCCAAATCACTTTCGGAATCAATGCCCTAATCCAATTTAGAACCATAATCCTCCTGCTTAAGGACGAGTCTATAGGAGTCGCAGAAGCACATAATCTTTTGACGCCAAGACTGTTGTTTTTGCATTAAATTTTTTGTTTTATTTTTGTTACAAATCAGTTTTGAGAGGGATTATCATTACCTTTATTTAGAAATTTCCAAATAATACTTATAACTTGTTGAAATTTAACTACCATGATATTTGAAAATTTGGAATATCATATTTTGTTTATAACCCTAGGAGACATTACTAGGAACTCGATGTTTATAGATCTATTTGTGCTAAGAACTTAATTGTTTTGATGCTTGAAAGTCGTTACTTAAAACATGATTGAACATGACTTTTGATGCATAAAACTAGAAAACTTGATACACGAGACAAGAAGAACATGTCCAGTACGATACCAACCATGTGATACAACATGTTGTTTTGATTAGAAAGACATAACACCCTAACGTAAGGTAAATTGGCGATTGCGGTCCGGAACATAATCGTGAATTTACAGGTAGTTAAGATGGGATGTATTTCTATTAGGACGTTAATAAGATGTTCAGTAAACTTTCAAGGTACCAATGGTGTAGTGGGTTAGCTGCGGTACACCCTTTATATAAACACTAATGGTGCTGCAAAGGTGAAACTGGGGATTGAACCAGGTGCTCGGGTAGATAATCACTACATTCTCGAAACATCCAAGGTGTTGTGGGTTAGTTGCGGTACACCCTATATATAAACACTGAAGGTGTCTAGAGAATGCGACTAGGAATCGAGCCAAGCATTAGTCCTAATTAGTGATGTGTTAGTCCAGCAAGATGCATTGTAACCTAGACTCAGTTACCATAAGTGTTTAATGATCAATGTTTACATCAAACCTAGGCCCCATTAGTGGTCCTAGGACCCATGATTCAGTTTTAATCTAGTTTGTTTGTTGATTCATTATAAATTCTCTTAGCTATCTATTCCTAACACTTCAATTCTCAAAGTTTGATTTCCCTTTTGAAACCAATACACACTACATCTCCTGTTGAGGCACCCGAACCCATGACTCTTGCCGTGTTTTAAACCAAACTACAACCACCGTAACTTTTACCTAGTACCCTCACTTTCTTTTAAGCAAATATCAACGACGGGATGAAGTTCCCAAAAGTAGGGGAGACTGTAACGTCATACAATTTTCCTAAAAATATATATATATTATATATTTCTTTTTATCAAAAGCTACACTATATTTTCAACACTTATACCCTACATTCTCTATAAACGAGTATATATTCTTAAAAATTATTTAAGAAATTTTAACATTCGTAAAACTCATACAAATTCTTAGTAAACTAGCCATGAATTTGAAAAAAAAAAGTAACATTTTCAAATTTGAGTTTTTATAATTGATAAACTTTGAAAGTTATAACACCAAAAATCCATAACCATTATACAAACTAAAATCCAAACAAACCTATAACCCAACCTAACCTGAACCCATACCCGAATCCACAAACAAACCAGCAATCCAAACCTTTTCCCTGTACCCGAATAACCAGACCCGGTCCGGAATCAAACCCACCGACAAAAGTCAACCATTGACTGCATAATTGAAGCTAGAATTGGAAAGCCTAATCAAACTTTATTGACCAGACGTGGGTGACCATCAGTCACGCGTCGAATCCTACTACCAATCACGCGTTAACAGCTCGAATTTGAGCATAATTGGCTCGACATTGATCACTCTCGGGTCAATGATCAAAACCTTCCTTTTTGTCCATCATAGTATAAATTGAACACACCATTTTGACCAAAATCGACCGAAAAACAAATCCCCAATCCCAAAATTCTCCATCTCTCTCTCTCGTTCAAGCCCAATTGCATCCCAAACCTAAATGACCATTTATTTAAATTAGGTTTCACATCTCGGGATTTATTGCCATTACTTTCATGCATTAGCACAAACAGTTATCATCCAAGGTGAGTTTACATAGCCCCTTTTTACTGTTTTACGTTTTTGGGGTGAAACATGTTCAAACTTGTTATTGATTCAATAAGCAATTACACGAAGTCTTTTGTGTTATCTTTGTGCACTTGTCTTGAACTTAACTGTGGTGAACATGCTAATTGAGATTCATTGATACAATTTAGTCACATGGTTGGTATCCAACTTAATTCCCAGTAGGTTTTGTTCTCACAAACTGCCTTGGATACTGCATTGACTTGTTAATTGCTAAACAAACTCTAATTTTTATCACATCAAAACCTATGTATTCTCACCAACTATTTATAGTTGACCCCCCATCTTTCCAAATTAACATGTTTCATGATTCAGTTGTCCCAAAGAAGAATTGCAAGCCATTGGATACATAGGATGCTTCAAGCTTTAGTCATTAGTTGAAAATTATGTATGTTTGATAACTAGAAATTTGTATGCACAAACTTTGGAATAAATAAAATATGCGTAATTTTTAGTACCATGTGTTGTTATACAATCGTCACTATGTGACACCTCGATGTTTCCGCCATCGGTTGGAGTGTTACAGTTATTCTTTTCTCGTTTTTATATACAATTGAGGATGAAGTGGTCCCGTAAGTGACTCAGTTCAAGTATTTGGGATAATATGTACAAAAAGACGGCGAGATTGATAGTAATGTAGCCCATCGCATCCAAAGTGGTTGGAGTAAGTGGAGAGCGGCCAGTGGAGTCTTGTGTGGTAGGAGATTCCCAGCTAAACTAAAGGGAAAATTTTATAGGGTAGCAGTTAGACCCGCTATGCTATATGGTTCAGAATGTTGCGCCATAAAAAGACACAAGCGCGCAAGATGGAGGTGGCAGAGATGAGGATGTTGAGGTGGATGTATGGACACACAATGTTAGGTCGGATAATAAATGAGGTGTTTAAGGAAAGGTTAGGAGTGACTAGTATATCAAAGAAGATACAGGAAGGTAGATTGAGATGGTATTGGCATGTGAAGCGGAGGCGAACATCGGCACCGGTTTAGAGCAGTTGAAAATGTTACCGTGGAGGGGAAGAGAGGTAGAGGGAGACCAAAATTGACCTGGGAGGAACGTATTAGGCATGATTTATTAGAGTTGCACCTCTCTGAGGACATGATACAAGATAGGACATCATGGAGGCGTATGATTAAGGTTAAGGACTTTTTGGGTGGATAGAATAGAGCTTTAGTTTTGTCTCAGGGATGTAGACTTGTTTACACTGTAGGGGGGACTCTACAGGTGATTGTCTTTCGTTTTTTGCGCATATATGTTGTTTGATGTTGAATGTGTTTTAATTTATAGTACTCTCTCCCCACATCAATGATTATTGTCTCATTTTTATTTTATTTTATTTTATTTATTATTTTTATTATTATTATTATTTATTATTTATTATTTATTACTATTTTTCCTAGCTCAGTTGTTGGTCCTTTGTTTTTTTGGAGTTGGGGGTCTCTCTGAAAGCAGCCTCTCTATTCCCAGGAATAGAGGTAAGATTTGGCTACATCTCACCCTCCCCAGACGCTACATGTAGTTTGCTATTTGTGGGATTGAATAGGTATGGTTGTTGTTGTTGTTTTATATACAATTAGTTAATCGATTTGATTAATATTGTCATTCATAGATTTGATTATAATGTGAATGATAACATACTATATGTAATATAAAAACTATTTTAAGTTGTTATCGTTTGTTTAATTAGCATTTTAGGTTTGTGTTGTTGATGTTTGTAGAGTTTGATGCTTCATTTTGTCATATGCATATTTTATATCGTAATGATAAAATTAATGTTAATGCATGTGTGCATTAAGATTGAAATTTCGGTTATTATTAGGGACATTTATTATAATGCACAAGTGCATATGTTATGTGGCAATGAAAAAAGTAATGTTAACGTACATGTGCATTAAGTCTAAAATTTTGGTTTTCATGTGTTATTTTCCTATTTGTAGATAAGGAATGGGGAAAATCAAAGTAGGTAACTTTCGTGTTAAAATCAAGGGATAAAGAGTAAAAAATGCCATATGCGAGCATGGATGATGACATAATCGTTGATCAGCATGTTAATAAAGGTTGTTATTATCTATTTAAGTCATTTAGAAAGATTTGTAAAATGTGCATATATGTATATTGTTCATACTACCTGATAAATGTTATTTGATTAAACACACAAACTATCCCGTATGCAGGTGTAGAAACAAAAGGAATCATATAAACAAGGCTAAGTAAGCGGAAATGTAATGAAAAAGTGAACAAGATGGTATATGTTTTGCACAATGTTTAACATAAGGTTGAATATGCACATGGGCATATTTATGGATGAACATGATATAATGTGCGTTTTGGCAAATGTATGTGCCGCTTCAGATTATAAAAAGAAAAAATCGGCAGAGTTGAAGCGGTGGCAATAACGTCAAATCAAAAGAAGGTTATAAAAAAGGACAAGTGGTGCTTGATACGTACACGACTCACATCACATCAACTACGGATAGTGATCAACAAACTGTCAAATAAACAAAAAGAGGCGGTTATAAAAATGGGGTTTGGAAGTATATTGCAACTAAAAACAGATGGTTTACCAGCAAAGTTACCACACAACGTTGTGGATAATTTTGTAGGTAGGTGGTCGGTGGTAAAATGAATGGTAGTTATTGTGGATATTATTGTTATCATTTTTTTTTGGTGTGTTGATGCGTTTGACAGAAATTTTGTGTAGTTGAATGATGCAAACAGTTGGGTAGAAAAAATGTTTGTTAGTTGGACGATGTTGATGTAAATATGTTGGTATTATATGGTAGTTGATGGATTGATTATGTTGGTGATTTTTGTATTTTTAGCGTATGTAAATTGATATGATATGGAAATTATCATATGCACATGTGCCTAGTTACAATTAATGCATATGTGCATATATTGAAGTGACACAAAAATGATTTATGGTGAAATATAATAATGCACATGAAGGTAATACACATGTGCGAAAATATTAATACTACACTGAATATGGTGAAGGTGTCTGTCAAATGAACAATATATGTATGATTAATGTATTAGTCATGATAAATATTTATGGGTTGTATAGGAAATTGACATATGCACGTGTGGAGGAGTATAAATAATGTGATACCCCGCATTTTCAGGTTAACACTTTAACTGAACTCTAGTTAACTTGTACTTACATTTGTAGCATTCTACTTAACTAGGGTTAGTTAGGTGAGTCATACGTTACACAGTTATAGGTTAATAACTGCATGAAAGGGTAATTCAGGGAATTACCGGACTACATACACGAGTGTTGAACCCCGAACGTTGGTGAATTGGTGAAATCCAACTATTGTGTTTGATATGTTTGAAATTATGTGCTATTACGTGATTATGGGTATTTATGTGATTAAATGTTAACGGATTAGTAACCGGGACGAGACGGGTCGGCACCCGAAGTTGTAACATGAACATCGTGGTTGCATTTTTAGATTATTAATAATAAGGTGTTTATTATTAAAAAGTTTTTATTTAGAAAAATAAAAAGAAAACAAAATGTTTTACATAAGCCTTCCCCGCGGAGCGCAAAGGGAAGGGTGAAATCCGCGCGGTCCGCACGGACTTAAATAACAATTTCTGGAATTTTGACACGTCGCGGAGCGCGGAGGGGGAGCCTTCTCCGCCGTGGTCCGCGAAGACAAGTCCAAGTCGGTTAATCACCTATTTAAACATGTTTTAACCTACTTTTTATCATCACAACAACCCTAATTTGTACATATACCCCACATACGAAAATGTTAACATTCATACACCTGCTTTGGCTCAAGAACACCATTCGGGAAACTTGAAGGTGTTCGGTTTGCTTGTTTAAAGAGCACTAGGTATAATCTTGATTCCTAAATATGTTTTAATCACTTTCATTATGTTTTAAAAAAAAAAAACAAGTTTGTCCAGATCTGATGTGAATCTTTTATAATCAAAACATGAGTTTTATAAAGATTAACTTGGTAAATAATGGGATTATGTGCTATTATGATGAGTTTTGTATGGATCTTGCAAATATGTTATTATTGATTGATCTAGGGTTTGTAGATGATAATATTCATGATACATCTTGCATGTGGGATCTAATATATGTTATGAACATGTTGTATTGTGTCTCTATGATCATGTTTAGGCGATATTATGAATCTAGGGTTTAATAATATTGAGTTTTAAAAGTTTTAAAAGTGGACAGATTGTGTGAGGTAATATGTAGGACAAGTAACATGATTTTAAAGTGTTTATTTTGATGGTTACTTGGTTCTAGCATGTAGCTTATGGTCTTAGATTTTCATAATGTGCAAGTTTGTATGATTTGGATGTCATTTGATATGTTTTTGGAATTTTATACAAACAAATGTCAAAACTGATTTTCGGACTTGTAATTTGGGTCGACTTTAAACGGCCATAAATAGAGATTTACAAAGAGCTAGATCACGAATTTTGGACAGTAGCTAGATACATGAGTTTTGTGACTTTTCCAACTACATTCATCCCATTTGGATGAATCCATGATTTTTAAGAATTTGTCTTGTAAATTGTTGCAACTGAAACGTTTTCAGAACCTAGCTGTGATAAACGATTTTCCATAATTTTTCAATATTGTTTTGTCATGCAACAAAAATAGTGACACATGTCTTGAGCACGTAGGGATGTTCAGTAAAATTTTGAGAGTCTAATATTTTGAAAAAGTAATTTTCAAAAATTCATTTAGACAGGGCATAATCTGCCCCGAAAACGCAGATTATCGAATTTATGCATAAATGCTTATTTGAAGTTGTGGCTGACTTGTTTGTAACTTGAACTTATGAATTAAAATGTTAAACTATATTTTTACAAACGAACTAAACGGTTTGGGTATTTAGAGTCATTCATATGACTTATGCTATTGGGATCCTGGTGTGTCACACGCCTCGTGGTATAAACCCCGCAGTGAAATTTGAGGGTGTGACAAATAATGAGCATGCTGGATAATGCACATATGCATAGGTTGAAAATAACACGATGGTGTATGTATTATGATTCGAAATAATATACATTTGATAAATGTATTATAGTTTCAAAGGTATGTTGATTGAAATGATATACACAGGAGTAATGTATTACGGGTGTTAAATGATTAGCTGTGGTCAATAGTTTGTCATATGCACATGTGCATAAATAAAAACAGTGCACATATTGGGCAATGCACATGCGTGTATGTTGAAATATTTAACAATGATATATTTTAGATATGAAAATCAAATATGTAATAGGAAGGTTTTTCAAGCAAATAATATAAAAAATGATTCAATATAAATTGTAATAAAAGTGAGTGATATTCATAAAACTTTTTTACATCAGATAATGAATGTTTAAGAATGGCTAGGTGTATTACGACGTATGGATGAACGTCTAGGTGGTTGTTCATGGTCGACCATGTATGAAGGGCCCTCAATATCATAATCAATATCTTCATCAGCATTAGTATCTGGATAATCATCATCATTGTCATTAACATTATCAGTATATTCTTTTGAGCATAGTATGTATCGATGTGTCACATATTTGATGGACTTGTCCCAGTTTTTTTTGTTCTTCAGTGTGCCGATACGGGTGGAAAATCCAGCTTTTCGCGCATATGTGTTGTACATCAGCACAACGTCGTCTCAATAGTCAAATGTACTATTTACAACTCGTGTGTATTAAGCATCAACATCGGGTATCCAGTATGTTGTGCCATTACGTGTAGCACAAACAAAAGATTTATTCGTTCCTGTATAGTAAAAACAAGATAAAAGTGATAATTATTAAGTTAGGTAGTATTATGTGTTGTTAAAGCTTGTTATGCACATGTACATTAATAAGAATCAAAGACCAAATTTGGTTATGCACTTGTGCGTATATATAGTTTTGTATTATGGTTGTAATTTAGTATTATATTTGGTATTATCTTACACATAAGTATGTGTATATGTGCATTGTAAATGATTAAACGATATAATACCTTTGGTTTCAGAACGTGTGTACTGCATATGTTCGGCAACTCGTGTATTTCTTGTTATGGTTGGTAGAGAAATAGTATCATATGTGACAAATGGTTCATAAACACTTTTGATAGCTGATGTAGACATGGATTATGTATACATTTATTCTATAATAGGAATATCATTTTTATTTCCAGCTATATTTGACGTAGTGCCTTCAATAGGATTAATTACTCTATTATCATTGGTAGTTGGAAAATGACCAACGCGAGAGGAATTGGAAGATGCCATAATTGTACAGCAAGGTGGTGTTACGGTGACGATGAGGTGGTGGTGCGGTGAAGGCGCGGTGGTGATATGGAGATGTTAGGGTTTACAGGACGGTGAAGACGTGGTGGTAAATTAGGGTCCACAGGATGGTGATGAAGAAGAATGTGTAGAAGAAGGTGGTATTACGGTGGCGATGAGGTGATAGTGCCATGAAGATACGGTGGTGATATAGAGGTGTTAGGGTTTACAAAATAGTGATGAAGAAGAAGGTGAAGAAGAATGTGGTGATGAAGTAGGTGTTAGGGCCGCGTGTTTTTTTTTAATTACAAAATACCCCATGTTCACATTGATTCATTAGTTTTCTCACTAAATGGTGTTCTCAAATGATAGTAGCCGATGTCCAGTAGCCGAAAGCATCACTAGCTTATGCTCTGACCCGAGTAGCATGGGGCACGTGGAATCCCATGTGAATCAGCAATATATATATATATATATATATATATATATAGTAGGAAATTTGGTTTTTATGAGAAGTGTGAGAAGGATTAATAATAGACATGTAGGAATCATGTTTTGGATTTAGGAATGATGTTTTGGTTGTTTTGGCTTGAAAAACATTAAACACAACAATTTAAAACACAATGCAATGTATTATAGTCATTCAAATTAAAACACAGATACACTAGCAAACACTTAAAACACATTGCTTAATGTTCTTGACATTGTGTTTAAGTTTTAAGCTTAAAATACATTGTTTTCGGTTTTTTAATTGTTATGTTTGGTGTTTTTTTAAGCAAAACAATCCAAAACATCATGAATAAGCTCAAAAAATGATACATAAATATCAGTTTTTAATCATTTTCACACTTCTCACAAAAACCTATTTTCCTACAAGATCCCTACCCTATATATATGTGTGTGTGTTTGCAAAATCTATATGCATTATGTATAATTGGATCAGTTAATTCGGTTATGCCACTGGCAGAACTTTTTTAGATTCCCTAAAAATTTTGAATATTTTATATGTATTGCGTATACCCCTGATTTTACCGAAAATGCAGTTCAAGCTCCGATAATGATTACACCAAGGCAAATGTTTTGGTTAATTGATTATGACTTAATCGAACTAATTTAAATGTTGTTTACCGTCGCAACGCGCGGGCACCCTACTAGTTAAAACAAGTGCACATAATTAAAATAAAGCACGTTTGATTTTAAGTACGGATAATGATTCAAATTTACAAGGTGTCACATAATAAAACCTTTTAAATATCCAGGTAAACTAGCCCAATAGTAAACAACCCCAAAGACTTTTGCACAGAACAATTTCCATGATAGAAACAGTACTATTCAACACATACAAACTTCGTAAAAGAAATGAAAAACAATCCTTGGCATAGATATCATCAAAGTTGTAACTTATCTTCAAATGGGACATGATATTTCAACTAATCACAACGAAAACATTACGCAGCTTGTTGCCCGTCTACCCGCGCCTCACTTGTAATTCTTGTTGCTTTTAGTATGAAATGAAAACTAAGGTTCCAATAATAGAAAAGTTTACTTTGCATCCTTTTCCAGGCTGCACGTGATAATAGCGTAATGATGGTAACCCCAAGGAGTCGAGCAGCAAGTCCGGCCATTACCAGATAAGCAACTGTGTATACTATGTACGGCCATTTGCATTTAGGATATAGAATGAAAAAGCTGATAATAAAAGCAATGGCTACAAAGTATACGGCGTGCACCAGTAATAATTGAGCAATCCTCCAATCGGCAATTAACATATCCAGGTTTTGAGATTGAGGAAAAAGGATGAAGGATAGGAACATGAAGATTGAACTTGTAGAGAAGATAAAGGACATGGCATCGATTACTACAAAAGCAGCAAAAGTCTTGTTGTGGAGGAACATAGGAAATCCATTATGTTGATCAAACCCACCAGGAATTGAATAAACCAAGGAAAATCCTATGGTGCATACGAGCGCAGCTACCACCAAGGATTGATTAATTGTATCATTTATCCATTTAACACTTTGGAAAGCTAGATCATTGTGGTTCTCCATGAATACTTCCTTTGGTGTTTGGCCGGCGGTATTCTTCACTTCTCTACAAGGAGGGGGGACTATACCCTCTACTTCCTGCAATAAAGACAGACACCTATAAAAGCATATGATCATATATAAAAAAACATATAAAAAACTCTTTTTACCTATTTAAACTTTTATTTGATTAAATATAACTTTTTACATGAAATTTTTTACCTATAGTTTTGTTAAAAGGTTAGTATCATTTCAATTTGTTCTTATAATTGTGTCAAGTCTAATGCATATGTCTTGTGTGGTTTGTTCATGAGTGCAAGGTCTGTTGATGGTCAAGATGGTCGTGGTCAAGTCTCATGTGTCAAGATGGTCGTGGTCAAGATGGTCGGTCGTGGTCAAGATGGTCCTGGTCAAGTCCTGATGATCGAGTTGTAGCTGGTCTAGTTGCTGGGTTCGTGATCATGTATTGTTCGTATGTATCAGTCATGGATAAAAGCCCACATGGATAAAAGCCCATCAAACTTAGTGGCCCAATACAAGAAGTCCAGGTGTTATTAAGGGCCCAGTCCATTTACACGATTATATCAGTGGATTATTCTCGTTCGTCCGATCATGATCCGTGTGAAGTACTTTGATCGTGTGGCTCTCATTTGTTGTTTTGTGCTTTCTCTTCTCGATTTCTTCACCAGCCTATATAAGGCTTCTCTTCGTCCACTGTTGACTTTAATCACAGATAATTGTTTTTAGGGTTTGAGTATTCTCTTTCACTTTCATCTAGATCTTCTGTTAGGGTTTCTGTAAATCAGATACATCTTGTATCTGAGATAGAGCTTGTAACATTCTCTTTTGATCTTTAGATAGGTTAGTTGGTAAAGAGGCTCAAATTGTTGATCAGATCTTGATGTTCAGATCTGATTGTTGATCTTGGTTGATTCATTTAATCTTTGGGTTGGGATTTAATAAATAAGAGTTTTCTTTGTGATAATCCATGTTTTATAACATGGTATCAGAGCTCTAGGTTAGCTCTTGGGTTGTGATCTGAAAGGATAGTGTTCTTCTTCCGCTGTGCATCTTGGATCTTGATCTTAGATCTTGATCTTGGATCTTGGATCTTGGATATTTCAAAGGTTATATCAAGGGAAGCTCTTGTGAAAAAAATAATCCTATCTAGGGTTTGTATCTCGGTATTCGAGAAAGGATCTGTCACTGGAAGTGGAATATAGCATATTTTCTTCCACTGATTTGTAACCCTAAGTGAAGGTTACAGTCAGTGGTATATTGCTTGGAAGCTTGCTACTCGGTGAGATCGTTCCTCTTTTTTGTTTTTTGTCGTTGTGTCTAGGAGCACCTGGCCGGGTTAGGGGGACCGGCATTGGCTCAACAACGTGCAGTTGTGTGTTGCTGTGATCTATTATTGTCTTTTACTTGTTTATTTGTTGACTGATTTGGTTTGTTTTTTGTTGAGTCTTCTATTTTTTCTGTTGAGTGATTAGGTCTTAGAGGACTTCCGTGTTAAGACTTGTCCTGGCACCTTTTGAGTGACGAACCAGGAATCTGGATCACTGACACGGTTTCGTCCTGTGTGAGGGTGTCTGTTGGTTTGATTTTTTGTTGTTTCTTGGTGATTTGCTTTGTTATTAGTTTTTAGTAAAAAATGCCTGGGGATGATGACACCATTGTCAACTCCTCTAGTGGAGGAGGAGGAGGCAGTGATGCCCCCGGTGTTACTCTTGTGAGTAAATTGGATGCTAGTGATCCACTTTACCTTCATCCTAGTGACTCTGCTAATCTAAGTATAATAACTATAAAACTTACTGGCACAGAGAATTACACTGTTTGGTCTAATGCACTTAAACTTGCTTTACAAGTAAAAAACAAATGGGGTTTTATTGATAAAACTTGTGTTAGGTCTATGGATGATGAGGTATTGGGTAGACAATGGGATAGATGCAATTCAATTGTTTTAACTTGGATTCTAAATTCAATAAGTGAAGAATTATACATGGGTCATGTGTTCTCTGAACTTGCTTTTGATGTGTGGAATGAATTAAAAGAGACTTATGATAAAATAGATGGGTCAGTGGTGTTTGATTTATATCAAAAAATTAACTCATTTTCTCAAAATGGAACTTCTGTGTCAGAATATTATCATAGATTGAATATTATGTGGAAACAAATGGATCAAATTTTACAATTACCATCTTGTACTTGTAATGCATCAAAGGAATTTAATAATTTCAATAACATGATAAAACTTATGCAATTTCTAATGGGTTTGGATAATACTTATCAAGCTGTTAGGACTAGTTTGTTAATAAAAGAGGTGTTACCAACTGTTAAAGAAGCTTTTGCTGTCATTTCTAGAGAAGAATCTCATAGAAATGCCAGCAATACAGGCAAGAGAGGACAGTCTCTTGCTTTGTTCTCCAAGGCTTCTCAACCACCTGAGTTTAAAAGGAATAATAAAGTTTCTAATCAAAATCTAAAATGTACTCAGTGTAATAAGGTTGGTCATACTGTAGACAAATGTTTTGAAATTATTGGATACCCTTCTTGGATGAGACCAAGAGGGGGTCAACCAAAGAAGGTGGTTGTTAATAACAGTGTTTCTAACAATAATGTTTCTGATAATTCTGATGAAGTTGTTAAGTCTCTAACTCCTGATCAAATAAGCAGGCTGTTAAGTTTGTTAGGAGATAAACATGATAGTCAGAAAAGCTGCAATGTTGTAGGTAATATGTTAAATCCTTACTGTGCTAGTGTTATGTTCAAACCTGCTTATTGTTTTGTCAGTGGTATTAATAAACAAGTCTTTGTGGGTTGGATAACTGACTCGGGGGCAAATCAACACATGGTTAAAGATGATAAACATTTAACTGAGTGTTTAGATGTTACTGATTTAAATATAAGAGTGAAACATCCAAATGGTACAAATGCTTTGGTCACTAAAATTGGTAACATTAAACTTACTGAACGTGTTGTGTTAAAAGATGTGTTTGTTATTCCTGAATACAATGTGAATTTAATCTCTGTACATAAACTAGCTAAGGATAACAAGTTATATATTGGTTTTGATGAAAGTAATTGTTACATTCAGGACTTAATCACCAGGAAGGTCCTGGTGACTGGTAGTCAAGTGGATGGTCTTTATTACTGTGGTAGCTCTGTGATTTCTAGCAAGGTGTGTTATAACAGTTCTGTTATGTTTAATTTGTGGCATGATAGGTTAGGTCACCCATCTAGTAATGCATTGAAAATGTTAAAGCAAAGATTAAACATAGGAACAATTGATAATAATCATCCTTGTGAAGTCTGTCAAAAGGCTAAACAACATAGGGATCCATTCCCTTTGAGTGAGCATAAGTCTAAGTCCATAGGAGATCTTGTTCATATAGATGTTTGGGGCCCATATAGAGTTGCTAGTAGGGAAGGTTTTAAATACTTCCTTACTATAGTAGATGATTACTCTAGGGCTGTGTGGGTATGTATGATGAAGAATAAACTAGAAGTTTTTGAAAATATTCAAGATTTTGTTGCTATTATAGAAACTCAATTTAAAACCAAAGTAAAAGTGTTTAGGAGTGATAATGGTACTGAGTTTATTAATAGTCAAGTAAATAACTTCTTTAAGTCCAAAGGTATTCTTCATCAAACAACTTGTGTCTACACTCCTCAACAGAATGGAGTTGTAGAAAGAAAACACAGACATTTATTAAATGTTGCAAGAGCATTACTGTTTCAAAGTAATGTTCCTTTAAGGTTTTGGTCTGACTGTATTTTAACTGCTGCTTATCTTATTAATAGGACTCCTTCTTCAGTTCTAGGTGGAAAGACTCCTTATGAGGTAGTTTATAAGTTTGAACCCTTTCTAGACCAGTTGAGATTGTTTGGTTGTTTGTGTTTCAGTGTAAATGTAGATGAGTCTGATAAGTTTGCTAGTAGAGCAGAAAAATGTGTTTTTATTGGATACTCTACTGAAAAGAAGGGTTACAAAGTTTATGGTCTTGAAACAAAAAATTGTTTTTATTCAAGGGATGTTAAATTTTTTGAAACTTTGTTTCCATTTAAAGAAAATCAAGTTTTTGATAAAGTAAATGATGTTTTGCAAACTGAAATAACACATCTAAATTTTTTTGATACACTTGAACAATCACAGTCTCAACTTCCCAATGATGAGAGAAAGGGTAACAAGGATGTTGATTCAGAGACACACAGGTCTCAGCAATCAGCATCCAAATCTTCAGAACTTGAAG
Source organism: Ambrosia x helenae (assembly GCA_030844895.1). Classification (NCBI taxonomy): domain Eukaryota; kingdom Viridiplantae; phylum Streptophyta; class Magnoliopsida; order Asterales; family Asteraceae; genus Ambrosia; species Ambrosia x helenae. The sequence goes on from CM061234.1 coordinate 66,640,271, forward strand.
GCATGGCTGATACTCAGCAGCCCAGTTCTGAAGAAAATAGGTCTGATAGGGCTGAGTGTGATTTATCTGAAAATGAAAATGTCAATATTGGTACCCCTGAGGGAAATAACAGTCCTGAATTGGTTCAGACCTTAACTAGGAAATCTGCTAGGGAGTCTGTTCTACCTAAGAATTTGAAAGACTATGTCCTAGATAGTAAAGTTAAGTATGGCATAAACAAGGTAGTTAATTATACTCATTTCTCACCTGAATACAAATGCTTCTTGTCTTCCTTAAATAAGGAGCATGAACCTTCTTCATTCACAGAAGCTGCTAATAATCCCTTATGGATTGCAGCTATGAATGAGGAGATTGAAGCCCTTCATAGGAATGACACTTGGGAGTTAGTTGATCTCCCAAAAGGAAGAAGCATTGTAGGGTGTAAATGGATATATAAAATAAAATACAAGTCTTCAGGGGAAATAGAAAGGTTTAAGGCTAGGTTAGTTGCCAAAGGATTTAGCCAAAAACAGGGGGTTGACTTTGAAGAAACCTTCTCCCCTGTGGTTAAATTGGTAACTGTAAGATGCATTATTTCCATAGCTGTTCATAACAGTTGGGAATTGTACCAACTTGATGTGAACAATGCTTTCTTATATGGAAATCTTAATGAGGATGTTTACATGGCTTTGCCAGATGGATATTATTCCAAAGAGGAAAATAAAGTGTGTAAACTGAAAAAATCATTATATGGGCTGAAACAGGCTCCAAGGATGTGGAATGAGAAGTTAGTCACTGTTCTAACTGACCTTGGTTTTAATCAAAGCAAGTGTGACCATTCTTTATTTTTTAAAATGTCTAATTCTGTTATTTTGTACTTACTTGTGTATGTAGATGATATAGTAATTACAGGAAATAACAAAGAAGAAATTAATAGAGTTAAGGAGAGTCTTAGGTCTAAGTTTTTGATAAAAGATTTGGGAGAACTTAAATATTTCTTAGGGATTGAAGTTATAAAAGATAAAAAAGGTATATGTTTGTCCCAAAGGAAATATTGTCTTGAACTTCTTGCTGAATTTGGATTGACAGGGTCAAAACCTGTTAATACACCTATAGACCAAAACCATTCTTTAACTGCTTTGTGTAAGCAAAATGCAAATGTGTTAACCAACATTACTGGCTATCAGAAATTGATAGGAAAATTAATCTATTTAGCCCATACTAGGCCTGACATTGCTTATGCTGTCCATTTTTTGAGTCAACACATGCATAAACCCTTAAATGGTCATCTTAAAATTGCAATGAGATTATTAAGGTATCTAAAAAAGTCTCCTGGGAAAGGTGTTTTGTTTTCTAAAAGTTCTCAGTTAAACTTGACTGCATACTCTGATTCTGACTGGGCCAAGTGTTTGGAGACCAGAAAGTCTGTGACAGGGTTTTGCATTTTCCTTGGAAACTCTTTGGTTTCATGGAAAAGTAAAAAACAGTCAACAATTTCTAGGTCTTCAGCTGAGGCTGAGTTCAGGGCAATGTGTGCCACTACGTGTGAGTTAATGTGGTTAAAAAACTTACTTGGTGAACTTGGTATAACTGTTGATTTACCAGTTAAATTATATTGTGACAATACTGCTGCTTTAGCTATAGCTGCTAATCCGGTGTTTCACGAGAAAACAAAACATTTTGAACTAGATTTGTATTTTTTGAGAGATCAGATTTTGAAGGGTGTTGTTAAAACAGAAAGTATTGCTTCTGTTGATCAAAAGGCTGATGTGTTCACAAAAGGGTTATTTCCAGCTCAACATGATGCTTTGTGTAATGAGCTAAGTTTGTTTGACCCATTCCAAGAAACAAATTGAGAGGGGGTGTTAAAAGGTTAGTATCATTTCAATTTGTTCTTATAATTGTGTCAAGTCTAATGCATATGTCTTGTGTGGTTTGTTCATGAGTGCAAGGTCTGTTGATGGTCAAGATGGTCGTGGTCAAGTCTCATGTGTCAAGATGGTCGTGGTCAAGATGGTCGGTCGTGGTCAAGATGGTCCTGGTCAAGTCCTGATGATCGAGTTGTAGCTGGTCTAGTTGCTGGGTTCGTGATCATGTATTGTTCGTATGTATCAGTCATGGATAAAAGCCCACATGGATAAAAGCCCATCAAACTTAGTGGCCCAATACAAGAAGTCCAGGTGTTATTAAGGGCCCAGTCCATTTACACGATTATATCAGTGGATTATTCTCGTTCGTCCGATCATGATCCGTGTGAAGTACTTTGATCGTGTGGCTCTCATTTGTTGTTTTGTGCTTTCTCTTCTCGATTTCTTCACCAGCCTATATAAGGCTTCTCTTCGTCCACTGTTGACTTTAATCACAGATAATTGTTTTTAGGGTTTGAGTATTCTCTTTCACTTTCATCTAGATCTTCTGTTAGGGTTTCTGTAAATCAGATACATCTTGTATCTGAGATAGAGCTTGTAACATTCTCTTTTGATCTTTAGATAGGTTAGTTGGTAAAGAGGCTCAAATTGTTGATCAGATCTTGATGTTCAGATCTGATTGTTGATCTTGGTTGATTCATTTAATCTTTGGGTTGGGATTTAATAAATAAGAGTTTTCTTTGTGATAATCCATGTTTTATAACAAGTTTCCTTGTTTCTCACCTTTTTGTGGTCCCCTGATAACTTCTACCTTTAACAAGGGCTCCTTGCCTAAAGAAAAAAATTCATCTGGTATATTTTTCGTTTACCACATCTATGAATAAACAAAGATGGAGGACCACCTACTTTATAAAGGCAAGGTAAGCCTTAGCAAGGATTAATAAATTGTTTTACTTACATAGTTAGTGATAGGACGATTAAGAGGAAAGAAAAACAGAGAAGAATACCCAACCCAATCGTGATCTTTATTCATATTATCAGTTGATTATATACTGATTACAACTCACATAACTACCAATCTTTATTACATTTAAGTCCCTGGACTATTATTCATTATTATTTCACACATCAATACTCCCCCCCCCAAAAAAAAAGCATTTTTGTCTTCAAAAATCCATCTTAAAATCGGGAAACCTTAGCTGCAAATATTCTGCATTTTCCCAGGAAGCCTCAGTCACTGGTAGCTTATACCATTGCATTAAAACGTCCACTGAAGCCATGTTACCTCTTTCAACCATTCTTCTTTGTAACACCTGTAAGTGTTAAAACAAGAACCTGGGCTCTGTTGGTAGAGGGGTCACCTGAGTCACATCTCCCCTTGCCAACTTGAGTAAGGACACATGAAAACTGGATGCACTTTTGCAGCAGCAGGCAGATCCAGTTTATAAGCTATACTTACCATCTTGTCAAAGATCATAAAAGGTCCAAAAAACTTAGGACCAAGCTTGCTATACTGAGAGGCCCTTAGTGTAGTCTGACCATATGGATGCAATTTTACATACACAAAATCACCAACATTAAACTCTCTTTCACTTGTCTTTTGATCAGCAGCTTGCTTCATTCTGTTTTGGCCCCTAGCCAATGAAAATTTCAGCAACTTGATTGTCTCTTCTCTACCGGTTAACACCTCATCCGCAACAGCAATTCTCACATCTCTTGGGATATAATGGACAAATAATGGGGGAGGGTATCCATACAATGCCCAAGGATATATGGAAATTGATATTGTACAAATACTCGGCTAGTGGCAACCATTTGACCCATTGTGATGGTTTATCCATAATCATGCACCTGAGATAGGATTCCAAGCACCTGTTGACTACTTCTATCTGTCCATCAGTCTGTGAATGACGGGCAGAAGACATTGCCAACTGAATTCCCTGCAAAGCAGTGAATTCTTTCCAAAATTTACTGATGAAAATGGGATCCCTAACTGATACAATGGTGTCTGACCACCCATGTAGTTTAAACACGTTATCAAGGAACACCTGAGCCACTTGAGCAGCTAAATAAGGATGAGTTAATGCCATAAACTGGCCATACTTTGTAAGTCTATCAATGACTAAAATGATGGAATCTTTACCCTAGGACTTAGGTAAACCATTTATAAAATCCATGGAAATATCAGCAAACACATGATTAGGAATAAGTAATGGTTTATATAGACCTGGAAAGGCCACAGTTTCATACTTAGCCCTCTGACAAACTTGACAATTTCTGATGAAGTTTCTGACTTGCTTATGAATTCCCTTCCATGTCAGCAATGACTGAATTCTCTGAGTTGTGCTATGAATTCCAGAATGGCCACTAGTACTACCAGAGTGACAAAAAGCCGCAATGGTTTCTTGTAACTCCTTATCTTTTCCCACAACAATCTTTCCCTTCTTTAATAAAGCAATCCCATTCCAGCTGTACTTTGCAATTGTCTTTCCATCTTTCAAGTCTTGTAACATTGTTTGCAGTTTAGGATTAGAATTCCAAAACTCTTGAATCTTGTTCCAAATGGAAGGTTCAAAGGTGGATATTGTAATGTTCATCAGGGCTGGTGCATTAACCATGGACAGTGCATCTGCCACTCCATTTTCACCGCCCTGCTTATAGACAATCTCAAAATCATACCCCATAAGCTTTGCAAGCCACACTTGTTGCAAGGATGTAGTAATCGGGCGTTGATGTAAAACGAGCGGCAGACTGTGCGTCCATCGTCTGACGGACATATGCTAGTCCGCTGTCGTAAAACGGGCGGTAAATCGTGCGTCCATTGTCTGATAGACGCATGCTTGTCTGCTGACGTAAAACAGGCGGGAGAACCGGCGTCATGCTTTTATGGGAGCAACTTTGTGAGTTGATTTTTGATATGGTATTATTAGTTTTTGGTACCATATCCCTTCAAGTCCCCCCCAGTCCAGTGCTCTGGTGCTGGATTGTGTAGAGGTGATGAGGGAGTGTTGGACTATATTTAACATGAGAGGGATGAAATTTACATATGTACTTTTAATTACATCCAGTCGTCACTGGGTTTTCATGTAATAAAAAGTGTGCATGTATTGACGATCATCGTCAACTGGTGCGCGTACAGTGATCAATATGTGAGGCGTATGACGGGATAATCGCTTGCGCGGGACCTGATCAAGTGACCGGCGGGTTTGCGCAGTATGGCGGAAAGGTGGAAAAAGGTTATTTTTTCATCTCTTCCTTTAGCTTCAGGAAGAAGGAGGTGTCAGGCGTTTGGGCGCTTTTAGATGTTGTAAATAAAGAAAGAATACCAATTTTTTCTTTGTCGCGCCGGCGTGACACCTGAGTATGTGTCAGGCGATGTTGCGCATGTAGATGATGTAAATAAAGAAATATGAGCTTGTTCCTTTCTGCGCAGGTGTGATGCCTGTGGAGGCGTCGGGCCTTGAAGCGCATCCATAAGATGTAAATAATGGAAAACGTGAAGTTTTTTCTCCTGACGCTGGCGTGATGCCTGAGGAGGCATCGGGCCTTGGAGCGCATCTAGAAGGTGTATATAATGGAAAACGTGAAGTTTTTTCTCCTGACGCTGGCGTGATGCCTGAGAAGGCGTCGGTCTTTGGAGCGCATCTAGATGATGTGGGGAAAAGGTGTTTCTTATCCGAATATGCGCCTGCTGAAGTGCAGTTATTGCGCATTAAACTTGTCTTTTTGAATTCTGTGCAAATTGAATGGCGGGAATGTTTGGATATGAAGAGACGTGTCTGACGGTTCGTACATTCGTGTTGGGGAACGTGTCTGACAGCTGTTGCAGTTGGTATGTTAGTGGGCAGACACGTGTCGACCATCGGTGATGTTTGACAGCTGGTGGGTATTGCAACAGTCAGACAGGTGGCCCGCGCGCGGCGCCGCGCGCGTTAGCTGTTTGACACGTTGCCCTTCTGACGTGTCGTCTGGTGATTGGACCTCCATTGAAAAAGTTCGTCTGTCATGATTAACTCCCCTCCCGTCGTAATTAATGCGATAGAAATAAATAGGAGTTCCCCCCATTAGTTTTCTTCATCGTTTTCATTTTCTTTCTTCTTCTCCGGCGAGTTTCTCTCAAATTCTGGTGAAAAGGCCTTTAAAAATTTTACAATTTTTCTTCGTTTCTTTTTGCCCTCTTTCTGACAAGATGTCTTCTGACGACAAGAAAGCTGAGTTGGAGATGGTTGAAGCTCAAATCGTCTGGTCAAAGGATAAATACTAAGCCCTTCTGCACAAGTACGATATGCTCCGGTAATGGGAGCCGGAGCTCCTAGAGAAGGGAAAGACGCCGATGGATTGTCCGGAGGACAAAATCTGTCTTTATGAGGCCTTCTTTTTGAAAGGTTTATTCCGGATTCCGGTGTCTAGATTTTTGGTTTCTGTGTTGCAATAGTATGGCATGCACATCTCTTAGATAAGCCCTTTTGGGGTGATGAGGATGATGCATTTTGAGGCCACCTGTAAGACGTTAAGGATGGAGCCCCAGTTTGAGCACTTTAATGTGTTCTATAAACTGGAAGTGAAGGATAGTGGGTGGGTATCCTTTGTGGAGAGGTCGAAGTCTGTGACTTTGGTGGTGGCGAAGAGCTTGCCTAAGAGCCTTCGAGACTGGAAGAGGTGCTTCTTCTATCTGAAGAAGGAGGACATTCCGGCGGAGATGCAGTGGCTGAGGCTTCGTGCCGGTCAGAAACCGCCGGCGTTTGAGGTGATGAAGGATTTTCAGGAGGAGGAGTGGTTCAAGACGCTGTTTGCTCATCAGACTCGTCTAGATGATCAGGACAAGTGTGATGAGGGTATGTTGAGACTGCTATGATGTGCTCCCGTACGGCGATGGAGGTGTGGCGTTGGGGGCAGGTAATTACCTTATTTTCAGTCTTTATCATTCCTTCGTCGTTGGTTGTTTGTGGTGTTGAAAATGAATAACTCTGTGCTTTTTTGCAAGTGAACAACATTTTGATTTTTTTGCTACAAGGGTGTCTCGCACCGCGTTCATGCAGATCCCTAATGGTGAAGTTTTCAGGGTGGAAAAGATGCGAGGGAACATCCTGATCCCTACGCGGATCGAAGGTGCGCCCGAAAACCCTCTTGCAGTTGGTTTTCTTGTTAACCTTGAACCCGTGTTTGCGCGTACTGTGGCATGGGTTGATTATGTTTTTTTTGTCTGATGATGAATTTAGCGGGTCATCATCTAATCTAATCCATCGTACGCGTCGCCCTGTAGGTAGTGGTTCTAGCGGTTCGGTAGCTGCGACCCATGGTGTGGGTACAAGTAGCGGCGGTTCCGATACTGGTGAAGGGGCGACTAGCAAAGGTAAGATTATTTTCTTTATCTGTTGTTTGGTAGTTTGTTTTGTCCATCTTCTGAGTAAATTGTTTGTTGTGCAGGTGCGACCCACAAGCGTAAGTACCTGACGCCGCCAAATCAGGATGCGCTTGTGGAGCCATCGCCGAAGAGGACGGCGACTTGTGAGGGTGTTACCACCCATATTCTGGAGGAGGTTACCGCGGAGGGAGGTCATGGTCTTCAGCAGCCGCAGACTGTGCAGCTGGATTTTGAGCCCCCACCAACGCGTGAACCCTTGGGGAAGAAGACTTTGAGGAAGCTAAGCAGTAAGCGTTTTCTACGCTTTTTGATATTTCTTTTTATTACTTATGATTCTAACCTTTGGATTTTCCTTTTTGTAGCCTCTGTTCCGCCTTCTATAAAGTAGTCGCAGGAGGAGCGGAGGAAGAAAGCAATGGAAGATGAGCGGGCCAAGGCTGAGGCCCGTTTGTTGGAAGAGCAGGCCACACAGGAGACTGAGGCTGCGCGGATAAGGGAAGGACAAGCGCGGGCCGCCGAGGCCGCTCTTAAGAAGAAGAAGGAGGAGGCGCGGGCCTTGGATGCTACGTGAAAGCAGAAGCAGGAAGAGGCCCATCTAGCGGCCATTGCTGCCAAGGAAAAGGAGTTGCAGGAACTCAGTCATCAGGTGTTGCTGAGGCAGCATGATGCCTTGGTGGCTGTAAAGAAGGAGCAAGCCCAAGCATTGGCTGCTCAGGGTGGTGGTGGGTCGTAGATGGAGCCGTTGGTTGTGGACTTGGATACGGTGGAGACTCCACCGGTTGATGGCAGGGATGGTGGCATCGCTAGGCCATAAATTAAAAAAGTTGAAGGTGGTGGGGCGTCTTCCAGTGGCCCCATTTTTAAGCTTGACACTCTGGTGTACGTCCCAAAATGGCGTATCACCGAGAGCTGTCGATTACTTAGTCCTTTCGCGGCTGAGGAATTTGTTGACTGTGCGTCACTATTAGCGTAACCAGGACCGGGGCACATTGCTTTCAGAAATGTGCTCAAACCTGACGCTTGCGTTGGGTAATCTGTATGGCATCCGTCGGGCGGAGGATGACTTTGCAGATGAGCAAGCTACGTTGGCTCATGAGGCGGATCGTTTGGCCGGGGAGAAGGGCGTGTTTGAGATGGCTAGGCAAAAGGATTATGATGCTGCTGAAAAGCAGAAGACTTGGCTGGAGTCTTCTGCTAATGTGAATAAGGAGCTTGAGCGCCATCATCTGGCGGTGCAAAACGCCGAGTCGAACCTCCCCAGCCAGAAGAAGGTTGTGGTGGAGAAGGTGAAGGAGTTGGAGGAACTGACCTCCAAGTATGCGACGACCCTTGCTGATCTGAACAGCAAGGATGAAGACGTGGTGAGGGCGACCACTCGTATATCCGAGTTAGAGAACGAGGTTGGTGCCTTTGCCCAAGAAAGGGAAGCTTGGGCCGCAGAGAAGGTGGCCCTGTTGGCGTCGAAGAGAGCGTCTGATGAGAATGCTCTATGGATGATGTATGATGGCATCACTGGTGTAAGTTTCTTTTGATACTTTGTGTTTTTCCTTCTTATAAATTACTTGCCTTATATGTTTATGTTTTATCTTTGTAGATCTTCAGCCGTATCTGGAATGAGCCCAAGATGGGTAACCAGGTGGCGGAGATTGTGGATGCCGCGTGAGTTGTGGGGTTACGTGCTGGTTGGTTAGAAGGCTTCCTGGCGGCTAAAGACGGCGCTCCGGTAGAGGACGAACCTTTTCAAGACATCGATACAGAGACGGATATTTTGGACCAGCTGGAGAAGCTTGATACTATGGAGTTTCTTATGCTTGGAACGGTCCAAAAGTGCCTTGCGGACCCGGATCCCATTGGTCGGTTCAATCATTGGATGTGCGAATCTGACAGGATTGGGCGGGAGCGTGCTGAGAAGACAGGTGCGGACAAGGCCGCTAAAAACGTCGATACAGAGATGGATATTTTGGACCAGCTGGAGAAGCTTGATACTATGGAGTTTCTTATGCTTGGAACGGTCCAAAAGTGCCCTGCGGACCCGGATCCCATTGGTTGGTTCAATCATTGGATGTGCGAATCTGACAGGATTGGGCGGGAGCGTGCTGAGAAGGAAACTGCGGACAAGGCCGCTAAAGAGGCTGCGAAGGCGGCTGGGTTGGGTAGCTCGTAGACGGCACATGAGTCTCCTCAGTAGTTTATACTTGTAATATTTTCTTTGAACCTTTGTAAATATACCAACCGTTGCTTATGAAATGAAGTTTCTTTGAAAATGTCTTTGCATGTTGTTGTGAGAATTGATTTAGTGATCTTGTCTTTTGACGAGTCTGGAGAGCGTCGGTCATGAGCGTCCAACATGAAGAGTTAATTAACTTCATGTAAGAAGATAGTTAAGCGTCTGACATGAAGAATTAATTAACTTCATGTTAATGGTAGTTAAGCGTCTGACATGAAGAGTTAATTAACTTCATGTTAGAAGGTAGTTGAGCGTCTGGCATGAAGAGTTAATTAACATAATGTTGAAAGGTAGTTGAGCGTCTGACATGAAGAGTTAATTAACTTCATGTTAGAAGGTAGTTGAGCGCTGATAGTTTTAGGGAGAGTGTTGTAGTTTACTGAACAACTGTATAGTAATAAAAAACATGATGGGTTACAAGAAACAAGGGCGCAGTTGCGCTACATTCCATGATCTCGGTATACCATCGAGTCGTTCTAGCGTGTAGGCGCCTTTGCCTAATACTAGTTGAATTTTGTAAGCACCTTCCCAATTAGGCGCTAATTTCCCTGGGCGCTTTGAGTGTGAAGCGTTGTTATCTCTTAGGACATAGTCCCCGATGTCGAAGGCGCATGGTTTAACTTTGGAGTTGTAGTAGCGTTCGAATTGTTTTTTATAGTTGGCTTCTCGTAAAGTTACCACTTCGCGTCTTTTGTCCAGGAGATCTAAGTTGAGGCGCAATTCATTGTCGTTATCTGTTTGTGTCACATTGAGGACTCTTGGAGATGGGAAGCCGATCTCGGCGGGGATGACGGCTTCAGAACCATAGGTTAGACTGAAAGGTGTTTCTCCCATACTTGTCTTTGTCAGGGTGCGATGCGCCCATAAGACATACGGGAGTTCGTCTACCCAGCCTGTTCGTTTAGAGCCTAGGCGGACCTTGATCCCTTCGACGAGTGATCAGTTGATGCGCTCAACCTGTCCATTCCCTTGTGGGTGCGCAACAGAGGTGAAGATCTGATTGACTCCCATTTGTGTTAACCATGCCTTTATTTTGTTATCGGCGAACTGAGTGTCATTGTCGGTAACGATTTCCATGGGTAGCCCGAAGCGGCAGATGATGAATTCTCAGATGAATTTTTTGACGTGTTCGGCATTAATTGTGGCTAATGGCTTTGCTTCTACCCATTTTGTGAAATAGTCGACGGCGAACATTAGTTATTGTATTTTGTTGGTGGCCTTTGGGAATGGACCGACCAGGTCGATGGCCCATTTTTTGAATGGCCAAACGGCGGTGCCTGGCACTGTAACATCACACAAATTATATATATATATATATATATATATATGTATATAGAACTCCCTCGTTTATTCATCGGATTCAAGTTTACATTATCTTTCCCATCCATTTTATTAATTTTTTTTGTTTAAATAATGACTTATAATCAATATTAAATTGAATTGTATTAAATTCTGATTTAAAAACGTTAAAAAAATGTTTGCCTGTGCCAGGATTCGAATCCGAGTCCCTGGCGGGCTAAACCTTAACCACACCACACAAACCACTACACCATTTGGTGTTTTGTGATGTTAATTAAAACCAATTAAACTTAAACCCTTTCAAGGTCCCTTAGTCAAACCTGAAAAGTCAAACGTAGTCTCCTAGTCAAGTCAAGTCAAAGTGTTAGTAAATATGGTCTCCTAGTCAAGTCAAAGTGTTAGTAAATATGGTCTTCTAGTCAAGTCAAAGTTGTTCCTAAATTCTAGCCTAGTCAAAGTAGTCCCTAATTACAACTCCAAATTTTACATTATAAATACACTAGCCTACCATTCAACTCTTTATACCATTCAAAAAAAAAAAAAAAAAAAAAACATTATTATCCCATCTCCCAAATACTAAAGTTTTCATCCATCATTATCTCCTCTAGCTAGTTCCGAGTTTTTCAAGGCATTATTACTAAGTGTTTGCACGCTCAATAAAACGCACGAACTCATTATGCACCTAAGGTGAGTTTACATAGCCCCTTTTCCATTCACTATTTTTTTTTGGGGTGAAACATGTTACAACATTCAATTTACAATTCAATCACAAGTGTCTATGTGTTATTCTATGTTGCATTATGTCTTAAACATTACTAGGGTAAGCACAATATTCTAGCATAATCATTAACATTGATCAGCCGACGGTATACAATGATAGATCTATTGGACTGACAATCCCACCCGGATACGTGTACCTCCTACATAGGTAGCGTGGGTGATTGTTATCGCATAACATAATCGAGTGAACCATGAGCGTATGGGATGGACCACAATATAACAGTCACAAGGGTTGATTATGCACTCGATTTACTTCTAGTATGTTTTCACATATGGACTAGACTTGCCATGACACTTGAATTGTACAAGTTTTATTCGATTATCAAAACCCATGTAACTCTCACCAACTTTTGTTGACCCAAAATATTTTCAAACTTAACATGTTTCAGGTTATAGCCTGCTTGAAGATTAGAGTTAATGCTTGAAGATGTGTATTTAGTATTTTTTTTGTTGATGTACAAATTCTTGTAGAACAATTGTATGTAATGAAATTAAATCGATTATTGGAATTTATTATTTACCATGAGCTACTGAACAATCATCAAATACGTGACATCCCGATGTTTCCGCCATCGGTTGGGGTGTTACAGATTGGTATCAGAGCCATGGTTATAGGGAATTAGGTTATTAGAAAAATAATCTAGTCTATAACCTTAGGACTTTAACCAGTACTTGCTTCAATTACTTGTAGCTCTACTTTACCCTTATCTCTATCTCTATCCTCATCCTTATTCTTAGCCTAACTTAGTCTTGCCTACTCTCTTTCACTTACTTGCTACAATCCTAACGTACTTCTAGATTATTAAGGCAAATTCCTTGAGCTTAGATCTAACCTGTTTTGATAAGCCAACGTTTTCGTTTATTCGTGGTTAAATATTTACAATCTTTGTGTTTCATTTCCATTTATAGCATCTCCCTCTCATTTAAATTATAAGATTTAAATCTCAAAATTTTCGCAATTCAAATCTATTTTCTTCCTCATATAATCCCCTCGTTAGCCTAAATTCCATGAATCATTTGTGGATCTCAAAATCATATTTCATTTTACGAATTTGTAATATTACCCGCCTGTTTAATTGTTTTCAACATCCAATCCAAATCGTATATTTCTCTTTACAACATATTACATATTTTACATCTTAAATCATATTACATTACATTCGGGCCAATTTTATTTTAAACCTCCTCCTTACTTTTTTTTTTGGCACCCTCAACCATAAAAGTTCATCATATTCAAGATTTTAAAATCCCTGTTCAAACTATCATCTCGTAACCTGTTTATAGGAGATACTTTAGCACCAACATTAAAGAGTACTAAATTTTGTCAAATATTCATTACCTAGGAATTTCACGAACTAAAGCAAATAAATATTTTTGTCAAAAAGCCTTTTATTCCACAAACTCATTTTCTAAATTTCAAATGTTGGTGTAACAATTTACTAGTGTAACAAATGATCTAAAAAAAAAAAAAGTTTTAATATATTAGGAATCACTTCTTTTTATGAAATAATCAAAGTCAATTATACAAAACACCTCAACAAATCCTTGATTTTTGAAATCCGACATCGTGTTTAAAACCTATGACTCATCGAAATATTTTGATCTAAATCAATTTAGTTGCACAATTTAATGACTTTTGCTTTATATACAAAACCAATTTTGAAAATAAAATCTTTCCATCCACAGAACAAAATTTACTCTACAATTTTTCCATTAACACATACTTATTTTAAACTTGTTCGAACTATTACAAATTTTTGGCAAATACCACAATCATGTTTTCTCATACGCTTGTATCTAACCATTTATTCAAACCCCACGATTATTCTGCATGATCACCTTACTACTTGCGTCTTTTTGAAACCCTATAAATTAAACTCTTTATCAACTATCTTCACATTCACTATCTCTCACAACCTTGATTCTGCTTCAAGATTTTTCATCATCCTCTCAAGAACTAAATTCATATCCTTCACCTTCTCAAACATGAGCTAGTTACCCATGATAACCCAACTATTGAAATTTGATTGTGTGTTGCATCAAACTTAATCCTTAGTTATACATGAGGATTCGATTATCCACCATATTTGAACATTTGATACTAGAAGTTATGGAATATAAACTATTTTCTATTGACACACCTAGAGTCATTAATCTTGTCTAGGACAACTCTATTACAACTCGCATGCTATACTTGATGCATTTACAAACTTACTTACATGTATATATTACGAACTTGCAACTTATGTGTTAAATAAAAAAACAATTGTTACACTTAATCAAACAACTGGTAGAGGATGAAGTACTTGCTCAACAGTTAGTAGAGTACCTAACAACCTGCTCAACGATTGGTAGAGGTCTTTTCCTGCTCAACAGTTGGACTCATTTTTGGATACATCATACATGTAATTTGATACACAGATTTATTAGACTCATTGATACAAAGATTCAATCACGAGGTTATTTTGCATTACTTACATATGTGTTTAGAGTCATAGAAGGACACAAAACCCTAATGTAAGGTAAATTGGTGATTGCGGTCCGGAACGTAATCATGAATTTATAGGTACGTTAAGGTAGTGTGGAATTCTATCAAGGTTTTCGGTAGATAATCAATTATAAACTCTAGTTACCTGGTAGTTCATTTAGTCTTTCTATAGTCAATCAACTCATGCATTTCTTTCCTAACACTTAAGTTTAGTGTTTTGCTAGATTCTTATTCTCCTTGCTATTTCAGACGAACCTAATCCAACCCTTAAAACTCACACATATCAAACCTTTTATCCAAATTATTCGAATCAGATTATTCTATTACCTATAAATTCATGTCATGCCTTAACCCAAATTTTCCAAACCCCAGTTGACTTAATTTCTACCTAATCATCCTCAACCCTGTGTTTTTAATAATCTTCGAGACGAAGTTCCTAAAAGTAGGGGAGACTGTAACATCACACAAATTTATATATATATATATATATATATATAGAACTCTCTCGTTTATTCATCCGATTCATGTTTACATTATCTTTCCAATCCATTTTATTAATTTTTTTTGTTTAAATAATGACTTATAATCAATATTAAATTGGATTGTATTAAATTCTGATTTAAAAATGTTAAAAAAATGTTTGCCTGTGCCAGGATTCGAACCCGAGTCCCTGGCGGGCTAAACCTTAACCACACCACACAAACCACTACACCATTTGGTGTTTTGTGATGTTAATTAAAACCAATTAAACTTAAACCCTTTCAAAGTCCCTTAGTCAAACCTGAAAAGTCAAACGTAGTCTCCTAGTCAAGTCAAGTCAAAGTGTTAGTAAATATGGTCTCCTAGTCAAGTCAAAGTGTTAGTAAATATGGTCTTCTAGTCAAGTCAAAGTTGTTCCTAAATTCTAGCCTAGTCAAAGTAGTCTCTAATTACAACTCCAAATTTTACACTATAAATAAACTAGCCTACCATTCAACTCTTTATACCATTCAAAAAAAAAAAAACATTATTATCCCATCTCCCAAATACTAAAGTTTTCATCCATCATTATCTCCTCTAGCTAGTTCCGAGTTTTCTAAGGCATTATTACTAAGTGTTTGCACGCTCAATAAAACGCATGAACTCATTATGCACCTAAGGTGAGTTTACATAGCCCCTTTTCCATTCACTATTTTTTTTTGGGGTGAAACATGTTACAACCTTCAATTTACAATTCAATCACAAGTGTCTATGTGTTATTCTATGTTGCATTATGTCTTAAACATTACTAGGGTAAGAACAATATTCTAGCATAATCATTAACATTGATCAGCCGACAGTATACAATGATAGATCTATTGGACTGACAATCCCACCCGGATACGTGTACCTCCTACATAGGTAGCGTGGGTGATTGTTATCGCATAACATAATCGAGTGAACCATAAGCGTATGGGATGGACCACAATATAACAGTCACAAGGGTTGATTATGCACTCGATTTACTTCTAGTATGTTTTCACATATGGACTAGACTTGCCATGACACTTGAATTGTACAAGCTTTATTCGATTATCAAAACCTATGTAACTCTCACCAACTTTTGTTGACCCAAAATATTTTCAAACTTAACATGTTTCAGGTTATAGCCTGCTTGAAGATTAGAGTTAATGCTTGAAGATGTGTATTTAGTATTTTTTTTTTTTGTTGATGTACAAATTCTTGTAGAACAATTGTATGTAATGAAATTAAATCGATTATTGGAATTTATTATTTACCATGAGCTACTGAACAATCATCAAATACGTGACATCCCGATGTTTCCGCCATCGGTTGGGGTGTTACAGGCACAAGGTCGTTCTCCGGGCGCAATGTATTGGGCGCATGTTGCTGGCAGTTGAAGCATGTGCGCAGGATTTTGACAGCGTCCAGGTGCATCCCGGGCCAATAATATCTGGCGTTCATGAGTTTTGCGACAACCATCCTTGGACCTGCGTGGATGCCGCATATTCCTTCGTGGTTCTGTTTGATGAGGAAGGAATCATTTGCGGTGTATACGCACCTTAGGAGGGGTCCCAGATAGGAGCATCGGTATAAGATGCCATTCATGAGTTGATAGTGTTGTGACTTGTGTTGTATTTTTCTGGCTTCTGCCTTTTCTGTTGGTAGGACGCCGGATGCTAAGTACGATTGGATTGGTGTCATCCAAGATTCGACGCCTGTTAGTGTGACGTTGACCTGTCTAATAGGTACTGATGCTGACTAAGGGTTTTGATACGTACCTCTTTGGCCATGTGAGGCCAAGCAATGGAGGCCATCTTGCTGAGGGCGTCAGCCTCTTTGTTTCCACTTCGGTTGATGTGAACAAGCGTGAAAGTTGTGAAGCGTTTTATGAGTAGCTTGGCTTGGTCGACGTATTGGACCATGACTGGGTCCTTGGCGTCATAGACGCCGTTGATGTGACCCACGATTAGCATAGAGTCGACTTGGGAGTTGAGATGCTTTGCACCCATCTTTTCTGTGAGGCGCAGTACAGCGAGGAAAGCCTCGTATTCTGCTTCATTATTGGTGCTTTGGAAATCTAGACATACGGCATATATGAATTTGGTGTTGTCATGGCTGACTAGACGGAGGCATGCGTCGACGCCCTGCTCGTTGGATGCTCCGTCGGTGTAGAGTGACCAAGTTGTATGGGAGTCTGGAATCGGCTTTGGATCTTGTTCGTTTTTGCATTCTTCGATTTTATCAGAAGGGATTTCCGCAATGAAGTCTGCAAGAACTTGACCTATGATTGATGGCCTTGGTTTGTAGATTATGGTGTGTGCGCCAAGTTCAATGGACCAATTGGCCAGACGGCCAGACAGTTCTAGTTTGGCAAGGATGGTGTTGATCCTATAGTCAGTAAGGACGTGGATTGGGTGTCCTGGGAAGTATCGGCGGAGTTGCCGAGAGGCGTGTACTAGCGTTAGAACAAGTTTTTCCATTGTTGAATATCTTGTTTCTGCGTCTGCGAGGGTGTGGCTAATGTAATAGATTGGAGTTTGGACCTTGTTTCGGTCTACCAGAAGTACTGCGCATATCGCGGTTTCAGACGCACATAGGTATAATGTCAGAGGTTCTTCTGGTAGAGGCGTTGTGAGAGTTGGTAAGTAGGCCAAACATTTTTTCATTTCACGAAAAGTCGCCTCCGCCTCTGGTGTCCAGCAAAATTGTGTCTTCTTGAGTACATTCCTAAGTGTGTGGATAAAAGGAAAAGACTTAGACGCGTAATTTGACAGAAAGCGGTTGAGAGCGACCAGGCGGCCCATAAGCATTTGAACGTCTTTTATTGAGTTAGGGGAAGGCATGCACTAGATGGCTTGATCCTTTTCTGGGTTTGGTTTGAAAACCCCGTTGGTGACAATGACACCCAAAAAATTTCCCTCTTCAGTACTTAAGGAGCATTTTCCAGGATTGAGTTTCATCTTTATTTGGCGCAGCTGATCGAAGGTGCGTTGTATATCCAGTAGCATAGTATCCTCCTCTCGGCTTTTGATGACCAGATCATCGACATATACTTCCAAGTTAACACCGATCGGGTTTATAAAAGCCTGGTCCATCAGGCGCTGATAGGTTGCGCCTGCGTTTTTGAGACTGGAGGGCATTTTTGTGTAGCAGTAAACCCTTTTGTCTGTTCTAAAGGCGGTTCTGTCTTCATCTTCATAGGCCACTTGGATTTGATGGTAACCTCTGTGTGCATCGAGGAAACATTTAAATTTGAATGGCGCTAAAGAGTCTACCTTCAAGTCGATTTCTGGCAGTGGATAGTGGTCCTGTGGGCAAGCTTTGTTGTGGTCCTTGTAGTCGACGCACATGTGCAGGATCCGTTTTTCTTGAGGACCATGACCGGGTTTGCTACCCATGTTTGGTGGTTGCATCGGCGGATGATGCCTGCTTCAAGTAGGTCGTCGACCTGTTCATTCATGGCTCTGACTCGGTCTGGGCCAAAGGACGCTTCTTCTGAGCGACTGGTCGTGCGTCCTTGTAGGTGTTCAAGCGATGTTCTGCTATATCCCTTGGGATGCCGATCATGTCGGACAATTGCCAGGCGAAGACGTCTTTATTCTTAACTAGCAGTTATTTCAGATGGGCGCGTACCTGTGAGACATAGTGTGTCCTAGAGTGATGGTTTGTTTTGGGAAGATGGGGTTGAGTACCCATTTTTCATTTTAAACAACGGTTGGTTTAGGCGGTGGAGTTATAGTCATTGGTTCAGTAATCTTGAGGCATTCTTGGTTGCCCCGGTTATATGCGACCCCCGTGGTTGTTGGGAAACAGATGATCTGGTGAGGGGTGGACGTTGTGCTGTTAAATTTTTCCAACCCTTGCCTTCCGGGTAGGATGACGTGTGAGGAGTTGGCTCGGATAACATGGAACGTGCATATTTCCGATCGGGTGTGAGTCCCGTCGGCGAGTGTGACGGTAAAGTCAAACCTACCTAAGGGGTGACTAAATTCATTGAAGAAGCCCGTGATAGGTGAAATATTGGTTTAGATAAGTTTGAATGTTTAGAATTATCTAGTTTGATTTAATTAGTAGAGATAATGATGTGGGGTTAGTATTAGAGTAGAATTGGTAGAAGTATTTGAGTAGGATTAGTATGCTAATGTTTAGTATAAATAGGGGTCTAGGTTAATGGTTTTATTTGTCCCTTGTTTTGTTCGTTTGATTGAATAAGAAAGAGTCGCGGGTTTGTCCCCCAAATATATCGTGTTCGTGTTTGATATAATTGTCTGGGCCAACAATTGGTATCAAAGCTTGGCCGATTTGAGAGTCGTTTTCCGGTAAAGGGGAGCTGCCCCTCACGAGGTTGCAGCGACGGCGACAGACACGACTTGGTGCTGTTAGAAGCCTGTAAAGAGCTTGATCAAGTTTTGTTATCGGAACGGAGAACTAGCTTGGATCATTATACACTCGGGGTTGCAATGGTGGTAAAACTGCGGCGTCGTTGATGTCTGAAGTTGGAGAGGACAAAAAAAAGATCGGTTATAGGCTAATAGCCAGAAGTTATTTTTCGAAGTAGCTGTAGGTTGTGTTATTTGCGTTTGATCGGGGAAAAAAAGAGAGAAACAAATAGACGGAAAGTATTTTGTTTGTTTGTGGTTCATGTGCCACGCCACACCTACAGAGAGTTATATTGTGTGACGATGCATGTATCGGTCACATGGCGCATACAATTTATGGCTTTACATGGAATTAAAAATAATAACAAAAGCAGGTTTGTTTCTTTGTGGTGTTCGATGTCAATCACGGTTGCTGAGGATCCGGAGAAAGATTGCCCATTGGTGGCATCGTAATTGTTTACCTAAAATGGTGGTTAGGGTCAACCGATATTAATGGGACTACCATCATGAAGGCGGTGGTGACCGAAGAAGCGCATGTGGGTTGCGTCTTGTGTTGATCGATAGTATTTGATGGTTTCTTTGCTAATGGAAGTAATAAGTTGGTTTAAGCCAGCCGGTGTCACACAAGTGATAGTAAGGGCGACATGGGTCAAGTGCTTGAGCCGTGAAGAAAGTTTTTCATGATAGGTTTTGATCGTAACAACTGTGTTTGTTGAGTAGAGGTTATTAGCGAGCCCGAAAGAAAAACAAGCTGCATGTTTGTTTTGTTGATTGTAAGCCCGAAAGAAAAACAAGTTGTGTGTTTGTTTTGTTGATCGTAAGGCAACAAGTGTTGTTCGGGTGATGTGAAAATAACCGTGATGCAGATATTCCATGTTTGCAAAATTGTTTCCGGTTAAGTAGGTGAATCAAGAATATTGATCTTGATGAATTAAAGATATGTTTGTTTGGAGATTGGTTTCGGGATCAGGAATCAATTCCAATTGAAAAAGGTTTGCGGTGTGTGGAGATTGGTTTCGGGATCGGGAATCAATTCCAACTGAAAAGAGCTAACCTGTAGAGAGAATGAATGAGCCCTCAAGAGCAGATCTTGATGAATAAGCCCTCAAGAGCAGATCTTGATGATTGAGCCCCCAAGAGCAGATCTTGATGAATGATGCCTTCAAGAGCGGATCTTGAAGATGAAAGAAAGAGATGATGCAGTCAAGAGTAGACCTTGAAGAAAGGAAGAGTGCAGTCACGAAACTTGTTTTCGAGTTGACGCATGAAGATCAGAAACCTGTGTGGTTTGATCAAGAAAGATAGCAAGATGAACCTGCGTGGTTCGTTCGAGAAAGAAGAGCAACAGCGATCAAGACCCGAGTGGTCAGATTGGGGAAGTAAGAGAAGCATGGTTGGGTTTTAGGATTAAGGGGGAATGTTGAAAGTTAATCCTAAAATGCGTATGAGTTGAAAGTTGAAGGACCAAAGTGAAATATTGGTTTAGATAAATTTGAATGTTTAGAATTATCTAGTTTGATTTAATTAGTAGAGATAATGATGTGGGGTTAGTATTAGAGTAGAATTGGAAGAAGTATTTGAGTAGGATTAGTATGCTAATGTTTAGTATAAATAGGGGTCTAGGTTAATGGTTTTATTTGTTCCTTGTTTTGTTCGTTTGATTGAATAAGGAAGAGTCGCGGGTTTGTCCCCCAAATATCTCCTGTTCGTGTTTGATATAATTGTCTGGGCCAACAACAACATGCATCGACCAAGTGGTTGTCCCAACCGGGACTGTCGGTACAACGTAAAAATGTGTGAGTTTTCCTTAAACAAATAAACATGATTAAAAACCAATGAAAGAAGACGTACCGTGTACCATGACAATTCATCTAACATCTGAGAAGATGTCACCCGGTGCTCGTATGCATTTTTCTCTGGATTCTTTCCAACTAAATGCAGAATATTATTGCCTTGTTGGTCTGTCATTGGAGTTATCAGATCCTTCATTGCACCAATCTCATATAACAGATTGTAGACCTCAACATGACGATAACACACAGCAACATGAAAGATAGTTTGCCCGTCATCATTTGTCTTCCATATAAGATCAGGATATTCATGAAACAGCTCAACCAAAAATTGTTTGTTGTTCATTTTAGCAGCAATAAATAGAATTTGAGAAGGGTATGTTTCCACCGTCAGTATGTTACCACTTGCATCCATGGATTCCGTAATCGTCATTGGGCCTCTGAGTATTTCATCAATAATATTCTTAGACTTTTTCATTATCCTTTTCCAAAGTAACCTTAGTAATTGCATGCCATTTATTTCCTTTGGTGTCATTTTCGGAAGTAACCTGCTTAGTAATCGCAGTTCAAAAAACAAAAACCTGCGTACGGCAGATATTTCCTCTGGTGTGCTTTCAAAACCTGCAAGCAAGAACCAAATAAGAAACCGAGTAGTTTCCATATATAATTTTCTCAACCAGCAAAATCCAATTTAATTATGTTGGGAAAATTAGTAATGGTGGAGCCTGTCATTCCTTTAATTACCCATGTTGGAAGTCGGTGTATAACAAAAAAACTAAATCACAATACGTTCTTGAAGGATGCTTACCTAACATGAATTCGTTAAAGATATTATTTAGCTCACTACTAGGTCTAGCATTAAACGCCTCAGGCTTTCGAGCCAATTCCTGCAGTACATCCCACATATGATTATCTTGAGGTAGTTCTTCATTGTCCTCCATTATTTGTAGTGCAATATCTACATAAGGTTATCAACTAAGTAAAAAAAATTATATAAATATTAAATATTTTATAAGGAGCCTTTAATTTGCGTATACCGAAGATGTTAGACTGAATGCATTTCAACAAAACAGCATTCCTTCTGTCATTAGTCCAATGATTACCCATCATTTTGTGAGACTTATCATAGAGAAAAGTCACCATCTTACGGTTTCCATGAAAAGCCGCCAAATAGAGTGGCATCATGTTCTCACTACCACTAATATTCAGCAGTGCCGGATTCTTGTCAAACATTATTCGAACCATATCAACATTTCCTGAGATAGCTGCGATACAAAATGCTGTATTGCCATCTACATTCTGCAGTTCCAGGTCAACCGTCTCCATCTTTTCCACATAATAACTCACAAGCTTGGTGCTATGGCCCGCTGCTGCAACGTGAAGTGGCGTATCCATTTTTTCCGTGATACTATAGCGTAACACATATTCATGATTTTGAAGGATGACTTTTGCAGCTTCCACGTCTCCTTTTATTGATTCTCTATAGAGAGGAACAGCGATATCTAGGTACTCGCTTCTTCTTCCACCTAAGTAATTAATTCCAAGATCACATAAGTTAATAATTAATGTTCTATTAGATAAAGATTAGTTAAGTGTTAATATCATCTTTTTAGGTAGAGCGTGAATAAGGTCTGACCGAAAAAACCCGAGAATTGGAACCAAAAAAGGACCGAAACAGTGTACGAAAAGGTGTTAGACATATAATTACTTGATTTCCATATATATCTATTTATCCTAAGTATTATACATAATATTAGATATCCTAAGTTTGTATAGTTGTGTCGGTTAAATACCAACCGGTGTGTCGGTTGAGTCAAGGGAGTCACACCCTTTCATCATGTATAAATACCCCAACATAGTTTCATTTATAATTGTATTTGTTTCTTTTCACTTTCAAGAATTCTCTCTCAAATCCTTTACCCGCAATCGATCCTGTGACCTCACATTTGGCATCAGAGCATTTGGTTATTCATTTGTTCAATCAATTATAGAAGATACAAAGAAAACGAAGATCATATTATTATCCTCTGTTTCTATTCGAAAAACAGAGACAGACGACATCGAGTATCAAACTATTGGAACACAGATTCAAGGCCATCCAGGATTGAAGTGGAAGAACAATACCAAGTATTATAACCGTTCAAGAAAAGACAAGGAACCGGAGAAGAAGTTTCCGGTCAAAACAGTTTTTCCGGCGAGTCACCGATTTACAGAAGCATCGTTTTTTAAACACGTTTAAACGGTTATATCTATCCCTGCCCCTCGTTTATTATCGAAATCGAATACCAAACCTTACGCTGTGTTCCCGAGTTTACTAAATAAAAGAAAAGAAGAGAAAGGGATATTAGGAGAGAAAAGAAAGGAAAATATATAATTTTATTTTGTGTTCCCGAGTTGAAGGGAAAAGAAAAGAAACTAAAGATTTTATGTGTTCCCGAGTTGAAAGGAAGAGAAAAGAAACGTATATTTTACAATTATACCCTTGTAAGATTTTATTATAGGTTAAATGAGAGGGTAAATTGGTAAATGATTTACTTTAAATTTTTCTTACTTTCTCTTCCTCCCGCTTCCTTCCAATTTGGAAGGATTGTTATTTGAAGGAATTTTCCTTCCTCTTCCCTCCACTTCTTTCCTTTAATGAAACTCTGGAACACAAAATTGTCCCCCTTTCTTTCCGCTTCCTTTCCTTTCCTTCTACTTTTAAACTCTGGAACATAGTGTTAATCCAATCAAAATCACTAAGTTTCAGTGATTACTCTGTTTTTGTTCGAACAAAAACGTTTCCCGCCAAAAAAAATTTGATCAAAACAAGTTTATCTAATTTCAAGTTTTGATTCTAAACGTTCGTACATACAAAAACAGATCGTTTTATAAAGAAAACATCGAAAAGAAAAGGATTAAGATTATTTGATTCAAGAAGAAAGAATCAAAGACGTTTCTGGAAAAATTTCGTATTCGATCGTGTTTGGATAAGGATCCAAACCAGTGCTTGTGGAACATATAAGTGTTATAGTTTCATTGTTTTTTATCAAAATATAAGATCAAACAGAAAGTTATAAGTTTGGGCAGAGAGTTTTTTTTTTGTTCGTGGGAAACAAAGAAAGAAGTTTGACTTGTAAAAGTCAACCCACGAAAAAGTTTTTTTTAGAAAGAATATTATTATATTAGTGAGGGTATTGTGAAGGATTTATCAGTGTTTTATTAGAAGGTGTTTAGGATTGACAAAGGGTGTTATTGGAAGACACTAATCAATCATCGTTGGAGGATTATCAAGTAAAAAAGGATTGACTTTTAGAATTTGGTTAGAAGGAACATTAGTGGTATACGAGAATATTATAACAAAGGTCTTGGTACTTTGTTAAAGGCGCCTACAAATATCAAAAACTTTGTTAAGCAAATAGTATTTTCAAGATATCATAGTAGAGTTTGACAAGGGTAGTCAAGCAAGAGTTCCATTGAAGCGTGGGGTAGTCCATATTAGATTTGGACAATAGGGAAGAAAAAGAACAAAAGTCCGCATAAGACGCCCGTTAAACCCACAATGACAGCAAAGGAGACTCTCACTTTTAGCCTCCAGGCACCGATGTTGACATCTACAAATTACACGATTTGGGTTGTTCGTGTTAAAGCAATATTGAGTGCAAATGGTCTTTGGGAAGTAGTGGAACCCACAGAAGGCACGTCGACGGTAGATGTAAAGAAGGATAGGACAGCGATTGCCTATCTCTTTCAGGCAATTCCAGAGGATATGGTGATGCAGGTGGCGTCACATCCTACAGCAAGAGAAATATGGGAAGCATTAAAGACAAGATTTATTGGAATTGACAGAGTCCAGAAAGCAAGACTTCAATCATTACGCACAAAATTTGAGATGATAACAATGAGAGAGACAGAAACCATAGACCAGTTTGCTGGTAGGTTAAGTGCGATTAGTACAAAGTCAAAAACCCTAGGAACGAAAATTGAAGAGTCAGTTTTGGTACAAAAATTGTTGGACTCCGTACTAGAAAGGTTCCTACAGATTATTGCATCCATAGAGCAATATTCAGATATAGATACCATGACGTTAGATGAAGCGCTTGGTAGACTTAAAGCTTATGAGGAACGCCTTAAGTCAAGAGATGAGAAGAAATTTGGACCCGCAGGTCAAGAGAAGCTGTTATTTACAAGGCAAGAGAGAAGGCCTTACAGCAACAACAGGAACTACAATCAGAATCGAGGTAGACAGAACTTTAGGAAATTCAATAGAAGTCAAAGAAATGAAAGGAAGAACTTTGACAGAAATGGCTATCAAGATCAGAGAAGTGATCGAAATCCCACTAAGAATCGTCATGACGACAGTAGTTACAAGCCCAAGAAAGATGGCAACATTGTAAGATGTTACATATAGCTCCCAGATGTCCTAGACCTCGAAATAAGCAAGAAGAATCTCACCTAGTAATGGAAGAAGAGGATCCCACATTACTTATGGCAGTTGGTGAAGAAAGAAATGTAGTTCTAGAAGAGAAGAAGGTCATACCAGAACGTTATCAAAGTGAAGATAATGGAAATGAGATATGGTATTTAGACAATGGAGCAAGCAATCATATGACAGGAAGACGCTCCTATTTCACAGAGTTAGATGAAAAGATAGCAGGAAGTGTAAAGTTTGGAGATGGATCATGTGTCAACATCAAAGGTAAAGGCTCAATTTTATTGGAATGCAACAATGGAGAACAAAGACTAGTTACAGAAGTCTACTACATTCCAACACTCCAAAGCAACATCCTAAGCCTCAGGCAAGTTACAGAAAATGGATGTAAAGTGATTATGGAGAACGAATATCTATGGATTTATGACGCCTACAACAACCTATTGATGAAAGTCCCAAGAGCTAAGAATAGACTCTACAAAGTAAGGCTCAGAATAACAAGTCCAATTTGTTTACAAGCCAGAATAGTATCACCTGCATGGTTATGGCATGCACGTATGGGACATGTGAATTTTGATTCACTAAGACAGTTAAGCATAAAAGGAATGGCACGTGGAATACCAAAGATTAAGCACCCATCTCAAGTATGTGATGCATGTATTACGGGAAAACAAAGCAGGCTTCCGTTTCCCTCTCAAGCAAGTTTTAGAGCTACGAGACCTCTAGAACTCGTACATGCAGATTTATATGGACCGATTACACCCACATCATTAGCAGGCAACAACTATTTCTTCCTGATAGTTGACG
Organism: Ambrosia x helenae; assembly: GCA_030844895.1. Classification (NCBI taxonomy): domain Eukaryota; kingdom Viridiplantae; phylum Streptophyta; class Magnoliopsida; order Asterales; family Asteraceae; genus Ambrosia; species Ambrosia x helenae. The sequence continues at coordinate 66,666,147 of CM061234.1, forward strand.
ATTACTCAAGATATATGTGGATCTACATGCTTAAGTCAAAAGATCAAGTTTATGAGAATTTCAAGAAATTTCTAAGTGAACTCAGACATAGACAAATCACAAGCTCAAAAGATTAAGAACGGATCGTGGAGGAGAATTTACTTCTAAAGCACTTACCACATATTGTGAGGACAGAGGAATCCTCAGACAGCTTACAGCACCTTACACACCTCAGCAAAATGGTGTAGTAGAGAGAAGAAACCGTTCAGTAATGAGTATGACAAGAAGCATGTTAAAGGCAATGAACGTACCACAGAACTTATGGGAAGAAGCAACAAGACAAGCGATTTACATATTAAATCGGTTACATACGAAAGCATTACAGGGAATGACACCCTACGAAGCAGTGAATGGAAAGGCACCCAATATCAAGCACATTAGAGTATTTGGATGCACAGCATATGCGAAGGTAACGACGCCCTATTTGAAGAAGTTAGAAGATAGAAGCAAGAAAATGGTACATCTAGGAAACGAAAATGGTTCAAAAGCCTATATATTATATGATCCCATAGAAGAAAAGATACATATCAGTAGAGATGTCCAATTCATAGAAAATGAACCATGGGATTGGGACAACTACTTGAAAGAAGGAAGTGAAGACGAACCATCTTGGACGAGATTTGAGATACATGGAGATTCAGAAAGTGAAGTTGTACAAGAAGAGAATAACGAGGACAGTGAAGATCAAGAGAGTGATAATGAATTCTTCAGCAGTCCAATCACAGCTACAAGGATAGAAGCAATGGAAAGCGAGATAGACTCTATAGAGAAGAATAACACTTGGACACTGACTAAACTTCCCTCAAGTCAGAAAACCAATAGGTCTAAAATGGGCATTTAAGGTCAAGAGAGACGCAAGTGGAAAGATCACCAAGCATAAGGCCAGATTAGTAGCAAAAGGGTATGTACAACAAGAAGGTATAGACTACAATGAAGTATTTGCACCCGTTGCAAGAATGGAAACAATCAGGCTACTACTAGCATTGGCAGCACAGAAAGGATGGGAAGTACATCATCTGGATGTAAAATCAGCATTCCTACATGGTGAATTAAAGGAAGATGTCTACGTATCACAACCAGATGGATTCATAAAGAAGGAAAAGAGAGCCTAGTCTACAAGCTAAAGAAAGCTCTATATGGTTTGAAGCCAGCACCAAGAGCATGGAATTTAAGGCTGAATAACATCCTAAAAAGATAGGATTTATAAGATGTCCGCAAGAACAAGCAGTTTACAAGAGAATTTCAAGACAGTCAACAATCATTATAGGAGTTTATGTCGATGACATAATAGTGACAGGAAGTTCAATGAAGGACATATCAAGCTTCAAGAAGGAAATACAAGGCAAGTTTGAGATGAGTGATTTAGGACCACTCACATACTATCTAGGGATAGAAGTACGCCAAGCACAGGGAATGATACAATTGAAGCAATCAGCCTACGCAAAGAAAGTTATAAAAGAATCTAGACTAGATGACTGCAATCCAACAAAGACGCAATGGAACCAGGTCTGAAGCTCATTAAAGAAGATGAGAGTGAACAAGTGAATGAGACAGAATACAGAAAGCTAATTGGAAGCTTAAGGTACCTTACACATACCAGACCAGATATCACCTACGCAGTTGGATACGTGAGCAGATTTATGGAGAAGCCAAAGACGACTCACATGAAGGCAGTTAAACATTTGATAAGATATATCAAAGGCACATTGAATTATGGAATCAATACAGCAGAGGAAAAGAAGCAGAAATCATTGGTTACAGCAACAGCAGTTATGGAGACCAAGAAGATGGAAAACGAACCACAGGAACAATATTCTACTACAAAGATTCACCTGTCACATGGACAAGTCAGAAGCAAAGCACGATAGCTTTATCATCATGTGAATCAGAGTTTATGGCAGCAACATCAGCAGCATGTCAAGCAATATGGCTACAAGGAGTAATAATAAGGTATCATTTCATCAGAGAATGCATAGAGAATGAGCAGATACAAGTTGATCATATCAGTGGAAAGATGCAGAAAGCCGACATCCTCACCAAGGCATTACCAAGGATAAAGTTCATACAGATGCAAAGTCTCATAGGAGTTGAAGACCTTGGGGAAATCAAGAATTAGGGGGGAGAATGTTAGACATATAATTACTTGATTTCCATATATATCTATTTATCCTAAGTATTATACATAATATTAGATATCCTAAGTTTGTATAGGTGTGTCGGTTAAATACCAACCGGTGTGTTGGTTGAGTCAAGGGAGTCACACCCTTTCATCATGTATAAATACCCCAACATAGTTTCATTTATAATTGTATTTGTTTCTTTTCACTTTCAAGAATTCTCTCTTAAATCCTTTACCCTCAACCGATCCTGTGATCTCACAAAAGGGTCTGGATTCGGATCTGATTTATATACCCATTTTGGGTTCGGGTCAATTCGGTTCCGGTCGAAGACCACAGTAAAACCGAGAGTAACTTTTTGGACCGAATTTAAAACATAAAAACGGCCCTGCCCCAGCCGCCCAGGCCCAGAAGCTGTTAACATGTGCATCTGTACAACCGTTTTATTTAGGTTATTGTTTGGCACTTGGTTGCTACAACCTGTTTAGCATCACAGAACATAAGGTATCTCACCATCTACGTACAATTTTACATAACAGAAAAGAAACATATCAATGAATCTCCGAAAGAAAAGGAGCATCAAGTTCGCAAGGAAGAGTTTACCTGTACTATATATATTGAACCTCCAACTAGAAGTTTAGGATTCAGGCACTATTTAAGGTATATAATTTTTTTTAACTCTTTAATTTTGAAAATATTATCTTTTTTAAGTTTTTGATGTGTAAGAAACATAACTTCAATTTTTAATATTTTTGATCGCCCAGTATAAATGTTTAAGTTGTATTACTGTAATATATGTTTAAAAATATGAAAATGAATGGGTACTCTCTAAAAATTTTAGAACCATAAAACGTATTAGGCTTTTTATAATTTATCTGAATTCTTAAAACTTGTATTAGGTCTAATTTGATCTGTAGTTTATAATCAAAATGTCCAATCATATAATTACCTAATATAAATAATAATATACCCATAAAAAACATTAAAATGATTATTGCTATAGCGTTAATTGTCTTAAAAAATGCTATGAGAGCTTCATGAATCATCTTTTTAGCTATTACGGTACGTCATTCTAATATTATAGTTTTGTTATGTTTATTGCCATAACATTCATCGTCATATAAAAAATTATTTCTTTTATATAAGTCGTTACGCTTAGGGTCCTCCTTTTCAACTCGGCCTAGTACTTGAATTCTTATGACCGGCTCTGTACGAATCAAGAGAAATTGGAAGAAATGGGCCATGGATTTGATGAATTGAAGGATGCTAGTCGGTCTCGGGTACGTCCACCGGTACTTGGACCGAAGACGAACAATAAGTCCAGATCTGAATTTCGGTTTTTGATTTTGTAGTGTTCTCGGTTATCGGGTTGGGTCGGTTACTTGGCGGGTTGGGTCGGGTCCTGGTCAACGCTCACCCTAAGGCTAAGAGCATTCTCAATAGCTTTCATATCCCCCATTCACTCGCAACCAATCACAACCACATATTATATTAAAAATTATTACAGTTTCTTCTTCATTCACTCACAACCACTTTTAACAAATTATTAAAAAATAAATACAGTTTTCTCTTAAAGATTCCCAAAGAACCCAAAATTTACTGATAAACAGTAGATTCCACATTTTATTCATTCACAACCACTTTCACCCTCTAAAAAATTATAGGGTTTTCTCTCACCTAAAAAAAGGGACACTAGTGTTGTGAATGCTGTAAGGCTGCTCGGAGTGGGGCGGAAGGGGGGGGGGGGTAACACCGCCGCAGCCTGGCGTGGGAAGGGGCGGGAGTAAGGGGCGGGGGGCATTCCGATGGCGTGGGGGCTTGGGGTGGGTACACGTGGCATGATTTGATTTGTGGGTTTTTAAAAGTGACCGTTGGAAAAAAAAAAATCAACTATCCGTTTAATTTCAAACGGTCAAAATTTTTTTTTTTTTTTTTTTAAATTACCCCCTTCTCACTACAAAACACCACTTTAACCTATTTATTCACAATTTTTATACACTTCTTCAAACAACCATTTTTTATACAATTCTTCTTATATTTTTCATACTACTCATCATATTTCAACAAAAAATGAACCCATACAACCGAGGCTTTGACCCGAACAACCCATACGCGTACGTCCCAAAACCGAATACACCACCGGTTCACCCGATCCAAAAACCGTCCACCCATTCCATCACCTTGTCCCGACTCTGCGGGTTATGCGGGTTTCATTAATGGGCAAATTTATCCTAATTTCCCATTCAATGATTCTCCCGTTCCTTCACAACTTCCTTTAACGCAAACGTACCCGAAACACAACCCCAAAATGTTGCGGGATCATCTTCGGGTAAAACCCCCCTGCAAAAAGAAGTCACAGGAGGAAGACGCCGGATGAGAAAGCATTAGCCGCCGCTAACCATCAATTCCTTAAGTGGACACCCGAAGAAGAGCTTGCGATAACGAAAGCGTGGATAAGCGAGTCGGAAAAAGAGCAAGGTTTTTTCTAATAAATTTTTTAACATGATTTTTTTTCTAATATTGCTAATATTTAATTTTTTGTAGGAACTAGTCGCCACAAAAACGACTTTTGGGTCGACATAAACACCGCGTTCCATGGGTTGATGGGAAGAGAGTTCTATCGAGCAAACGATAGTCTCTCGTCCAAGTGGACAAAGATAAACAGGACAATGAATGTGTTTTAGCCGCATTATTATTACGCAAGACACAATCCAAAAAGCGGTGAAATAGACGCCGACAGCCTCACCCGGTCGCTAGCAGCGTATCGTAACGAAACCGGTGTCGAATTCAAGTTTCTTCATTGTTGGGAAGTCGCGAAGCACCATTCAAATGGACGTACGTCCCCACTGCAACCAACTCTGCAAAAAGGTCGAAAACAAATTCGTCAAGAAACGTTCAATTGATCCTGAAAACGTAGAAGCCGTTAATTTGGATGAAGACGAGTTTGAAGAGGAATTGAGTCGCCCACCCGGTCGAGATAAGTCAAAAAAGAGGTCGCAAAAATCTACTGCTTCGGGTTCGGGTTCTGGATCAACGGCGCCTACAGCGCTGACTTGCAAGATTTAAATTCCACCATGATTCAGTTTAATACGATTCAAGAAAAAATGCTGGAGGAGAAAAAAAACATTCGCGAAGCGTTGAAAAAAAGTTGAGTATGAAAGAGCGAAAGTTGAGTATCAAAGAATGGCGCGAAAAAACGCGAACATATGAAATTTATCGCCATGAACACCGATCATCTTCACGGGGCAGAGTTAGAGATGACGCTACAAATGAAGCGTGACCTTATGGAAAAATATAATATTAACTAATTTGTTAGTTTTTACTTTTTTTTCTGTTTTTTTATTTTTTTACGTTTTTTAATTTTTTAGGTGTTTAATTTTGGTATTTTTCGGTTTAAATTATTATTATTATTATTATTATTATTATTATTATTTTATTAATATATGAAAGTTATTTATAAAAAAAAAAAAAAATGCCACATGTCACTTCCCCCTTTTCCCCCCTTCCACTCCCCACAATTTCCCCACCCACAAGGGGCCCACAAGTGCCAAATGACGCTTTATCCCCCTCTTTCCCACCACTCTGAGTAGTCCAAGGAGGAAGTATTCATGGAGAACCACAAGGATTCTTTCTAAAATACTACGATCTAAGAATCAACAAATCATAAAAAAAAAGGCACACATTATTCCTTGTACGACTCCACTTACTATCAAATAGATCTCCGCAAGGATGGTTATATGTTGGCGCTTGTGGTTGTTGAACGGAAAGGGTTGTGTGGGTCGCCATCTCCGCAGCCGGCTGCTTGTATTCCTGCACATTCATACATACCAGTGGTAACTAAATACCTTAAATGAAAGCACAACGAGACCTTGGAAAATACCTGTAAATTGTATCACTAGTTCTTATTTTGAATGTCTCTAACTCACCAAGAAATAACTTCATGTGTCATGAATGAGGGACTAACATTAACTTAAATACACTTTGAGGGTGTTTGGTATTGCTTATTTAATTCCAAAAGATTTTTTAGAAGTGTTTACTCTACAACAACCTCGGAAACAGCCTAACATAAATACAACTATCATTACTTAAATATTAATTCACTTAATTTTTTTTTCTTTATTATTATTTTATTATTACTAAATGATTAGCTTTTATTGGAACCTTTCTAATTAAACCTCCTTACTTGTATTTAAACCCCCAAGCAAAGCGTCTCGCTTTGGCAAAAGCGAGATGCCTGAGTTAATTTTTTCAAAGAATTTAAGGCTTTATGTCTAATCACCTTGCAAAGCACCTCGCTTATGTCTAATCACCCATTTGCTCAGGGTATTGTTAATTTTTACTAAATAAACTTTTTTTTATAATTTATTATTTAAAAAAAGTTATACAAAAACTTATTTTCTAATAAACTTCTTTTCGTGAAGGTTGTACTTCAATGAACTCTTGGGGGGGGGGGGGGGGGAGCATGAGAGTGTGGCTTTGGTGAGGAGGACGGGTAGCAAAAAATTGGCTGCCCGTTTGAGTTGATAGGGGTGTTTGAAACTCGGACACAAGTTTGGAGGTTAAAGGTGAAAAACCTGGCGCACAACCACACTCCCCTTGAACACTTAAAGGGTCACGCGTATGCCATGAGGCTTTCTGTAGATGACAGACAACTGGTCAGGCAGACGGCAGAGAATGATATTCCCAAGCGTATCATCTGGAAATTGCTCATTTCAAAGAACCTGGAGAAAAAGACTACCCTAAAAGATATACACAATGCGGCTCAGATGATGAATGCTGAAAAGGGAGTCGGTCCCAAATGTGCAATGCCGCACATTGAATCCTTTCTGTCGGAGAGAGAATTCACCTACTACACGCGCCCAAATGACACCACGAATGCTCTCACGGATATTTTTTTCGTTCACAAACATTCATTTACTATGTGGTGCGCATTCCCGCATGTGCTGATGATTGACGCCACCTGCAATACAAACGTGTACAATATGGCGGTTGTTCAGGTTGTGGGTATGACGTCGACAAACCAGTCATTTTCGGTTGCCCATGCGTTTCTTTCTTCTAAGAAGGTTGGTAACTACGTTTGGCTGTTGGAGATGATAAAGAACATGCCGGTAGGCTGTATGGAGCAGCGAGTGATTGTGACGACAGGGACCTTGCGCCAATGAACGCGTGTGATCAGATTTTCCCAAATGCGTACAAGTATCTCTACCGGTTTCATATTTCTCAGAATATCAACAGCAAGAAGAAGTTCACGGTTAAGGAGTGGAAGGAATTTATTCCAATGTTTTTGAGAATCCGGTAAAAACCGAATCCATGGATCGAATAAACGAATACAGCTCGGTTTCAGACGGAAGATACGAGACAAGACAGAAATAAACGAAAACAATGTCATCACAGATTCGTATTGCATCAGAAACGGTTACAGACACTGTCATCAGTAGGATAAACATCTATCTCGGGGTCGGGGAGGTCGGACATGAGACCAATTTTAGGATTGAATAATGAGGGAGTGACAACAGTGACTGATGATTCAGACACTGAAGATGAGAAACATGAGAAAGGGTGTGATATTCCTATGGAAAATCACATTATCACAAATGAACCAGTTTCACCTTCTCAGTATTCTCATCCTCAGGCTAATGTGCATCGAAAGAATTAATCAGTTACTGGTAATGTGAAGAAGGTTGAGAAAAATGAATCAGTTGACAGACCCATCAAAGTATTTTATCGGATGGAAGGATCTGATAAGATTATCTCTGACGAGGAGTATCCGATAAAATTTGCCAATTATTCAAAAATCAAGAAAATCTGGCAGGAAAGTACTATTTGGTTTCCTAAACATGAGAGGACCAATGATGTACCTCGAGAAATTTTAAGAAAATATATCTGGATGCTCTAAAAGAACCTAAGGTTCATGTCACTGAGTTCATTAAGTCGAAAGATAAGACAAATGGTTTTCTTGAGCCGACTTACTCAAAGGACCCAGCTCCTCAGAGTTTGAGACGTAGATGTGTGGATGATCAATACCCAATTAATTCCTACGCTAAGTCGAATGCCAAGAATGTTTTTGAGGAATACCGTGCATGTTTCAAGTGCGGGGGGAAAGGGCATTTACTTGCTCACTACCCGTACGTGAGACATAAAAGGCATGAAGTTGAGATGAAGCAACCATATAGAAGTCCAGTCGAAAATCATTGTTATCCTCAAAGACGTTTTGTCCCTCAACCAGCGCCTTTTTACAATCAAAGTCGTTATTTTCAAAGGAGGGATAATCGTCAATTTGCTTATGATCTTCGAAACCGGATTGCTATGGAAAAACCATTGAAGAAACCAGTGGTGAACTCAACTGTTGATAAACAGAAGGTTCCACTAAAACCTGCTGTTAAATCATCAGTTGGACCTGTCTCTGTTAAATCAGAGAAGGTAACTAAGAAGGTTTCATTCAAGAATGATACAAAGAAACCGACTGAGACTCCAAAATCTCAGATCAGGATTCTAAAACGTTCGAAACAATCTTGGTCACCGGTGGGGTCTCCAGGTGCTTCTACCTCAAAGGTTAATGAAAAATCTCAAAGTGAGAAAAATTTGATAGATAAGAAAAAGGTCGACTCAAATTCAAATGTTTGTGTGAATGAATCTTTGAAATCTAATGTTCAAAGACCCAAGACCAAACGGGCTTGGGTCCCCCAAAAGAACTAATGTTTTCTTGATATGTGTATGGAGCTCCAGTTGGCCCTGTTATGTAACACCCCAACCGATGGCGGAAACATCGAGGTGTCACGTAAGAATGAGTATACAGTAGCACATGGTATTCAAGTTTTAATTGAAATTTATTTAAAGTAAAATATCCAAAATTTGAAAATACGTAACAAAGTCTTGAATGAAATTCTAGTACATCAAACAACCATACAAAGCATAACTTCAATTATCTCCTCCTACTAGCTCTAGACTTCAAGCATCATTATTTCCTGTTGAGTTTGTAAAAATGGGGGGGGGGGGGGTCAACTAGAAGTTGGTGAGAATACATAAGCCATGACAAGCAATTAAGTTTTAAAATAAATAAAGTTTAGCAATTCATATGTCTATCGTAAGTTTAAGTCTGCATGAATAAACATGAAGTATAGTATGCACATAAACAAACCTCCGACAAGTTTAGGTCCATCCCGTCATCCACGGTTCACCTTAATATCACGTTGGAACGATAACAATCACCCGCGCTCCCCATAAAAGATGGTCAACGAATCTAGGTGGGATCGTCAATCCAATTAAAATTAACAAAAATCGATTAAAAATATTAAATAAATGATATTTCGAAAATAAAAATCATTTCTGGAATGTTTAATGTTTTATAAACTCAGAATAATTTTTGTGGAAATTTATAAAATCATTTTGATATTTTTATAGAATTTTATAATTATAATAGAATAAAATTGTAATATTTATTATATATAATAAATAAATAATTTTTGGAAAACTAAAAATTGTATGATGAACTTTTCTATTAGATCATCATAAAATATTTTTTGTAGAATTTATAAAGAAATTTTAGTATTTTAAAAACCATTTTTAAAAATAATAAAGAATATATAAGTAATAAAGGTTTTGTGTGTGCTATGGCTCGAACCCGCGTCAAACCCGGGTTAGAGGTTTTAAATCACAAGCCCAGACCAGTTGGTCTGGACCCTGAGAACAATTAAACCTTTGTTGAAATAATTATATTGTTATACTTGCAACAAATATATAATCATTTTAAAAGAAAAGAAAAAGATGTGTGATACGGGACTCGAACCCGCGTACCCTAGCTGACAAACAGACGACACAACCACTTGATCTAGATAAGTGGTTGTGTCTGTTTTGTTTCTGATTATATATTAAACGCACAGAAACATAAGCTTTATCCCCAATTTCAATCGCAAGAACCCTAGGTTTTACAATAATCCAAATGAGCAAGCAATAACCCGATTATACACGGGGTTATTGCTGCTCAATAGCCGATCAACGAAACCCATTAAAAAGATTGGACTTACAACTGTTTTTGATGACGAATTGATTGGTCAAACGCAAAGTCAAAAACGCGACTAGTTGGGGTTTGTATAGGATTTTTAGCAGAAATTTAGAGAGGGGAAAGAGTATTCGGCGAGTGTAGATGAAGATTGAGGGTCCAATTTATAGTGAGATGCTCGGGTGTTTGAATTGGTAATGTTTGACTCGAGTTTCAATCATAAACGCGTGATTGATACTAATTTGGAATGTTATAACTGCTAATTGGCGTGTATAAGACGCGAGTCAATCATATCAATCAACATTCATGATTATAAACGCGGATTGATCGAGTATTTTAGGAAGATTGGATCACAGATTGACTTCTTGTAAGTCAACTGCAATTCTAAAACATAATATAAATATTATATAGATCAGAGTTATACCAAATAGAAGCTGTAGACCAGCTGGTTTAGGTTGTGCGTGTGATGGGTTGAACCGGCCTTGGGCACGGGTTCGAACCCCGGCCCAGGCAATTATTTTTTTGACATTTAAATCACCACTTTAAAACTAATATATGTTTATAGTATGGTACTAGGGGTCCAAATGCGTCACGAAATATTTTTAAAAGGGACGATAATGATAAAATTCGACGTTTTATTAATAATTATCGTAACGTACATAGGATTAAATGCGAAATGTTACAGTCTCCCCTACTTTTAGGAACTTCGTCCCGAAGTTGGAGTTGGAGAGTCTGGTGGGAAAAGGTGTGGGTACTTAGACTTCATCTGGTCCTTGTGTTCCCAAGTGAACTCTGGACCTCGTTTAGATTCCCAACGAACCTTAACGATCGGAATGCGACTGCGCTTGAGTTTCTCGACTCCAGTATCTACGATCTCAACGGGTTTCTCGACAATGTGCATAGTTTCATCGATCTGCACATCTTTAAGAGGGACATGGAGGTTCTCATCTGCAAAGCATTTCTTGTGATTCGAAACGTGAAAAGTTGGGTGAACATTGCTTAACTCAGGTGGAAGGTCAAGTTTGTAAGCCACTTTTCCAATACTGTCAAGCACTTTGAATGGGCCTACATATCGAGGAGCTAGTTTTCCCTTTCTACCGAAGCGAATTACTCCCTTCCAAGGAGATACCTTAAGAAGTACAAGGTCCCCGACTTGAAATTCCAAGGGCTTACGACGTTTATCAGCATAGCTCTTCTGTCGACTTCTAGCCTTGAGAAGATTATCCTGAATGAGTTGGATTTTATCTGTGGTTTCCTGGATCAGTTCAGGTCCAGTGATCTGGGCTTCACCAACCTCAGTCCAATAGACAGGTGAACGACACTTACGACCATAGAGTGCCTCGAAAGGAGCCATGTTAATGCTGGCATGATAACTGTTGTTGTATGAAAACTCGACCAAGGGAAGATGAGAATCCCATGCGCCACCAAAATCGGTGACACATGCCCTAAGCATACGATCCTGAAGATCAGTACGAACTCTCGCACAATGAAGTTTAATGCGCTCTTTACGACTGAGTGCGTCAGCTACAACATTCACTTTGCCAGGATGGTAGCGAATCTCGCAATCATAGTCGTTAAGTAACTCAACCCAACGTCGTTGCCTCATGTTAAGATTTTTCTGGTCGAAGACATTTTGGAGACTTTTGTGATCCGTGAAGACCACATATTTGGTTCCATAAAGATAGTGTCTCCAAATCTTAAGAGCAAAGACGACAGCGCCCAATTCAAGATCATGGGTGGTATAATTCTTTTCGTGGGTCTTGAGTTGTCTAGACGCATAAGCAATAACCTTGCCTCGTTGCATGAGAACACAACCAAGACCTTGGTTTGATGCATCACAATAGACCACGAAATCATCATTACCATCAGGTAGAGACAGAATAGGAGCTTCACAGAGTTTCAGCTTAAGAGTCTCGAATGCTTCCTCTGGTTTTGGTCCCCACTCATAAGGTTTACCCTTGTGAGTTAAGGCAGTGAGAGGAACAGCGATCTTAGAGAAGTTGGCAATGAATCGACAATAATAACCAGCCAAACCAAGGAAGGAACAGACTTCTATTGGAGTTTTAGGAACACTCCAATCTTTGACAGCTTCGATCTTCGCGGGATCAACATGAATTCCGTTCTCATCGATGACGTGTCCTAAAAATTGAACTTCCTTTAGCCAAAATTCACATTTCGAGAACTTGGCATACAGTTGTTCTTTCTTTAGGAGACCCAAAATTGAGTGAAGATGTTGTTCGTGATCGGATTTTGATTTCGAGTAAATCAAAATGTCGTCGATGAAGACGATCACGAATTTGTCAAGGTAGGGTCTACAAACCCGATTCATTAGATCCATAAACACTGCGGGAGCGTTGGTCAATCCAAACGGCATGACCATGAATTCGTAATGACCATAGCGTGTACGAAAGGCTGTCTTGGGAATGTCTTCTTCGTGAACTCTAAGCTGATGATAACCAGAACGAAGATCAATCTTCGAGAAGTGGGTTGCTCCTTGAAGTTGATCGAAAAGATCGTCAATCCTAGGCAAGGGATAACGATTCTTGATGGTGAGTTTGTTGAGTTCACGATAGTCGATACACATCCTGAGAGATCCATCTTTCTTCTTGACGAACAAAACAGGGGCTCCCCATGGAGAAGAACTGGGGCGAATGAAACCTTTATCAGAAAGTTCATGTAGTTGACTGGCAAGTTCTTGCATCTCAGAGGGTGCAAGACGATAAGGAGCTTTGGCGACAGGATTTGCACCAGGAACAAGATCGATCCTAAATTCAACTTGTCGAACAGGAGGCAAACCAGGTAAATCCTCTGGAAAGACTTCAGGATAGTCCCGAATGATTGGGATGTCTTGGATACTTTTGCCCTTGTCTTTCTTTTCAATCACGTTAGCCAAGAAAGCCATGTACCCCTTTCGTATGTATTTTTGAGCAGTAGTACAAAACATGAGTTTAAGCTCACCAAAAGGCTTCTCACCATAGATCTTCAAAATATCACCAGATTCGAGAGGAATGCGAATAACTTTCTCAAAGCATAGGATTTCAGCACGATGGGTTGACAACCAATCCATGCCTACTATGACATCAAAGCTTCCAAGATGCATAGGAATGAGATCGATAGAGAAAGTATGTTCATCAAGGTTCAACACACAGTTACGAATAATAGAATCGATCGAGATAGACTTCCCATTAGCTACCTCTACTACTAAAGGTTCCTCTAGGTTAGTTTGGGGTACGTTAAGTAAGGGTTCAAACTTTAGTGATACAAATGACTTATCAGCACCCGAATCAAGTAATATAGAAGCATAGTGGTTATTAACGAGAAACGTACCATTAACCACCTCGTTGTTGTCGCGGGCCTGATTAGCATTGATGTTATATGCGCGACCTCGAGCACCTTGGTTCTGGTTGCGGTTCTGGTTTTGATTGTGGTTTTGGTTTTGGTTCTGGTTTCCAAGTCTAGGGCAAGCATCCCTATAATGTTCCGTACTACCACATTCAAAGCACTGGCCACGAACAGGCCTACCATTTTGAGCATTGGGAGCTGGATTATTTCTGGCAGGGTTGTTTTGAGTGGCAGGGGCTTGGCAAGTATTAGCAAAGTGTCCATACCGCTTGTAGTTATTACATTGGCGGCATGGTCTGTTAGCAGCATGGTGATATTGGCAAGTGTTACAAAGAGGGTGGTTCCCAACATACGGTTTCTTGGCTGGGGTTTGCACTGCGGGTGGGGTGGTAGCAACCATGTAGTTCTTAGCGCTGCGCTTCCTGTTGGTTGAGATCTCAGGCTTAACCTCAATAGCGGCCTGAGGAGTGTCCTTTGCAGCAGTCTTCTTGGTGTTCTTGCGAAAAAGAGTACCGTTTTTCACATGATTATCGGTGAGAGTAGCCGCAAGGCGTTTGGCTTCCTCCAAGGTGGCAGGATTCCTTCCCCATACCGTGTCCTGAATTTGCATAGGTAGGCCACCGATATACTTCTCGATGGCTACAGGTAGGGGAGTGACTTTATGGGGCAACAACAAACTGAGCTCGTGAAAGCGGGTATTATAAGCAAGGTTTTCCCCACTATCCTGAGCAAGGGTGTGGAACTCGTCCTCCAGTTTCTTAACCTCGTTACGGGGACAAAACTCATCTTTCATTATCTCCTTGACTTGATCCCAGGTCATAGCAAGTGCAACTTCAGCTCCGCGGGTGCGCTTTTCCTCATTCCACCAAGTGAGTGCTCGTTTGTGAAGAACACTCATGGCATAACGGACCTTAAAGTTATCGGGACACTCACTGTTAATAAAGGTATTCTCAATACCCTCGAACCATTGCAGAAGACCAGTAGCTCCTTCATCTCCACTGAACTTAGGAGGATTACAGGTATTAAAGTGTTTGAGAGTGCAGGCTGGGAGACCATTTTCGTTTCCATTCCCGTTCCCATTGTGGTTTCCATTGCCGTTTCCATTTCCACTGCCGTTCCATTTCCATTGCCGTTCCCATTCATTTGGATGACTTGAGCCAGTAAGTTAGGAACCAGATTTGCGATCTGTTGCGCCATTTGTTTAGAAATGATCGCAGCCAGTTGGGCATCACCTCCATTGTTGTGGTTAGTTTCGTGGTTATGGTTGTGGTTGCTGCTCCCTTCCTCATGATTCCACCACTGTTATTGTGAGTGCTGCGACGTGGAGGCATGATCTGTAAGAGACACAATGAAATGAATGAGGTAATATAAGGAATATAATCATTTATCCATTAATTAAAACGAATAAACGAAAACGTTGACTTATCAAAGATTCTAGATTCTAATAACATAGTGAAGACATGCTTTAGCCTATAAGTGAACACTCATCCCGAGAATTCCCAGGTAGGCATCCGGGTCCCTCGTCTGATTGGGATATATGCGCAATGCCAGCCTAGACAGAAGACTCAGAATACAGGCGTTCACCCTTCCAGATTGCACATGTTCGTTATTAAAATCTAGAACTTCGACGAGATCTCAAGGTAATTCAGGCTAAACCTGAGGATTTTGTCCTATTAATCTAATGGTGGATCAGGATTGCAGCAGATGAATAAGAGCAGTCAACTTGTAAGGCTTAGGGTTGTATAAGGTGTAGGATAGGGATAAGATTAAGGAAGCAATTAGGGTTACAAGTAAGAGAAGCAAGTACTGTTTCAATTCCCTAAGGTTATAGTCTAGATTATTTTTCTAATAACCTAATTCCCTATAACCAAGGCTATGAAGAAGATTGGTGCACATGCGACACGCTGAAGCAGTGGGATGATGTCGGTTGCATGTGTTACACAATGGATAGTTTCCTATATAGGGTTTCTTATTAGAAGCTTGTGTAGTGAGGTTGACATCAGGATCCCTGGCCTTACGCTTCTGGTTCTCAGTAGTTACCGCAGCTACAATGCTTGCTTTATTGCCTTTCCGAACTAAGGTCCCGTTCTTTACGTGATTGTCAGTTAAGGTAGCTGCTAAACGCTTGGCCTCTTCAAGGGTAGCAGGGTTCCTTCCCCATACCGTGTCCTGAATCTGCATGGGCAAACCACCGATATACTTTTCGATGGCTACAGGTAGCGGTGTGACTTTATGGGGGCAATAACAGACTAAGCTCGTGGAAGCGGGTATTATAATCAAGGTTTTCCCCACTATCCTGAGCAAGTGTGTGGAACTCGTCCTCTAATTTCTTGACCTCGTTACGTGGGCAAAATTCTCAGAATACAGGCGTTCACCCTTCCAGATTGCACGTGTTCGTTATTAAAATCTAGAACTTCGACGAGATCTCAAGGTGGATCAGGCTAAACCTGAGGATTTTGTCCTATTAATCTAATGGTGGATCAGGATTGCAGCAGACGAATAAGAGCAGTCAACTTGTAAGGCTTAGGGTTGTATAAGGTGTAGGATAGGGATAAGATTAAGGAAGCAATTAGGGTTACAAGTAAGAGAAGCAAGTACTGTTTCAATTCCCTAAGGTTATAGTCTAGATTATTTTTCTAATAACCTAATTCCCTATAACCAAGGCTATGAAGACGATTGGTGCACATGCGACACGCTGAAGCAGTGGGATGATGTCGGTTGCATGTGTTACACAATGGATAGTTTCCTATATAGGGTTTCTTTTTAGAAGCTTGTGTAGTGAGGTTGACATCAGGATCCCTGGCCTTACGCTTCTGGTTCTCAGTAGTTACCGCGGCTACAATGCTTGCTTTATTGCCTTTCCGAACTAAGGTCCCGTTCTTTACGTGATTGTCAGTTAAGGTAGCTGCTAAACGCTTGGCCTCTTCAAGGGTAGCAGGGTTCCTTCCCCATACCGTGTCCTGAATCTGCATGGGCAAACCACCGATATACTTTTCGATAGCTACAGGTAGCGGTGTGACTTTGTGGGGCAATAACAGACTGAGCTCGTGGAAGCGGGTATTATAAGCAAGGTTTTCCCCACTATCCTGAGCAAGTGTGTGGAACTCGTCCTCTAATTTCTTGACCTCGTTACGTGGGCAAAATTCATCTTTCATTATCTCCTTGACTTGATCCCAGGTCATAGTAAGTGCAACTTCAGCTCCTCGGGTGCGCTTTTTCCTCATTCCACCAAGTGAGTGCTCGTTTGTGAAGAACACTCATAGCATATCGGACCTTAAAGTTATCGGGACACTCACTGTTAATGAAGGTATTCTCAATACCCTCGAACCATTGTAGAAGTCCTGTAGCTCCTTCATCTCCACTGAACTTAGGGGGATTACAGGTATTAAAGTGTTTAAGAGTGCAAGCTAGGAGACCATTCCCGTTCCCATTGTGGTTTCCATTGCTGTTTCCGTTGCCGTTTCTGTTTCCATTACCGTTGCCGTTCATCTGGATGACTTGAGCCAGTAGGTTAGGAACAAGAGTTGCTATTTGTTGCGCCATTTGTTGGGAAATGATCGCAGCCAGTTGGGCATCAATGCCATTGTTGTTGTTGTTGTTGTTAATGTTGTCGTGGTTGTTATTGTTGCTATTTCCTTCCTCATGATTACCACCATTGTTATTGCGAGTGCTGCGACGTGGAGGCATGATCTGTAAGAGACACAATGAAATGGATGAGGTAATACAGGGAATGTAATCATTTATTCATTTAATTAAAACGAATAAACGAAAACGTTGACTTATCAAAGGTTCTTGAAATAATAACATAGTGAAGACATGCTTTAGCCTATAAGTGAACACTCATCTCGAGAATTCCCAGGTAGGCATCCGGGTCCCTCGTCTGATTGGGATATATGCGCAATGCCAGCCTAGACAGAAGACTCAGAATACAGGCGTTCATCCCTCCAGATTGCACGTGTTCGTTATTAAAATCTAGAACTTTGACGAGATCTCAAGGTGGTTCAGGCTAAGCCTGAGGATTTTGTCTTATTAGTCTAAGAGTAAATCCAGTGATGGAGAGAAATCTTCTTGTAAGGATGAAAGTAGGGATAAGAAGTAGGAGTGAGATAGAGAATAGCAAGTAAAGGGGCAAATACTGGTTATATTCCTATGGTTATAGAATAGATTATTTTTCTAATAACCTAATTCCCTATAACCATGGCTCTGATACCAATCTGTAACACCCCAACCGATGGCGGAAACATCGGGATGTCACGTATTGATGATTGTTCAGTAGCTCATGGTGAATAATAAATTTCATTAAATGATTTAAATAAATTACATACAATTGTTCAACAAGAATTCGTATATCAACATGAATAATACTATGCACACATCTTCAAGCATTAACTCAAATCTTCAAACATGTTAAGTTGAAAATATTTTTGGGTCAACAAAAATTGGTGAGTATACATAGGTTTTTGAATATAATTGATAACAATAGTTTGTACAACAATCACAGTTGTATGATGATAGAGTATGATTCCGACATGTAAATTTTAAATTAAAGATGGTCATAATAATAAGTTTAAAGTATGAAAATAATTTTTATAAAATTATTTTCTTAAATATAGAATATTAAATCTATTTATTACAAATTGTCAAAATATAACTTTAATATTTAAAAATATTAAAATTAAAGATTTATTAGATAAAAAAATTATATTTCTGTCCCAAATAATTAGTAATAATTTATGTAAAAGTTTGGTGCAAAAATATTGAAAAATGAATTTATTATGATTTATTTATGATTAAAACTAACAAAAATTGATTAAAAATATTAAATATATGATTTTTCAGAAATAAAAATTATTTCAGTAAATCTTAATGTTATAAAAACTCAGAATAATTTTTGTGGAATTTATATAATGGTTTTGATATATTTATAGAATTTTATAATTATAATTGAATAAATTTATAATATTTATTATATATAATAAATAAAAGATTTTTGAAAAACTAAAAATTGTATGATAAACTTAACCATTTGAAATGCATAAAATAAATTTTATAGGATTTATAAAGTTGTTTTGGTATTTAAAATGTATAACAAAAGTTTAGAATTAAAAATTATATACTTAAATTCATCAAAAAATAATGTGGTGGTTATGGGATTCGAACCCGGGTCTATGACCGGGTTGGGCTTAATCACAAGTGTGGCCACTACGAAGCCACACCCTGAGAACGAGTTTAAAGCATTCAAAAAATCTTTTATACATTAACAGATTCAAACCTTCTTCCCCAATTTAACCTTAGATTAATCTCCGGTTAATTGGACTCGAATACCACTCAATTAACTAGAGGGCTAATGCACTACCGAGTATTATGAATAGAATAGCATAGATAATTACTGAATTAACGAAGATTTGGAAGGTAATGGAGATGGCCGGAAGAACCTCGACGCCGGCGATCCAAAATAAAGCACGAGCAGAGTGTTTTAAACGGAAAGGAGAGTGGGGGTTGGTTTGGTGTGAAGTTTCTGAGTTGTAGAGTGCCCTATTTATACTTGACATGAACGCGTTAAAGCTTTTGGTAATTCTTGGTGTCGCCGGAATTTACGGGATTCATCATTAAATTACTTTAATGTGGGTTTTGACAAATCAAACGAGATTGGGGGTGTTGGTCATAGGCTGGAATCACGCGGAATTTATTAAACGTGAGTGGGGAACGGGTTTGGAATCTCGCCGGACATCCCTCTTGGCCGGTCGGAGTTTCAGGCATGGATAGGGAGAAGACAAGGTCATTTGGGCCGGGTTTTAATTTTTCTTGGGTTGGGCTTGATTTGGTGGACCAATAAACTGATTGGGTTATGGGCATTTTGACAAAACAAAATAATCAAGTCATTTATCTTCATTATTATTATTATTATTATTATTATTATTATTATTATTATTATTATAATAAAGTGGTTAAAAATAAAAGAAATATATATATATATATATATATTTATATATATTGTTTTCAAAATCATACAAGGAGTACATGGTGGGTAAAGTGGTGATTTTATTAACTTAAACATATGAAAAATACGTGATGTTACATAAGCCATGACAAGCAATTACGTTTTAGAATAAATAAAGTTTAGCAATTCATATGTCTATCGTAAGTTTAAGTCTGCATGAATAAACATGAAGTATAGTATGCACATAATCAAACCTCCGACAAGTTTAGGTCCATCCCGTCATCCACGGTTCACCTTAATATCACGTTGGAACGATAACAATCACCCGCGCTCCCCATAAAAGATGGTCAACGAATCTAGGTGGGATTGTCAATCCAATAGATCTATCACTGTATATCGCCGGCTTGGCCACAGCTAATGATTATGTAAGTTGAAGTTTAAGTCTAATAGTCTTTGTCTAAGTCATGAGGCATTAAAGTTTACAACTAGACATGTATGTAGAATTACTTAAGTATAAAGTTTCAAGTATAAAGAATTGCATAAACAAGGTTACGTAAACTCACCTTAGCAAAGTGCTATCTCTCGAGAAATAGAATATGTGTAGCCCAAAGTTTCCAAGTATTACCCAATGTATAAGGTAATAAATAAGTCTAAGTCTTTCTAGTCTACAAGTATTTTCTAGGGTTCCTAATTTGGGGATAAGTATTTGTTTAATTATTAAATAAATAAAAGAAATTCGAAAAATAAATAAACAAAAGTCTTTTTGTAGGTTGTTGATTAGGAATGATCACATTATAAGGTTTTGGGTATGAAAATAATTTTTATAAAATTATTTTCTTAAAAATAGAATATTTAGTCTATTTATTTCTATTTTGCCAAAATATAACTTTAATATCTAAAAATATTAAAATAAAAGAATTTTTAAATTAAAATTTGTATTTCTGTTCTAAATGGACAGAAATAATTTATAAAAATTTTTGGTGCAAAAATATTGAAAAATGAATTTATTATGATTTATTTATGATTAAAATAAACAAAAATCGATTAAAAATATTAAATAAATGATTTTTCGAAAATAAAAATCATTTTTGGAATGTTTAATGTTTTATAAACCCAGAATAATTTTTGTGTAAATTTATATAATCGTTTTGATATTTTTATAGAATTTTATAATTATAATAGAATAAACTTGTAATATTTATTATATATAATAAATAAATAATTTTTGGAAAACTAAAAATTGTATGATGAACTTTTCTATTAGATCAACATAAAATAATGTTTGTAGAATTTATAAAGAAATTTTAGCATTTTAAAACCATTTTTAAAAATAATAAAGAATATATAAGTAATAAAGGTTTTGTGTGTGCTATGGCTCGATCCCGCGTCAAACCCGGGTTAGAGGTTTTAAATCACAAGCCCAGACCAGTTGGTCTGGACACTGAGAACGATTAAACCTTTGTTGAAATAATTATATCTTTATACTTGCAACAAATATATAATCATTTTAAAAGAAAAGAAAAAGATGTGTGATACGGGACTCGAACCCGCATACCCTAGCTGACAAACAAACGACACAACCACTTGATCTAGATCAGTGGTTGTGTCTGTTTTGTTTCTGATTATATATTAAACGCACAGAAACAGAAGCTTTATCCCCAATTTCAATCGCAAGAACCCTAGGTTTTACAATAATCCAAATGAGCAAGCAATAACCCGATTATACATGGGGTTATTGCTGCTCAATAGCCGATCAACGAAACCCATTAAAAAGATTGGACTTACAACTGTATTTGATGACGAATTGATTGGTCAAACGCAAAGTCAAAAACACGACTAGTTGGGGGTTTGTATAGGGATTTTTAGCAGAAATTTAGAGAGGGGAAAGAGTATTCGGCGAGTGTAGATGAAGATTCAGGGTCCAATTTATAGTGAGATGCTCGGGTGTTTGAATTGGTATTGTTTGACTCGAGTTTCAATCATAAACGCATGATTGATACTAATTTGGAATGTTATAATTGCTAATTGGCATGTATAAGACGCGAGTCAATCATATCAATCAACATTCATGATTATAAACACGGATTGATCGAGTATTTCAGAGTTATACCAAATAGAAGCTGTAGACCAGCTGGTTTAGGTTGTGCGTGTGATGGGTTGAACCGGCCTTAGGCACGGGTTCGAACCCCGGCCCAGGCAATTATTTTTTTGACATTTAAATCACCACTTTAACACTAATATATGTTTATAGTATGGTACTAGGGGTCCAAATGCGTCACAAAATATTTTTAAAAGGGACGATAATGATAAAATTCGACGTTTTATTAATAATTATCGTAGCGTACATAGGATTAAATGCGAAATGTTACATGTTAGCAGTCTCTAGATTGTCGACAGTGGAGCTTTTGGTCATATGACAGGTGATTTGACGCTGCTATTCGATATAAGGAACATCAATGTAGGATATGTGGTGTTCGCTGGAAATAAAGGAGGTTACATCACGATGGAGGGAAGTGTGAGTAATGGGATTGTTAGTTTCAAGAAGATTTCTTATGTGAAACAAATTGACTATAATCTGTTAAGTGTCAGCCAAATCTGCGACAAACAGTTTTCTGTGCACTTCGATGACAAATCTTGTTATATCCTCAAACCCGGCTTTGTTATTCCAAAGGAGTGGATTATGCTGAAAGCACCAAGACTGAATAATCTTTACATTCTAGATATGTCAAAGGCGATGACACCTCAAGGCCAAGTTACGTGTTTCCTATCAAAGGCTACAGAGAAAGAATCTATTATTTGGCATAGGAGGATGGGACACATTCACCTCAGAAAAATGAATCATCTGGTGAAAAATGAGCTTGTTGTAGGCGCTAATGTCAAACATTTTCATCTTAATGACAAGTGTGTGAGTTGCAAGAAGGGAAGTAGCACAAACAGTCTCACAAACCGAAGAAAGTGAATTCTGTAGATATGCCACTTGACCGTTTGCATATGGACCTATTCGGACCTGTCATGCGTAAAAGTCATGCTGGAGAATTATACGGTCTGAATTGCATGTTGATATTTTGGTCATATGAACAGTCAGATTAGACCAAAAGAAAGGTCGAATGTGGCTTTTCTGGTCGAATGTGACTTGTTCATAGGGTCGAATGTGGCATTGAGGTCGAATGAACAATTTTAATCAAAATTTTCACATTCGAACCTTAGGGCTCACATTCAAACCTTAAAATTTCTTCATTCGAACCCCGATGGGTCGAATGTGGGATTTTCAAAAACCAAAATTCAATTTTGTAAATTTTGTCCGTTTCTAATGAATTTTCATGTTTCGTTTTTGCAGAATTCTAAATGGCAGAGTCCCAGAACACTGATATACCAGCTGGATCGTCTAGAAAAGCCACTGGTAAGAAGAGAAGAAGATTTTCCATTCGAGGAAGCTCATAACTTCTGTGCATTACTTGGCGAGGTCAAGAAACTCACAAAATTCACAGGAATTGTTGATTTTCTAAAAAGGAGCAGAGTCGTTGATGCATTAGCTACACCAACAATCATTTATAAAGACCATCAAGTGGACTTCTGGAGAAATGCAAAGATTGATTTCTGGGAGAACCGAACTGCAATTGTAAGCAACATTCAGGGACAACTTGCGATAGTCACTGAGAATGATATTCGAGAAGCATTAAGACTGAGAGATGAACCGACAGATCTGAGAAGCTTATCTTGGATTGAACAGAGAAAGTGTTTTCTCCGTATGTAGTATAACGGACCAATTACAGATGGAGCTTTACACAAAAGAAAGCTATGTCCGGAGTTCAAGTACTTAGCTCATGTCATGATACATTGTTTTGGATATGTTAGTGGAGGCTATGATGTTATGAGGAAGAGCATCAGTTCGTTGATGGTTGCTTTGACATTGAACAAGCCGTTTAATGTTTCAGGAATGATTTTTGACCACATGCTTGAACCTTTGAAAGGTCTGAAGTCGAAGAAGTTCTTGTTATACCCTAGATTCTTACAGATGATCTTCGATTTGAAGTATACTAAGCTAAAGAAAGATCCTACTCAGATTCTAGTTCAAGATCATATGAATCTGAATACGCTAATCAGGATGAAAGGATACAAAGGGGTTCCTGAGAATGAAAGACCACCTCATAAGAACCTGTTTGGACACTTAATTAATCTAGGTTATGAGGATCCGGGTAAGGACAAAGGTAGAAATGCTGATAGTAACTCAGACAACGATGATCCTTTGTTTCATGTTAATCCAGAAGCAAAGAGAAAACGACAGGTTGTAAATGTCGGTGCTAAGAGTGACAAAGGGAAGGGAAAAGAAAAGGAAGTTTTGATTGAACAACCTAAGAAAACAATGAGAAGAAAGAAAAGCATGGCGAGAAAAGGTACTATGTTAGTTGATGAAGAGTCTGCAGATTAAGAGGAGACTCTAGAAGATGAGCGATGTGATTCTGGTGAAGAGACTGTCAAACAAAACAAGCCCAAGGCCACTGTGGCTCGTGAGTCTTAAAGTCTAAACAAAACTATAGAAGAACAGAGACAGAAGAGCCCAATTGTTGTTAATGAGATAGATCCGGGTCTTGGTATTGATGAACAAGATTTCAGTGGATCTCCTATGGTTGGTGAAAAACAGAAAAAGCCCAAATACAAAACGATGTCAAAGAAAGATGAGAAAGAGAATCCAAAGAAGAGACGGACAAAAGAAGTTGAAATCTTACTTGCAGGAAAGAAAATTCCTGAAGTTAATAGTTCTAAATCTGCTACACTCGTGACATCCCCAATTGCAAAGATGAAGAAGAAATCTGCAGCTGAAAAGACTGTTGATCCTACTGCAGATTTTGATGCTGCCATGGAAAGAGTAATGAATAAATTTAAAAAGAAGACTCCTGTTGCTGAGGATTCAACCCCACAGGTTACTGTATCAAGTGATGTAATGAATGCAGTTAACCAGAAGCTTGCTGAAATGATGAAAGTGATTAACCAGAAACAACAAGAGATAGAACAATTGAGAAAGAATGATAAGAAGATGTTAGATATTGTTGAATCTTCTCAAGAGAGTCAAGAAGAATTGGAAGCGAAGATAAAACAACTTCAAGAAGAAAATCAGAAGTTGTCAACTCATGAACAAAGAAATACAAGAAGATACATCGCTTTGAGACTCGAGAATAAACAAGTGAAGAAGGATAATAAGAGTCTAAGGAAACTTATTGAAGATTTATATTCAAAAGCTCCACAGTTGAAAGCTGGAGAGGAAGATAAAGAACCTGAATAGGAACAAGTTGATTTCGAACCATCTGAATCTGAAGAAGAAGAAGATGATGATGATGAGGATTTGGATCACGATGCCGGTGATGCTCCTAAGAAGAAGAAGGAAGATGATAAAGATGGTTCTGGAGATGATTCTGATTATAACAGTTCTGCAGATGATGATGATGACGATGATGATGATACAGAGAAGTATCGATGTGAAAAGAGAGATTCTGATAAAGATGCAGGAGAATCTAGCTCGAAAGCTCCTGGTGGTAATACTGACGATGACAGTATTTTCGGGAATGAAAAGATTAGATCTTTATCAGAAGAAGATAAGAAATTGTATCGTCAGATGTTGACTAAGAAAGTCTGGATGATTGAGCTTACTGGAAAGTTTCCAGAGATATTTGAATCTGATGATATGAGATTTGAACTTGAATATAATGATCCTGATCTGGAAGATGGTGAAGTTTCTGTAGCCGTAGCCAAAGAGATACTTGAAGGTTTGGCGAAACAAGTTGGTAAGTCTCCTGAAGAGTTGATGAGTGACAATCAAATTCCAAATATTCCTGAAAAGGAAGCTGGAAATCACTTTGATGATAGAGATACTCCAGTATTTGAAGATGTTGAGATTGAGGATATTACTAGTGAAGAATATCCTGAGTACTTTAAAGAGAAACAGGATGATGCATTTCCTGAATTTTCTGAAGAGATTTTGAATCAGGCTGAGAAACTTGGACAACAGAAGAGTAAGACATTCGTTGGTGAAGTATTCAAGAATGCAGAGAATCAGAAACCGAATGTTGAACAATCTGATGATTAGAAAAGCTTGTTGAGGAAACTGAAAGAAAAAAGAAGCCAACCAACCAAAGACTGAAATTCAGGGAGGTTTCTACAAGTTTCACAATGAATTGTTCAAAGGAAAAGCTCTCGGTTGGAAATATTTGAGACAGCTAAGGTGTGTTGCTGTTAAATGGGAGAAGGGAATTCTGTATTTCAACAGATTCCATGATATAAAGACACTACCTTACTGGGCTATACGCGATATCTGCCGACACACTTTGTCTGGAGTAACTGTAAACAATGATGCAGTTAGTTATTTCACAGATCGTATGGCAAGGGAGAGTAGAACAAGATGGGATGTGTTCACTCCGCAGTATCCTAAAAGGATTGTTCACAAAAAGATTGATCCGATTACTGGTATGAACAAGGTGATGTTAAAGAATAAACCACTGACCGTATTGAAACATATTCCTTTGATGCTGATTCCACAAAATTTCTTAAAAGAATTCATGTGGTGGTACTATGATTGGAAGATCGCAGAAGCTGTTATCTTGCTGAAGGATAGAAGAGATGAGTTTAAAAATATTCATATTTTTGATCTGATGTGGTTGATCAATTGTTCACATGAAGATATCATTATGCTGTATTACAACCCAATCTATTGTGAGGAGAAGGATAGCGAACAAGCTTTGAAATACCAACGTGTGGTATGCTTGTGTTTCGCTTGGGATGTCAATGCGGGATGTGATTATGACAAGAAACTGGGAAAGTTTGTGAAGGTTCCAAAAGAAAATAAGAAATCTAAACCAACTTTCGAACCAGTTATGACTAAAGAGCAGAAGACGAATTTGCGTATTAAGCTATTGAACAAGACGCTCGATTACAAACAACAACAATCGAAGCAATAGTCGAGGGGGAGTTTGTTGATCCACGTTTTGCGACTAATGCTTTTGGATTGTACATTCTAATATGTTTAGCTGAATACGTGGGGGCGAAGGTGGAATTTGGGAAGGTCGAATGTGGATTTTATAGGGCGAAGGTAGAGAGAATTGGTTGAAGGAAGATTTTGAAGCTTATGTGTTTGTTCGAACTCTATGAAGGGTCGAACCTGCACATTCGACCCTATCGGGGGGCGAATGTGCAGGTCTATATAAGGCTGAAATTTCATTTTAAGTTTAACTTTTTGGTCATTTCATGTCTTGTTCGATCTGAATTCTCTCTAGGTGATTTAGAAGTGTCTAAAACTTATATATTTCATTGTAAACACAGTTGTAAGGTTTATATAAATGTTTATGAATGAAATGGATATTGAAAAGGTGAATTTCGTTTTTTGATTCGATTACTATCATTTTGTAACTAATCTAGGGATTCCGCACCTGGATTGGTAGACTTGTATGATCATCTAAACTTGTTTTTGTCAAATCGATCCTCCACAAAACCATGAAATCGAGCTGTGATTGATTCAAACAACTATTAGATCGTTCAAATCTGTACCACGGCGCTGATACCAGTTGAGAATCTGGTAAAAACCGAATCCATGGACCGAATAAACGAATACAGCTCAGTTTCAGATGGAAGATACGCGACAAGACAAAAATAAACGAAAACAATGTCATCACCGATTCGTATTGCATCAGATTTGGTTACAGACACTATCATCAGTAGGATAAACATCTATCTCAGGGCCGGGGGAGGTCGGGCATGACCTTAAAATGAAAACTAACACATGAGATTGCTATTTATAGTCCAAACACATAAAGCTCATTCGACCCCTTAAGAAGGTCGAACCTGCAAGTTCGACCTTTGTAGGGCTCGAACCAACAACTTATGTTTTGGTCTAAATTAACAAATGCATCAGATCCATAAAATGCCCTTATGGATCACCACAATCTCATGTAATACAATACACGACTCAACCCTAGTCTATTCGACAGCGACGACCACACATATAGTGCATCAACAGTTTTAGTGGCTGTGTGACTCTGCGATCGAAGATCTATACAATTTGGGAAAATTTTAGTCATATCTGGAAAAGATTGGTCGTCAACGTGGGTATTTTTACATAATTACATACGTACTTGTTTACATACACACGCCTGATGTCACACCCCGCCTAGGCGGAAACACGAGGTGTAACCACAAAAGTTTTTCAAGCAAAAGATATGAGCAAACATTCATATTTATTTATTTATAAAAGTACCACACGTGTTCAATGACAACAAGTTTCACAAGATACAGTTTGAAACCCTTTGCGGGATCAAAAGTTTTAAAGACACGTTGTGTGGTGGTCGTGAATGTAAGCCCAATCATATCCCAAGTTCCATCCATGATTTTAGTTACCTGAAAAACATGCATGAAAACTTTGTCAACAAAAGGTTGGTGAGTTCACGGGTTTTGTAAAATTAAAAGTTTAATGAATTCCTTGAATGACCCATCATTGCCTAGCTAGTAGCAATGATGATAAACCACCATGAGTTCATAACCAAGCCTTGACGAGTGGTGCCTCGCACATTGCATATCAATGCAATGAATCGTTATAAAAGAAAAGCAAGCACTCTCATATATCATATACACCGGTTAGAGCGACTAACCGAGAGTGGGGGTGTCAACCCAATAGATCTATTCATGCGTTTCTGGCTATATCCATAGTTAATGATTATGATAAACTAATATACGAGGGCTTTAGAGAGTACTCTTATATACATCGTCTCATGTACACCGGTCGGATAGGAATTCATTCTAAAAACGAGTAATGATGCATGCTTTTCCCCAAAACATAAAACAGTAAAAAGGGGCCGTGAGAACTCACCTCAAGTCCGCGTGTAGTCTAGCAAAAGTGTATGTCCGACAACTAGATATCTCGTCCTATATACATACATGGTACCTTAGATTCATACAAATATGTGATCTTTGGTACCTGTGATTCACTTGATCCTTAGTGATACATTAGTTTAGCTTTTCTTGGTGACAACTATATATTGCTTGAAAATAATAGTTTGTATAAGAAAATAGATCTTATTTTCCCAACATATAATACTTTTCATAAAGTATATGTTTCTTTGAAAAAAGGAGTTATTTAGTTCATGAACACATTGATCTATACTCAAATAACCATATACACTTGCGTTCATACCTACTCATGCGTGCATCTATACTTGTATCTATACAAATGTGTATTTCCACACATAACCATAAGTAGGGATGTCTAAGGGATGTACACTTGTACATACATACCCATATACATATGCATCTTGATAGTCCATATACATCTCTATCTATGCTTATGAGTTTGCTTTACACATACACATACATCACATATATACACGCACGCGTATGTATATATGTATGTATACAAATGGACTTTGTTTTTACTACCTTAGTAAAGTAACATGATACTTAGCTCCTTATACATCTATACATACACATATACATACGTGCATGTACACATGTTCGTCACGCATACATACATGTGTATGCATATCCACGCACACACATACATTCAAACACATACATACATACATTATCATCTAAGGTGTTGTTTAATTGAAAATAATGACTAGGAACTAAGGTGAACCATGTGATGATAAATAAAGTAAAGAAGTGACTAGGTTAAGGTGTATACCTCCTAGTGGATCCAAGATAGAAGCAAAATGCTAGCACCTCCTTGGTTGTTCCTAAGCTTGTGTGGTGTGTGTGTGTGTGTGTTGCGAGTAGAGAAGGAGATCAAGGAAGAGTTGTGGTGTGATGAAATGAGCACCCAAGACCTCCTTATATAGAGGTTGGAATGAGAAGGTTCAAAGAAAGTGATTAACACTTAGGGTAAGTCAACTATTATGGATTTAGGTGATTAGGGAATCCTTCCTAATATGGTTAGAAATCTCCAAGTGTTCTATATCCTCCTAGCATATCCAAGGTCCAAATCAACCTTTAAGAGGTCACTAATCTCTTGATTATGTTGGCAAGATTCCAAGCATAAGTGACACTACATGGAGTCAACTTATGGAACTAATCAACACATGTTAATATAGGGGTTGACTTAGATAAAAAAAAAAGGTTAGAGGGCACTTAGGGGGGGGGGAGACAGTTTGGAGGGTGCAAGGAAAGGGAGGTGTCTCCAAATGTGGTAATGATCTTTCATGGTTCTTGGTGATTAAGGAATCTTACTATGTATGGATAATGATCTTGCTTTTGTCTCAAATCTTACTAGCATATCATGGGTCTTAATCACATCTTAGGTTGACTACTCTTCCATGATGATGTTTATGTTAATGAGACTAAAGTTAATGTGACAATACATGGGAATTCTTAGAGGTCTAAACAAGCATGTGTTGAATTAGAAAATAATAATAATAATAATAATAATAATAATAATAATAATAATAATAATAATAAGGCATGGGGAGGGGGGGGGGGGTCTTCGGCCGAAAAAGAAAGGAATGGGGAAGGAAAAGTGAGCTTTAGCAAATGGGGTATACCAACATTCTTGATCCTAGGTGTTTAAGGATTATTACCTTATATAGTTAAACCACCAAATCTTGTATTTAATAGTCTTAGAAAGAATATTAAGACATGACACTACATTGATTATGTTCCAAGTGTTTGATAAGAAGTAAGACTTTAAACTAAGTGGTGGTGATCATTTTTGGCTAGTAGTTTAAATAAATAATAGTGTTGATCACTTGTTTTACTAAAAATGGTTAAGTTTATAAAGAACTAGTTAGTTTAATTAGGATGTAACAAAAAGAATAAAAAGTGTTACATATAAATATGTCAACTAGTTTCTTGTACTCTTGTTCATATATGTACATATGTGCCGAAAATAAACATATATACATATGTGTAAGTATGCTAGTTAAATAAATACTAGGCTTTATACATAAAAATCCATGATGCTTCCCATTGTGTTATAAAATAAATGGGCATCCATACATGATTTCGAAAGATCTCTTGTAAACATATAGACTTATGTCACCAAGACTCGTTGATACGGGTGAAATTGTACTTGTTCGGACATTGCTAGACTATCTCGGGGGACTTGTGCTTATAAAATGTCATGAATAATGAATGTAAAATTAAACGTTGACTAGATAGTGTACGGATTTTGACCTGGCTAAGTGGCGGGTGTCACATTCTCCCCTTGTTGAGGAAATTTCGTCCGCGAAATTCGACGTGACCTATCTGATACCGGGGAATCCTTGAAGATAGAGGGATACTTTCTATTCATTTGATCCTCGCGTTCCCAAGTGAACTCGAGTCCGCGTCGGGATTTCCACTGAACTTTAACGGGCTTAACCCGGCTACGTCTCAGCTTCTGGACCTTCCTGTCCATAACCTCGACGGGTTCTTCAATAAAATGAAGTTGATTGTCGATCTGAATTTCCTCTGGCGGAATGATCAACGATTCATCCGATAAGCACCTTTTGAGGTTCGACACAGGAAATGTGTCATGAACTCCACTTAGCTCGTCGGGCAAATTAAGATTATACGCGACAGGGCCAACTCTTTCCAAGATTTCGAATGGGCCGATATATCTTGGATTTAGCTTGCCGTATTTATCGAAATGAGGTACTCCTTTCCAGGGAGAAACTTTTAGTAGGACCTTGTCTCTTACTTGAAATTCCAGAGGTTTCCTCCTTGTATCGGCATAACTCTTCTACCTATCCCGGGCAGCTTTCAATCGGTCCTTGATTTGAAAGATTTTGTCGGTCGTCTCCTGAATGATCTCCGGACCAGTCAAGTGCTTGTCCCCAACTTCTGTCCAACACAACGGTGATCGGCACTTACGTCCATAGAGAGCTTCAAACGGTGCGGCTTTGATGCTTGTGTGATGACTATTGTTGTATGAAAACTCGATTAGAGGTAGGTGGGCATCCCAATTACCTCCAAAGTCAATCACACATGCACGAAGCATATCCTCAAGTGTCTGGATCGTTCTCTCGCTCTGACCGTCAGTCTGGGGATGGTAAGCCGTACTCATATCCAATCGAGTACCTAGGGCTTCGTTCAATGACTGCCAGAACCTTGAAGTAAACCGACTTTCACGATCCGAAACGATGGAGACCGGGAAACCGTTTCTAGATACAACCTCCTTGATGTAGAGTTTTGCCAACTTATCCAATTTATCAGTTTCTTTGATTGGCAAAAAGTGAGCAGATTTGATCAATTGGTCCACAATTACCCAAATTGCGTCGTGACCGCTTACTGTCCTTGGCAACTTAGTTACAAAATCCATTGAAATCTTCTCCCACTTCCACACGGGTATCTTAGGATGCTGTAACAAGCCGGAGGGTTTCTGGTACTCGGCCTTAACCTTAGAGCACGTGAGGCACTTTCCCACATACATAGCAATACTTCCTTTAACGTTAGGCCACCAATATAGTTCCTTCAAATCCTTGTACATCTTATCGGCTCCTGGGTGAACCGAATACCTTGACTTATGGGCCTCTTCGAGTATCAGTTCCCTCAATCCTCCAAACAATGGAACCCAAATCCTATTAGCGAAGTACAACGTTCCGTCGGTCCGGGGTTCCAATAGTCTAACCATGGCGTGCAAAGCCTCCTCCTTGAGGTTGACCTCTTTAAGAGCTTCTTGTTGAGCTTCATGAATGCGGTCTGTGAGGTTCGAATGGATCGTCAATCCTAGTGCGCGTGCACATAGGGGTTTGATGCGTTCCTTTCGACTTAATCTCACAGTCGTAATCGTTCAGCAATTCAACCCATCTTCTTTGCCTCATGTTCAAATCCTTCTGGTCGAAGATGTGTTGTAAGCTCTTATGGTCTATGAAGACAGTACACTTGGTTCCATACAAGTAATGTCTCCAAATCTTGAGCGCAAAAACCACAGCTCCTAACTCCAAGTCATGCGTAGTGTAATTCTTCTCGTGAACCTTGAGTTGACGAGAGGCATACACAATCACTTTGTCTCTTTACATCAGCACAAACCCTAAACCCTGGTGTGAAGCATCGCAAAAGACCACAAAGTCATCCGTTCCTTCAGGCAAAGATAAAATAGGAGCGTTGCACAACCTTTGCTTCAATAACTGGAAGGCAGCTTCTTGCTTCTCACCCCATTCAAACTTCTTATCCTTTTGATTTAGAATGGTTAGAGATTGAGCTATCTTAGAGAAGTTCTCAATAAACCGTCGATAATATCCAGCAAGTCCTAAAAATTGTCGCACTTCCGTTGGCGACTTGGGCGCTTCCCAATTCTTAATTGCCTCAATCTTTGCTGGATCGACATGAATACCCTTCTCGTTCACTACATGTCCAAGAAAGTGAACCTCGCGAATCCAAAATTCGCACTTAGAGAACTTAGTGTATAATTTTCTTATTCTTTAATAACTCAAGGATCAACTTCTAATGATGCTCATGCTCCTCTTGAGTTTGTGAATATATCAATATGTCGTCAATAAAGACAATCACGAACTTGTTCAAATACAGCTTGCAGACTTTATTCATAAAATCCATGAATACTGCTGGTGCGTTGGTCAGTCCAAACGGCATTACCAGGAACTCATAATGACCATAACGCGTCCTAAAATCCGTTTTAGGTATACTTTCCTCTTGCACACAAAGTTGATGATATCCATACCTCAAATCAATCTTAGAGTAGTAACTAGAGCCTTGCAGCTAATCAAACAGATCATCAATCCACGGGAGAGGATAGCGGTTCTTGATAGTGAGCTTGTTCAGTTCATGGTAGTCTATGCACATCCGGAAGTATCCATATTTCTTCTTCACAAACAACACAAATGCACCCCACAGAGAGAAACTCGGGCGGATGAATCCCTTGTCCAACAATTCCTGTAATTGGCTCGAAAGCTCTTGCATCTCAGACGGCGCTAGACGATACGGTGAACGGGCGATAGGTGCAGCTCTTGGGGCTAAATCAATACGGAACTCCACGTGTCTCGGAGACGGTAATCCTGGAAACTCTTCAGGACAGACCTCCGGAAAATCTCTCACGACAGGGATGTCTTCGATCTTCAACTCCTTCGACTTCTTCTCCGTCACGTGCGCAAGAAAGGCATAGTAGCCCTTGCGAAGGCACTTTTGTGCTTTAATGCCAGATAAAATCCGTACTGTGGCTTGTCCATTCTGTCCTTTGACCGAGAGAACTTCACCATTGGGTAGGGGGATATGAACAATCTTTTCTCGACACATGATTTCCGCATGGTTCTTCGACAACCAATCCATGCCAACTACCACATCGAAACTACCCAACTCGATTGGTAGTAAGTCGATGGGAAACTCATGATCTCCTAAGTTTAGGGTACATCCTTCCATAACTTGTTCCGACTCAATAACCTTACCGTTGGCCAATTCTATAGAGTAACATGTGCCTAACTTACTAGATCCTACCTCAAGGGTCTTTCTAAAGTTGGTCGACACAAAACTTAAATCGGCACCGGTATCGAAAAGTACGGAAGCATAAGTGTTGTTAACGAGGAAGGTACTGGTAACAACATTGGGATCCTCACGAGCTTCACCAACTCCAATCACAAAAGCTCTACCGCGAGCTTGGTTCCTCAACGTCGGGCAATCCTTCCTGAAGTGATCCGCAGCACCACCCTCAAAGCATCCTGGTTTCCCGGGAGGGTTACCAGCAGCCTTAGCACGGCAGCGGGAAGTCTGATGCCTGATCCTCTTGCAGTAGTCACAACGAATGCTGTCACATGACCCGACATGATGATAGTTACATTTGTTGCAAAGTGGGTGCGGCCCACTATAGTTTTTGCGGAGCTCGGCCGCAGTAGTAGTGGTTGCAACAAATGCCTGAACCATCTCCGGTTTCTTGTCAGACCTATTTCCACCATTTCTACCCTTCTTGGTATCCGACCACTTTCTTTTGTCACCCACGGTTCCTTTCTTCTCAACCTCCTTGTTAAGCAATGCGCCCATACGCACTGCGTCATCCGTAAGACTATGAGCGAGGGTGACGGCTCCTTGAATGGTAGTGGGTTCAGCAGTAGTTACCATACTGCGAATCTTAGGGGAGAGACCCTATATGTACCTTTCAACCCGTTTGTATTCTGGAGTGACCATGTGGGGTACTAAACGTGACAGCTCATGAAAACGAGTAGTGTAGGCGGCAATCTCCGCTCCAGACATCGTCAGATTCCAAAACTTTGACTCAAGCTTCTGCAGCTCACTGCGGGGGCAGTACTTCTCCATCAGCATGGACTTCAAATCGCTCCACGAGAGACCATACGCAACATCTCTTCCTAGAGTCTGAACTTGCAGATTCCACCAAGTCAAAGCCTCTTCCTGGAAGGTGCAGGTAGAGTACTTGAATTTTTGGTTTTCAGCACAACCACTGATATCCAGAACTGATTTCATTTTATCGATCCAACGACAAATACCGATCGCTCCTTCCATCCCACGGAAACTCCATGGTTTACAAGCCATGAAAGTCTTATAGGAACAACCATGAACCATGTTCTCACCGTCTGTATCATAGATAATGAAGCATCATCAACAACAGTAGTGATCACAAGGTCATAGGGAGCATAGCGAATCGATATGTTACCAGTGTCGTTGTCACTCGTCCTTCGCTCGCCATTTCCGCCTGATCCACCATTGGAGTCTGTGCGGTTAGCGTCGTGCTACGCAATGGCTTGCGCAATCACGCGGGCTAGCTCTTCGGACGTGGTTGGGAATGTGTTTTCCTCGGTATTGCGGGTGTTCTCTCGAGGTGGCATGACTTCTTTCTATCATAAAAAGATATAAAAGAATGAGACACATATTTATCGAAATTATTATCAATCATGTGTGCTCGAATGAACAACCATGGACATTACGATTCCCGTAACAAGCATTTTCACCCAACCGGTGAATATAATAGTGGCAATGCATACACGTATAATCATATATCAAGAATAACTAACTAAACCATGGCATAAACAGATAATAGTAAAGAGACATAAACATAACATCGTCATTTCATTGATTCTTTTTTATTTTAGTACATCGGTTTGTGAAAATGATACAAAATAAGTAGATCGCCACAACCCAAACCATACAATGAAATGACCCAAAAGATACTACCATAGGTTAGGTTACATAACTAGAGCTACAACTACCACAGCTAAAGCCTAACTACTGGGGAAGTGGAGGGAAAATGGCAACTAAGGCAGCTATGGCAGCCCTCATCCCATGGTCCAACTCACCCATCCTCTGATCGAGGATGTCCAAACGTCTCCACGCATCCGCACGCCCATGATCAGCCTCTGCACGTCCGCACTCGGCCTCCTCCAATCGAGCTTGAAAAGTAGTGAGGTGCTCAATAATGGTGGCCCTCGCAGAACCCTCAGCCTGTGCATCGGTCTCCATCGCATCCGTACGATCCCAAAGATCACGGATCAGATCGTCATGGGTGCCGATCATGCCACGCACCAAGTGGAGGGTGCGACGCATAGGTAAGTTACCAAGAGGACCAGGTGCAGGAGGGTCATCAGGGGGCTGGGAGGACTCGACACCATGGGAAGAAATAAATATGTCGTCGTCGGAATCCTCGTAGCTATGGGCCAAGTAGCCTCCTACAGTAGGTAGGAAGGTCTGCTTGCGGGACTGGGACCTCCTAAGTAGTTTCTTCTGAGGGGGCTTAGAAGACTCAGCAGCATGGCTAGGCTGGGCTGGTGCCACATGCGCCACGGGCTGGGGCTTATGCACGCGTTTCCTGGCGGTGCATACAGTGCACATACCACCAAGAAACGGGCGACGAGAGCGGGAAGACTCCGACAAATCGGCGGGCAGCTCCACTACACGTGGGAGCACAGCTGGAGGCTCCGCAGCCACGGGGGCTGGGACAGCGATATCCGCAGCATCTCCATGAGCCTCAACGACGGGAACGTCAGGCTCATCATCCGATACGACGGGACCTAATGGCACGCTATCTCCTATAATGTCTACATACGTGTAACACCCCAACCGATGGCGGAAACATCGAGGTGTCAAGTATGAATGATTGTTCAATAGCTCATGGTACTAAATGAAAGTTGAATAATATTAAATAATTTACAATTCATCTTACAAATAAAGATTACAAAAGTTGATTAATATAAATTAGGTCCAAAGCTCCTATGTGTTCCAAGACTTGTACAACTTCCAATAGCACATAAACCTGAAACATGTTAAGTTGGAAAGATGGGGGGGTCAACTATAAATAGTTGGTGAGAATACATAAGTTTTTGCATATAGTTGAAAACAATATGTTGTATATCAATCATAGTTGAAGTATAATAATGAGTAATGATAGAATATGAGTCCGACATGTAACAATGCGTCTTTTGTACAATCAAACCTTTTGTCGACTGAGACCTAACTCGCAAGTTAGTAAAAGTGTAACTGTTATCGATCATCCCTGAATTTATGCGGGGGGATGGGTTTGTCAGACCTATAGCGCTATAATCTAAACAGGCGGCTTGATCAATGTTAATTATTGTACTGTGTCTTTTTGTTACAGTCAAATGATAGAATGAGTAAATGATAGTGTAATTGAATCACAAGTTTCAACAATGTAAAATTAGTAAATGATAGTGTATAAAATGTTTAAATATGTTTCACCCCAAAATGTAAAACAGAAAAAGGGGCTATGTAAACTCACATTAGGTGCATAATGAGTTCGTGCGTTTTATTGAGCGTGCAAACACTTAGTAATAATGCCTTGGAAAACTCAAAACTAGCTAGAGGA
Source organism: Ambrosia x helenae (assembly GCA_030844895.1). Taxonomy (NCBI): domain Eukaryota; kingdom Viridiplantae; phylum Streptophyta; class Magnoliopsida; order Asterales; family Asteraceae; genus Ambrosia; species Ambrosia x helenae. The sequence continues at coordinate 66,703,319 of CM061234.1, forward strand.
GATAATGACGGATGGAAACTTTAGTATATGGGAGATGGGATAATAATGTTTTTTTTTAATGGTATAAAGAGTTGAATGGTAGACTAGTGTATTTATAGTGTAAAATTTGGAGTTGTAATTAGGGACTACTTTGACTAGGCTAGAATTTAGGAACAACTTTGACTTGACTAGAAGACCATATTTACTAACACTTTGACTTGACTAGGAGACCATATTTACTAACACTTTGACTTGACTTGACTAGGAGACTACGTTTGACTTTTCAGGTTTGACTAAGGGACCTTGAAAGGGTTTAAGTTTAATTGGTTTTAATTAACATCATAAAACACCAAATGGTGTAGTGGTTTGTGTGGTGTGGTTAAGGTTTAGCCCGCCAGGGACTCGAGTTCGAATCCTGGCACAGGCAAACATTTTTTTAACATTTTTAAATCAGAATTTAATACAATCCAATTTAATATTGATTATACGTTATTATTTAAACAAAAAAATTTACAAAATGGATGGTAAAGATACTGTAAACATGAATCGGATGAATAAACGAGGGAGTTCTATATATATATATATAAAGAAAATTTGTGTGATGTTACAATACGCATCCTCCTCAAGCTCCGAATCCGCAAAGTAACCATCAATGTCGCTATCACTAGAAGTCTCGGGGACTACAGAGGAATCATCCTCTGAATCCAAAATAACAATCACATAAGTAGGGGTAGCCATGATCCTATCAAAATCCAAAGTACACATATATACATCGATAAGCGTTAAGAACTCTTGTGCTATACTCGCATGAATGCAATGTAGAAAAAGAGCATGGAACTTGGGCAGTGCATCATGATGAAAACATTTTTCATGCAAGGAAAACTTTTGGTTTGAAAATCATTGTAGTTATAGTTTAGTTTTTAGAGAAAACGAGTTCACTATAACCTTGAGCTCTGATACCAATTTGTCACACCCCGCCTAGGCGGAAATACGAGGTGTAACCACGAAAGGTTTTCAAGCACAAGATATGAGCAAACATTCATATGTATTTATAAAATGTTAGGACAAAAAGAATTGGTGAAACCACTTTTGTAAACCTTAGTCTAATTCACTTCTGCAAAATATCCTAAGTATAGAACTACTAAAGAAAGAAGACTAAAGTACTGAGGAAGAAGTATCAGAAGTTCTGAAGTCTAACCAGACAGTTCACTGAAGAACTACTGAAGACAAACTACTCATCAGTAGTTTGTCATTCATCAGCTCTTGTTCAAGAATCTTTTTAACCGACTTATGTTTCAGTAGTTTATTAGTTTAATATTACTTTATCTGTTTGTACAAGTTCCAAGAATGCAACTTGTTGCTACTTGTTACAGACTTAGTTTTTGGCAAGGTTCATGTATATGCAAAGTCTATAAATAGATGGGTTCATCCCCTCTGTTTTAGACATTGATTTTGATTAATACAGAAATCCTTCAAAGCTTATTATTGTTCTTTCCATTTCATTTATTGAGAATCTGTTTGAGTATTTATTATCATTCACATTCATTACTTAGATTCTCATTAAACTTATCTGTAGTTTTCAAACATCTAGGGGGAGTAATAACTCCTGTTGATAGTGTAACTTTACTTATCATTCCGCTGTGCAAATCTGATTGAACTTCTTAAGCACACAAGTGTTCACTAGCAAGCAACACATCAAGAGCATTACTGATCCAACAATTGGTATCAGAGCACTGGTTTATTTGATCACATATCAATCTAACACATTGAGAATCAGACACAAGCTCTTATTGATATTCAATAAAAGATTAAAAGTTCACTTTTATCAACATCCATCACTTTAAGAGATATCTGGCAAAGGAGAATGGCATATACATTATCACAGACCAACACTGGTTGCTGGAAATCTGTGATATATGGTCCTCACAAACCAGTAAATATCAATCTTGAAACTAAAGAAGAAATAACAAAAGACCCAAAAGACTATACAGATGATGATTTCCTAAAACTTGAGCTTGATGCTAAAGCTTTCTTTATGTTGGCAATGGCACTCCCAAATGAAATCTACTCTGGCCTATTACATTGTGATAGTGCCAAAGAGCTTTGGGACTGCCTCAAAGAACAGTTTGGAGGAACTGAAGAGGTGATTGCCAACACCAGAGAAATCCTGGCTCAACAATATGAAACATTTGCTCACATAAATGGGGAAACTTTAACTCAACAATTTGAAAGATTCTCCTCATTAATATCTGAGCTAAAATTAAATGGTCAGACCTATACAACTGTATCTATGCTTCACAGATTTTTAAGGTCTTTACCTGAAAAATGGGAAACATACTCTATAGTCCTAAGATCCTCACCAGACTTTAGCTCCCTCACTCTTACAACATTACATGGGAGATTGCTAACTTTTGAAAGAGAAATCGATCAAAAGAAGAAACTGCAAAGTTCTGGTAAAACTGCTGATGGACTATCTACCAGGTAGTACAACACTATTGGGATCTCATCAGAAAGATCATTCCCAGGTTACGACAATGAGGAATATAGTCAAAATGCTGATAACATGTGTTTTATCATGGATGATTTAAAAAATTTTAGCAATGATGACTTAGAAGAAATCAACATTTTACACCAACTGGCCATGTTAAGTATCAAAACAAACAAATTTTACAAAAGATCAGGAAGGAAATTTCCAGGACTTAACAGTTCTACAAAAATTGGTTTTGACAAATCTAAACTTAGATGTCACAAGTGTTAGAAGTTGGGACACTTTGCTAGAGAGTGTAGAAGCTCTAGCTACAACCAATCTCAGTCTGGAAATCTGTATCACCCTAGTTATAATAGGAATAATGGAACACAGGGGAGTACACATTTTGTACAGGCACAAGCTCCACAAATCCAGTATGTGCCATAAGTACAATATGTACAGATGCCTGCTCAATAGATGCAGAGCCAACAATCAATCCCTCCCATTCCAGCTGCTCAACAACCTCCACAGACTCAGCAACCCTTAAAACAAAGCTTGTTCACCACAGAGTATGTTGACTGGAGCAGTCTTCCTTTTGACACCACAGAGTGTAATCCTGATGCAGAAAACAAAATGTTTGACATCAACTGGGGAGAAACTAATAATGGCAGAAAGAATTTTGCCATAATGGCATTTGAGGGCTACACCTCAAAATCTGCCCTGTCTCAGGTATCAAAAGAATCTTTAACAAAACTTTGTTCAACTTCATGTAAAGAATCTTTTGCTCTCATAAGAGAGACCAATGTGCACTTACAAGGCAAAGCAAATGACTCTGAGAGAAAATTCACTCAGATGAAATGTGATTTGGAAAGAAAACTTGCTGCAAAGGCAAAAGAAAATTCTAAATTAACTAACAATGCTATTGAAACCCAAGCACAGCTTAAAATAATGATAGATGACCTAGGAAATATCAGAAAAGAGCTTGCTGACACCAAGGTCACTTGTGAAAAATGGGTAGAATCTTGTAAGGGGTACCAACTGCTGCTAAACAAACAAAGTGCTTCAAATGTTAGGGTTGGCATAGGGTACAATCACCCTGAAACACCAACATATTTTTCCCCCAAAACTACTGAAGATGGGAGAAAAATTGTTTCAGGTAAAACATCTGAAGAGAAGGAATGCACATCTTTCCATGAAAACATTCTAAAAACTCACAAAGAAAGTTCTTCAGAAGTACTGATAAAATCTGACTTTAAGCCATCAGTAGTTTCATCTACATCAGGAATTGAGAACCTGAAAACTACTGATGACCTAAAACCAATCAAGAGAGTCAGAAATTTGCCTTTAAATGAAAAAGAAAAGGCAAAAGAATGTGAAATCTTTGGTCTGTTCAACCACAAGACAGAATTTTGTAGATATAGAAAAGAAATTCAGTACAATAAGAAAATTTCACAACTGGTTATGGGAAAACAAATCAAAAATGATTTTAAAGAAACTTTTTCTCCCAGGAAACAACAACCAGTAAACACCTTTTCTCAGAAAAAGATGAAATCTCAACAAAAGTCTTTTTCTCAAAATTCTCTTTCAGTAGTTAGACCTACATCATCAGCAGTTTCACAAACTACTGAGATAAAAAAATCTAATAAACATGGTACAACTACTGATGACCAAGGTTGATGGTGGTCCTCAAAAGGATACCACCATTGCTCTTACTGAAAAATCCATTGCCAAAAAGACATGGATTCCTCAACCTGGTCAAGAACAAACTATTAATGTTCTCAAGAGCAAACCCAATGCCAAACTGGCTTGGGTTCCTAAATCTAACTAATTTGCTACTTTGTGCAGAGGGTCTCCAGAGGCTTAAATAGCATTTGGTATGTGGACAGTGGAGGCTCAATGCACATGACAGAATGCGGATACCTGATAAACAATTTTATCAGTCAAAGAGAAGGATCTGTATCCTTTGGGAACAATGCCAAGGGATATGTGCTAGGACATGGCAATGTCTCCTCTGGCAAAATACAGTTTGACAAGGTCAATCTGGTTTAAAACCTTGAGTACAACTTGCTAAGTGTGTCTCAAATGTGTGATAAAGGATATTCATCCTTTTTCACAAAGACAAAATGCAAGATCATATCACCAGAAGGCCAGAAGTTGATAGAGAAGATCATTGAAGATCATACTTTGTTAATAGCCAAAAGATGTGGCGATGTCTATGCAGTGGACATTGAAAAGGACAAAGTACTAAACAACACTGCCTGTTTCTTCTCAAAGGCATCAACTTCAGAGACTGATCTTTGACACAGGAGACTTGGCCATGTGAACTTTAAAACCATAAATAAAGTCATAAAAATGGGCTTGGTCAGAGGTCTACCTTTGAAAGTATACCTGTGTCAAGAACACTGTGTATCCTGTTTGAAGGGAAAATAACATAAGTCCTCCTATAAGTCTATTGAAGAATCAAAAACAACTGCATGTCTTCAACTACTCCATATGGACTCATTTGGGCCTGTAAAAATCATGAGCCTTGGTAAGAAGAAGTACTGTTTGGTCATCATTGATGACTTTTCAAGATTCACATGGGTATTCTTCTTATTCTCCAAGAATGAGGCAGCTGAAATCATCAAGTTCTTCATTCTACAAGTAGAGAAACAATATTCTCTATCTGTCAAAGCCATTAGAAGTGATAATGGGACAGAGTTCAGGAACAAAACTCTGGATGAATTCTGTTTGTCTAAAGGGATTATTAGACAAATCAGTGTTCCCAGAACTCCTGAACAAAATGGTGTGGTAGAAAGGAAGAACAGAACACTGATTGAAGCAGCAAGAACCATGTTAGCTGATTCAGGCCTATGAAGTTAACACTGCATGTTATGTTCAAAATAGAGTCCTTGTCAACAAGAGACACTCCAAGACTGCCTATGAAGTTCTTCATGGCATAAAGCCCCTTATCTCCTTTTTCAGGGCTTTTGGATGTCAATGTTTCATTCTGAACATTAAAGACTCTATTTCAAAGTTTGCTGCTAAAGTTGATTTAGGTTACTTTCTTGGTTATTCTTCCACTAGAAAAGCCTACAAGGTTTTTAATTCAAAAACCAAGATAATAGAAGAAACACTGAATGTCAAGTTCAATGAGTCAAAACACACTCTTATTCCAGCACATCCTGCTGAACTCTTTGACCTTGACAGCTTCCAATTTGGACCTGAAAAGATTGTTACTTCATCTAACCCTACTTATTATGGTGATTAAAGGTTTGATGATGATGATCCAGCACCATGGACTCCTCAAACAGTCATTAAGTAAACTTTCAAACATTCAGAAGTTTCACAAAATTCTGATTCAACAACTGCTGATGTACAAACTCAAACATCTGCTTCAGCACCTACAACTATTGAAGACATTCAAACAGTTGAACCAGACATTATAAACCTCAGTGGTTTGTTTGATGAAGTACAAAAGCCACCTACACCTATTAGTGGTTTACAACAACTGATTGAACACAAAGATCATCCATTGGAACAAATCATGGGTGATATTGCTTCAGGTGTTCTCACAAGAAACCAGCTTTCCAACTTTTGCTTCTTCTCAGCATTCATTTATCAGTTGGAACCTAAGAAGTACCAAGAAGCCCTCAAAGACAACAATTGGGAGGAAGCTATGCAACATGAGTTGCTTCAGTTCAAGAAGCAACAGGTTTGGGAAATCTGTCCCTTACCACCAAATAAGCTACCAATTGGCACAAGATGGGTTTTTAGGAACAAACAAGATGAAGCTGGTATGATCATTAAGAACAAGGAAAGACTGGTGGTACAAGGTTACTCTCAAAAGTTGGAAACCAGCTTTCCAACTTTTGCTTCTTCTCAGCATTCATTTCTCAGTTGGAACCTAAGAAGTACCAAGAAGCCCTCAAAGACAACAATTGGGTGGAAGCTATGCAAGATGAGTTGCTTCAGTTCAAGAAGCAACAGGTTTGGGAAATCTGTCCCTTACCACCAAACAAGCTACCAATTGGCACAAGATGGGTTTTTAGGAACAAACAAGATGAAGCTGGTATGATCATTAAGAACAAGGAAAGACTGGTGGTACAAGGTTACTCTCAAGAAGAGGGAATTGATTATGATGATACTGTTAGGATCGTAAAACACACACGCACACGAACACAAGTATTTACGTGGTTCGGTCTAAACTGACCTACGTCCACGGGGGCAACTGGGGTATTGTTTTTATTGAGTGATACAAAAAGCTACAAGTACAAGAGAGTATTTATAGGCCTAAATTAGGGTTAAAACCCTATGATAATCTTGCTCAACAAGTTAATCATACTGGGCTTCAAACGACTGGGCCTATAAGTGGGCTGAAGGCAACATCTCCAACAATCTCCCCCTTGGTGTCTTCGGACCACGAACTGCACCATCTCTTCTGTACTTCTGTAGATAAGATCTCCCCTTGATCTTTAATGCACCTCCAGTTACCCCGATCTCCTCAACATTATTCCTGGAGACCAGCTGAAGCTCCACACAGCTTCAGCTTATCCAACGTCACACATTTAGTGAACATGTCCGCTGGATTCTTAGCACCTGAGATATTCTTCAAGTTGATTGTGCCATCAGCAACCAATCCTCTCACGAAGTGATACCTTATCCCGATGTGCTTCGTCTTCTTGTGATACACAGGATTCTTAGCAAGTTTCACTGCACTTTCATTATCACAGTGCAACAAGTGCTCAGTCTGCTTCTTCCCTAACTCTTCTAGAAAAGCTTTCAACCATAGTAGCTCCTTACTGGCTTCAGCTATAGCCATGTATTCTGCCTCTGTTGTGGACAAAGCCACGCTTTTCTGAAGTCTGGACATCCAACTGACTGTAGTTCCTCCCACTGTGAAAACGAAACCTGTGGTGCTTTTAAATGTATCTTTGCAACCACCCAGGTCAGCATCTGTATAACCTCTGAGAACTGAATCCTTCCCTTTGAAACATAACCCCATCTTTGACGTTCCCTTCAAATAACGAAGCACCCATTTAACTGCTTCCCAATGTTCTCTTCCCGGATTTGACATAAACCGACTGACAACTCCAACTGCGTGTGCTATGTCAGGTCTTATACACACCATAGCGTACATCAAACTACCTACTGCAGATGCATACGGAACTCTAGCCATATCAGCTTTTTCTTCTTCAGTTCTGGGACACTGATCTTTGGTAAGCTTGAGGTGACTCCCCAAGGGCGTGTTTCTAGGCTTGGTCTTCTCACTGTTAATACCGAATTTCTCTAACACTTTCCCGATGTACTTTTCCTGGGACAGTGTCAAAGATCCATCTTTCTTGCTCCTGGTGATACTCATCCTGAGTATCTGTTTAGCTGCACCCAAATCCTTCATCTCGAATTCTTTGGACATTTGCTTCTTCAACTTGCTTATCTCATTCATATCTGATCCTGCAATCAACATATCATCTACATACAGAAGTAGAATGATATACGAATTCTTGAACTTCTTTAGATAACAACAGTGATCGGCTTCACATCTCTTGTAACCTGTCTTCACCATGAAATTATCAAACTTCAAGTACCACTGCCTTGGCGCTTGTTTCAGACCATACAAACTCTTCTTCAACTTGCACACCCAATTTTCCTTTCCAATAACCTGGAATCCCTCAGGCTGTGCCATATAAATATCTTCATCAAGGTCACCATGTAGAAATGCTGTTTTCACATCTAGCTGCTCTAGATGCAAATTCTCTGCTGCTACAATACTCAGAACTAACCTGATGGTGGTCATCTTCACCACTGGAGAGAAGATCTCATCATAATCAACTCCCTTCTTCTGCTAAAATCCCTTGACCACTAAACGAGCTTTATACCGTTTAGAACCATCATGTTCATCTTTGACCCTGAAGACCCATTTATTCTGAAGAGCTTTCTTGTCTCGCGGATGCTTTACAAGAACCCAAGTCTTGTTCTTGTCTAGTGAACTCATTTCTTCTTTCATTGCTCGCTCCCACTGGAACGAGTCCTTCATCTTGACTGCTTCAGAGTAGCTCTCTGGTTCACCATTTTCTGTCAAGAGAATATAATTAACTGAGGGGCCGGTACGACTGGGACTGTACCTGTCCGGCGCTTTAGAAACTCTGGTGGATCTCCTGACCGAAGTATCAGTTTGGTCAGGCTGCTTTGGAGACTGTTCGTCTTCAGACTCTGAACTCCCACTGTCAGAAATTCCCACTGACTCTTCATTCTCACCATCTTCAGTCTCAGGTTCTGTGTCATCTTCAGATTCTGTTACGGGCCCTGTGACAGATTCTTTCTTCTGATTCTCAACACTAAACTCAACTGTTTCTTTCTGAACCTTTGACTTATCAAGGTTTCTGTCTTTGTACAATTCTTCTTCATTGAACTCAGCATGCTTGCTTCTGACTACCTTTCTGCTTTCAAAATCCCAAAGCCTGTAGCCCATTTTATCACCCCCATATCCAATGAAGATATACTTTTTTTCTTTTGCATCTAACTTGTCACCTTCAGGGTTGATATCATAAGCACTGCACCCGAAGATTCTCAGGTGATCATACTCGACTGCTTTGCCTTTCCATTCTTCTTGAGGAAGCTTGAATCCTAACGGTACTGAGGGTCCACGGTTGATAAGATGCGCTGCTGTGTTAACTGCATCAGCCCAGAACATTTTTGGGAGCCCTGCATTCAATCTCATACTTCTGGCTCTTTCACACAATGTTCTGTTCATCCTCTCTGCAACTCCATTCTGTTGCGGAGTTCCTGGAACTGTATTTATCATCTTGATCCCTCTATCAGCACAATAATCTGTAAACTCCTTGCTGATATATTCACCACCGTTATCCGACTTCAAGCATTTCACCTTCAAATCAGTTTCAAGTTCAACAGCAGATTTCCATTTCTTAAAAGTATCGAAAACTTCAGATTTATGTTTAAGAAAGTAAACCCATACCTTGCGTGTTGAATCATCTATGAAGGTCACAAAGTAGCGAGAACCTCCAAGTTAAGCTACTGATGTCGGTCCGTATACATCTGAGTGAATAAGCTCCAATTTCTGAGCTTTCGGTGCTCTCCCAGTCTTCACAAAAGTCACCTTCTTTTTCTTGCCTAGGATGCACGGTTCACAAAATTCTGACTCGACCTTCTTCAACTCTGGAAGTTTTCCCCTGGCAACAAGCATCTTCATCCCCTTTTCACTCATGTGCCCGAGTCTTTGATGCCATAACTTTGTCTGACTCTGGTCACTTGATACTGCGTTCACTGCATCAGCTGATGCTTCAACCATGTACAAACTACCTCTCTTCTTGCCTCTAGCAACTACCATACTGCCCTTAACAACTCTCCATTGTCCACTACCAAAGTGAACATCATATCCCTGATCATCAAGTTGACCGATGGATATAAGCATCCTCTTCAAACCAGGAATGACCCGAACATTCTTCAAGGTCCAAATGGTTCCCAATGGAGTTTTAAGGTCTATGTCGCCAATTCCTGTAATATCAAGACTCTGATTATTAGCCAAACGAACTTTACCAAAGTTACCTGTTCGCAGATTCTTCATCTTCTTCGTGCTAAAAGTAGCATGGAAAGACGCTCCTGAATCCATAATCCAGTCTTCAACAGAACTCTCAATACAGCAAATAAGAGCATCCTCTGAATCTGAGGATGTAGTAGCATTCACCTTCCTTTTCTCTCTCGCAGGTTCAGAACACTGACTTCTGAAATGCCCAAACTCCTTACAGTTCCAACACTGTACGTCTTTCCTTGGCTTTCCAGGTCTTGACTTGCTCCTGCGTTTTGACTTCGACCTACCCTTATTTCCTCCTCTGTTACTACTTCTCCCTCTTCCTTCAGTACTGAGCAACGAGCTTGATTCTCCATTGTTCCTTCTTCTGGAATCCTCATTCAGTAACAAATCACGAACTCTTCCAAAACTCAGAGTCTCAACTGACCCTGTGACTGCTGTGATTGTGCCTGACCAACTGTCAGGTAATGAAAATAACAATAGACAAGCCTGCAATTCATCATCTATCTTAAAATTCACAGAAGACAAACGTGTCAAATGTGATTTAAATAAATTAATATGCTCAGTAACAGAACTTCCCTCTTTCATACGAATATTGACTAACTCCCGAATCAGGAACACTTTGTTAGCAGGAGACGGCTTCTCATACATGTCGGACAAAGCTTCCATAATCCCACGCGCTGTGGTTTGTTCCAGAATGTTATAAGCTACATTCATGGAGAGAGCAAGCCTAATCGTTGACTGTGCCTTCTTGTCAAGATTCGTCCATTCTTTCGTTATGGTCGCAGGGGGAGGGTCTAGTGCAGCATCTAACTCCTTCTGTATAAGCAAATCCTTAATTTGCATCTTCCACCATCCAAAGTTCTTCCCATCAAATTTCTCTACCTTGACTTTTCCTTCTTCAGACATTATCCCTTGTCTAAATATCTAGGAAACTAGCCAAATAATAATACCACTTCTTTGACTAAAAAAAAGTCAATTCTCCCAAAAAAAATATATTAAATTATAATATAATAATATATTATAATTCCTTTTATGCTTCAACAAAACAAAGCAATTCTGCTTTCACCTTTTGTATTCCACGCAAGAAACCACAAGAGAAAACAATTAACTTCTTTTGTCCTTTTTTTCTTTATGCACAAGAACAATACAGGCACGAACCTTTCTTTATTCTTGATCGAGCAAACAAACGGGGATGACAGAAGGGGTACGGCGGGAGGTTGGTTAAACGGGAACCTAATCGGGATGGGACAGAAGCGACGGTAGGCGCGACAGAGAAAAAAAAAATGGCGTAGGGTGGCGGCGGAACCCTAGACAGTGGTCTAGGGTGGCGGCGGCTGAGGTGGTAGTTGGCTGATCTGGTATGTTCTTCTCTTTGATCTAGAGCCTGAGCTCTGATACCAGTTGTTAGGATCGTAAAACACACACGCACACGAACACAAGTATTTACGTGGTTCGGTCTAAACTGACCTCCGTCCACGGGGGCAACTGGGGTATTGTTTTTATTGAGTGATACAAAAAGCTACAAGTACAAGAGAGTATTTATAGGCCTAAATTAGGGTTAAAACCCTATGCTAATCTTGCTCAACAAGTTAATCATACTGGGCTTCAAACGACTGGGCCTATAAGTGGGCTGAAGGCAACATCTCCAACAGAGACCTTTGCTCCAGTTGCAAGGCTTGAGGCCATCAGGTTATTTCTGGCCAATGCCATTTCCAACAAAATAAAAGTTTTTCAAATGGATGTTAAGAGTGCATTTTTGTATGGAAAGGTCAAAGAGGAAGTGTATGTTTGTCAGCCACCTGGGTTTGAGGATCCTTCTCATCCTGAGTGGGTGTACAAACTTAACAAAGCTCTTTATGGGCTTAAACAGGCTCCAAAAGCCTGGTATGAAACACTTTCCAACTTTTTACTCAAAAATAACTTCACAAGAGGCTCCATTGATAAAACTCTTTTCATTAAAAATGTTGGAAATCATATCTTACTTGTTCAAATCTATTTTGATGATATCATATTTGGTTCAACAAACACAAAATTGTGTGATGAATTTAAGAAACTCATGCAATCAAAATTTGAGATGAGTACAATGGGAGAACTGCAGTACTTTTTAGGACTGCAAATTAAACAACAAACTAATCGAACTTTTATACATCAATCAAAATATGTTAAAGAATTATTGAACAAATATTCTTTACAAGACTGTAAATCATGTTCCACTCCCATGACACCTACCACACAAATTGAACCAGATGATCAAGGAAAACAGGTTGATCAAACCATGTATAGATGTATGATAGGTTCTCTTTTGTATCTAACTGCTTCTAGACTAGATATTATGTTTTCAACATGTGTCTGTGCTAGATATCAATCAGCTCCTAGGGAATCACACCTCATTGCAGTCAAAAGAATATTCAGATATCTGAAAGGAACTCCTACACTTGGAATTTGGCATCCTGCTTCTAGCAATACCAAGTTATCAGCTTTTTCAGATAGTGACTATGCAGGGTGCAAAATGTCAAGAAAATCAACATCTGGTGGTTGTCAATTCTTGGGAAACTGTCTAATGTCCTGGCAATCAAAGAAGCAAACATTTGTTGCAACTTCAACTGTTGAAGCTGAATACATTGCAGCTGCAAGTTGTACATCACAGATACAATGGCTCCAATATCAACTTCTTAAGTATGGAATCAAAGAAACCAAGACACCATTGCTTGTAGACAGCAAATCTGCCATTAGCATCATTCAAAATCCTGTTCTGTTCTCTAAAACTAAACATATTGAAATCAGGTATCATTTCATCAGGGATTGCTATGAAAAAGGCAAGATTGAAGTGAAGCATGTCACAACAGCTAATCAGATAGCTGACATATTCACAAAACCCCTTGACACATCAACATTTCAGAAGTTAGTATCCATGCTTGGGATGCTAAATTTGTAAGTGTTCTTTTACTTTTTCTGCACATATTTTATTTTTCACTTACATCTATTTTTAAACCAAAAACTTCTGAAAAACAAAAGGAGAGAAACTACTGATGAACAAAAAACATCAGTATGGGAATATTTTCTGAAAAATGATTAACTTCTGATAAGATAATCTTCAGAAGTTATGAATACAGTGTTTATAAACATTCTCCTCAGTTGTTAACAAACTACTGAAGAGAAAATGGGAACTACTGATGACAATTGTTCTTCATAAGCAGTTTTGTCATTAAGGGCAAATAAGACATTTCCCACTTCAGAAGTTTGACCTAGGGCGGTTACAAACTTCTGATAAACACCTTTTCCAACACTTATCCATTCAAAAAGCAAAAATTACCTCCTTCTCTCTCAAAAATCTTTCAAACCCTGAACCTGCAAAAACACTGTTTGATCCACACACACACAAACCACATGGCTCTAACACTGAAACAGGGACACAATCAAAGGGGCTACTTCGAGAAACATGAAGCCTGGTCCCAATTCGACAAAATCATTGATTTAGTCGTTAAATCCCAATACTTTACTACCCTTACCATTGATCCTCCAATCCACACTGAGACTCTTAATGAGTTCTGGGCAAATGCAGAGACGATGACAGTAAATGATAAGGTGATCTCCCTCAATTCAACCATCCAAGGGAGAAGAATGGCAATCACACCCGAAACTTTGGCGATTAGACTGGGTCTGGATGATGTGGGTGCCCCAGATCAAATTCCAAACTCTGAAATTCATTTAACCATGACAGAGTGTGGTTACCAAGGTACTCTCTCACATGCTACTATTTTTAAGAAATATTTTGAACCTAAGTACAAACTTTTGTTTCACTATATAATTATGTGTTTGAGTCCAAAAACTGGATCATATGATCAGATGCCCTCTACTTTTCAACCTGTTTTTCATTCCATTGTGAATGAAACAAAATTCAGGGCATCAGCACTTTTCTTTAATGAGTTGGTGTTACATCATCTCAATTATAAAAAGAATTTTTTGTTGTATCCAAGATTTATTATGCAATGCATAATAAAGGAACTTGGAGAAGAGGTGCTTGTGGGTTAAACAACTGTTTTAAACCCTTTAACCTTACAAGCATACTCTAGGCACAATAAACCGGCCACCGGGCCAGAAGATGACCAAGGGGAACACACAACAGTCCCCAAGGAACCCTCATTTTCCAAACCTTCACCCAAAAAGGCCAAGAAACCAAAACAACAAAAACAAAAACCCACCAGCCTGAAAAGAAAGGCAGTTCAGGAGGTTGAGATGCCTGAACTTGCTAATGTGCAATCCGCACTTGATAAAGATGTGACTGAAATATCCTCTCAGTCTCATCCATCTCAAACCCCCACAAGAGCACCAATAACCAATTTATTCAAACGAAAGAAATTTAAGAAAACAATCCCCATAGACTCTTCTTTTGAAACTACTGAACCCATAGACCAAACTATTGAACCAGCACCACAAATTTCTGAACCTGAAGCCCTTGAAATTGCCAAACTTCTCTCTGGGCTAAAAGAGATCACCCCATTAGAACATGTCAGTCCCCAACAACCACATCAAACAGGGGACATACCTTCAGCACTTGACATGGATGTGGATATCCCTAGCCCTAACCCAAGAGATGAGGATGAACCAGGGTCTCTAAGCCCAAACTTAGAAACTCTAGGTACATTTGAGGCTGCTACTACTCATATACCACCTAGTGGTGGATTTGAGGAAAGAAGTAACATAGCTAAGACCTCACTTGTGGAAACTACTGATGAAGGCTTAATGCCTGAGGTAGGAAATCCTCTGAACCAAGAAAAAGAGGTACATGAGACAACTGGGTTGGGCCCAGCTCATGATGTAACTGATACTGTCCTCATTGAGGAAGTAAGCAGGGATTCAGATGATTCCATTGACTTGGATGATGATTCACACTCCACTAAAATTGAATTGACGGCTGCTAGTGAAGGTCCTGCACCTGGTGTCTCTAAGCTCAAAGAGCTGGTCACACTAGATCAGGTTAAAGTCCACTTGATCCCTGATTCACCTAAAGTGGCATCTTCTGTACAACATGAAGATAACCCAAAAACACACCCCTCACTGAAAATGCCTACCCAATTCCCTGGGTCATCTGGCATAGAGTTGAACCAACTATGCAGCCCAGAAGGTCCCCTATACCAGTTGATGAACACACTAATTGCCAATCACCTCAAAACTTTCACAACTACTTTGGAGTTGTAAACCAAAGCTCAGTTTGAGGTGATCAACAAAAAACTTGGTGAGCTGTCCAACAAAATAGACAACAACTCAAGACAGCTTGCTGAACTCACTGGTGGAACTTCCAAACCCAGCAGGCTTCCAGAAGTGGATGAAGCCAAAAAGGGGGAGAAGATTAGGGAACCTAAGGAGTCACTAGAAGCCAAAATAAAGGCAAGAGTGGCTCTACAACATCAACAACTTCCAGAGATAGCCCACAAACAAAAAGAAGATCAACAAGGCTTGTCTCTTCAACTGAAGTTGAAGCTAAACCTTCCCAAGGCCATAATGAAGAAACTGCTGAAGAAAACTCTGATAACTCAGAAAGTACTGAAGACAATCCTTCAGTAGTTGACACATCTGTCAACACTTCAGCAATTAACACTTCCAATTTACAAACAGCTGAAGAGCCTTCCAAGACAACTGAACAACAACAACCAACTCCTATTCCAAGGCCTACAACAACTACAACAATGACTGTGCTGAACCCTTCTCCACTATCAATGTCCAAAGAACTACTTGAGAAGAGTTTGATTGCAGCCCAAAGAAAGGCTAAGGAAGAAGAGATCTGGAATAACTTGGAGGCAAGGGATGATGTGAGCTTAAATGAAAAGATTCAAGCTATGAGGCAGAGTTGAATAGGCAAGCTAAAACAGAGAGAGTTGCTGAAGAAGACAAAAGACAACAACTGATGTCTTTTATAACAAAAAAAAAAACAGCAAAACAAAAGCCTATTCACTCAAAGGGCTCTCAATGAATGAGCTGACTAAAAGAGCTCAACTTATTGCTGACAAACTTGCAACAAACAAAGATGGAAAAGCCAAGAGAGCTTAGATGATTGAAGAACTGGTAGCAAATAACTATGGTTCAAAAGCCTCTGTGTCAAGATGGAAAGAAGAAAGACTACTAGACACATACAAGAAGTACAAGGCTACCAAGGCTGCTAATCCAGAGAAGTTCAAAACTTCTGAAGTATCAACTCCAGTAGTTAGAACTTCTGGTGTTAAAAGACCAGCTACCAAGAAGAAACCAGAGGACAATACAAAGACTGACTTCAAGATGGTGTTGCTGGAAGGCAACACAGTTGTTCAAGGAGACTTTGATATTGAAGAGAAGCCTCTGATAACTCAATTTAGGGATCCTTCAACATTTGCTTACCAAATTAAGAAGACTATCACTGATAGACTGCACACAAAGGTAGTTACTGAACATCATTTACCAACTTTTAAATTACCTGATGTAGTGCAAGAAGAAGATAGAAGTGAATCCCACCTGAGAGTCACAGAAATAGAAAATATCCAACACTCAGGAACATCCCAAGGATCCAGCATGGTTCCCTATACTTCAGACTATGACAAGTCTAAAGTGCTGATCATCAGATGGTCCTTTACTGATGACAACTCAGTATTGGTGACAAGAAGAGATCTTACAAGCAAGTCCTACAAGTCAATGAATGAACTGAAGAAACTATCAACCCAGGACTTGCTTACAATTCAACATCTAAAACCTCAAAGGGGATCTCTCACTAATGAACAACTTAATCAATTGAAGAATTCCATGTTCAAGGAGATATGGAAGATTATGAATGACAGAAGAAGACAATAAAGAATTAGAAAAGGTTTTGGCTTCATAAATCCAGGGGAGATTGGTAGGACAAAAAGGATTGGTGAAACCACTTTTGTAAACCTTATTCTAATTCACTTCTGCAAAATATCCTAAGTATAGAACTACTGAAGAAAGAAGACTAAAGTACTGAAGAAGGATTCAACAAGTACTGAAGAAGAAGAAGTATCAGAAGTTCTGAAGTCTAACCAGACAGTTCACTGAAGAACTACTGAAGACAAACTACTCATCAGTAGTTTGTCATTCATCAGCTCTTGTTCAAGAATCTTTTTAACCGACTTATGTTTCAGTAGTTTATTAGTTTAATATTACTTTATCTGTTTGTACAAGTTCCAAGAATGCAACTTGTTGCTACTTGTTACAGACTTACTTTTTGGCAAGGTTCATGTATATGTAAAGTCTATAAATAGATGGGTTCATCCCCTCTGTTTTAGACATTGATTTTGATTAATACATAAATCCTTCAAAGCTTATAATTGTTCTTTCCATTTCATTTATTGAGAATCTGTTTGAGTATTTATTATCATTCACATTCATTACTTAGATTCTCATTAAACTTATCTGTAGTTTTCGAACATCTAGGGGGAATAATAACTCCTGTTGATAGTGTAACTTTACTTATCATTCCGCTGTGCAAATCTGATTGAACTTGCTAAACACATAAGTGTTCACTAGCAAGCAACACATCAAGAGCATTACTGATCCAACATAAAAGTACCACACGTGTTCAATGACAACAAGTTTCACAAGATACAGTTTGAAACCCTTTGGGGATCAAAAGTTTTAAAGACACGTTGTGTGGTGGTCATGAATGTAAGCCCAATCATATCCCAAGTTTGATCCATGATTTTAGTTACCTGAAAAACATGCATGAAAACATTGTCAACAAAAGGTTGGTGAGTTCACGGGTTTTGTAAAATGAAAAGTTTAATGAATGACCCATCATTGCCTAGCTAGTAGCAATGATGATACACCATCATGAGTTCATAACCAAGCCTTGACGAGTGGTGCCTCGCACATTGCATATCAATGCAATGAATCGTCATAAAAGAAAAGCAAGCACTCTCATATATCATATACACCGGTTAGAGCGACTAACCGAGAGTGGGGGTGTCAACCCAATAGATCTATTCATGCGTTTCTGGCTATATCCATAGTTAATGATTATGATAAACTAATATACGAGGGCTTTAGAGAGTACTCTTATATACATCGTCTCATGTACACCGGTCGGATAGGAATTCATTCTAAAAACGAGTAATGATGCATGCTTTTCCCCAAAACATAAAACAGTAAAAAGGGGCCGTGAGAACTCACCTCAAGTCCGCGTGTAGTCTAGCAAAAGTGTATGTCCGACAACTAGATATCTCGTCCTACATACATACATGGTACCTTAGATTCATACAAATATGTGATCTTTGGTACTCATGGTTCACCCGATCCTTAGCGGTACATTAGTTTAGCTTTTCTTGGTGACAACTATATATTTCTTGAAAATAATAGTTTGTATAAGAAAATAGATCTTATTTTCCCAACATATAATAGTTTTCATAAAGTATGTGTTTCTTTGAAAAAAAGAGTTATTTAGTTCATGAACACTTTGATCTATACTCAAATAACCATATACACTTGCGTTCATACCTACTCATGCGTGTGTAGTTTTTAGGTGAGCCGTTTTAATTAAAGCTTGTGTTATTTTTATATATATATTTACACACATCAAGTTTTTGGCGCCGTTGCCGGGGACGCAATTGGCACTCTTGAGAATTATCCGATCCGTTTCTGGTCTACTATTTTGTGAATATTTTTTTCTTTTATTTTTTATTTCTTATTATTATTATTTTTTTATTCGTAATATATAATTTTTTTTATCATGTGCGAGATCTGCGGAGAACCCCATTCTACCATAAGATGCCCTCATTCATATTCATCGGGGTATTCCACGGATTATTATTTTAACGAGTATTTACAGCCGCAGCCATATCAGTCATACCACCCTTCATACCCACAGGCTAACCGGTGGTTTAACCTTGCAACATCTGAGTCACTAGATAGAAAAAAAAGTCGGCTTGATCGTCTACAAGCTGAGATGTATGAGGAAATGCATGGTGGTAGCTCGCCAGAGTATCCACCTAGCCAACATTTGTATCCACATCCCGATTATCGGGATGTCTCGTTTCACACTAGACCCGGCCTTGCCGCCTTCTTTGCTAATTAACAGCTCATGCTCGAGGATATGCATTCTCTGGTATCCAAGCGCACAGACTATTTGAGGGAACAAGATGCGGCACTTAAGAGGCTAGAGGCTCAGGTGGATGAACTGAAGACCATAATGGACGTTGAAGTCCCACCTCCAGTTCAGCAGGTTTATTGCACATGTGATGACCCAGACGAGATGGAAGATATTTTGCAGGATTCAAGGTTAGAGCCAGAGACCATAATGGACGCCTTAGTCCCATCTTCGGTTCAGCAGGATGAGCAGTCTTGCTAGATCTCTAGTTCAGCAGCATATCCTTGGGGGGCAGATGTCTAGAGTGAGGCTGAGAAAGATATGGTTTTTTCAGAATCCACAGGCTGGCTGTTTGAGGAAGAAGTGGTGGAAGAGGAACACACCACTGACCTGCTTGAAGAAGCAGCTGATTGGGAAGCAGAGTTTGGTGACGAGTTGGTTGATTTGTTAGCTCCAGAAGTGGGGAAAGATTTTGACCCAATTAGGCCTGTAAACGAACCGAACGTTCATGAACTGTTCGTGAACTATTCGGCGGGAAGTTCGTTTGTGTTCGTTTATTTAAATAAATGAACGAACACGAACACAATTTTTTGTCCGTTTAATTAAACGAACGAACATGAACACACGCGTTGTTCATTTATTTATGTTCATGAACGTTCGTTTATGTTCGTTTATGTTCATTTATGTTCGTTTATGTTCGTTCGTTTAAACTTAACTTTTTTTTATTATTTATTTCCTTTTTAAAGTATCTTAATTCATATGTTCTAAAGTTTTAACCCTAAATTTAATATTCTAACCATATCACTTATCAGACGTTATCCATATTTCACAGACACACCTCCTTTCTTCTCCACACTCCACAATCCTACCTTCTTCTGCTTCCGGTCAACCACCTCCACAGCCCCGTCTCCATAGACCATTATCCACAGACCATAGCGTCGCCGTATTTCTCATCCCCGTCATTTGGTTTTAGCTTCATTGTGATGAATCATTATTAACATGTTTTTGTTTGTGTTCGTTTATGTTCGTTTGTGTTCATTTGTATTTACTTCAGCTTCCTACACAAGTTTCTTGCTGTTTCCCGCTTACTATCACACTCACACTTAGCCTCTCAAGAAATTTGTTGGCAATTGCAGGTTTGTTTATTTTTTTTAATTAAATTAAATTATACATATTTTTGTTGGTTTTTTTTATAATGTGTATGTATATATGCATTTATGGTATGTGTGCAGTAGTATGTTTTTGGCAAATTTTAATCTTGCTGCTGATTAATGTGTTCAAGATTATGTTTCTGGTTGCAAATTTTACTCAACATGGCAAAAAAAAAATAAAAAAGAATTAATGATAATGTGAGATTTGTAGTGATGATCAGAGTTTGATGCTAGCTACAGTGAACAATGCTGTACAATATTTGATCTATTATTGTTGTTGGGTTTGATTTTATGTTATCTTTAATCAATTAATGTTGAAATTTAAGGTGTTGTGGTTAATCATATATATGATCAATTGATCATCATATTAAATGTTGGTTAAAATGTCTGAACCAAATTTAAATAATAGTTATTGTGTGAAGATGGGTAGCTATAATGGTTCATCAAGAACTAGAGGTTTGTGGAAATCTCAGCTTGGTGGTGTAATTTTCAGCACCGATAACAAAAGAATCAACGATTGCCTATGCAAAATCCTCTTCGGTCAGTATTTCGATTCAAATCTGAAATGTTTATTTATTTTTGCTTATGTAAAATGGATAAATTCTAAAATTCTTCACCAAAATGTGGCAGGTTTGGCAAGTTCACACTTTGTGTATGTGAAAAATATTAGACCTGGTCTGCCTATATTTGTTTTTAACTATTCGGATAGAATGATACTTGGGATATTTGAAGCTGTAAGCGCGGGTCAAATGAACATTGACCCGTATGCATGGACTTGTGAAGGTTCACAATTAACACCATACCCTGCTCAGGTACACAAGTTTCTTGTGACATGTTTGACTTTTCATTGTGTTTTGACCAAAATTATTTGTAGTGTATAAAGATAACAAAAAAAAAAAAAAAAAAGGGAAGTTTGTTATGGTAGTTGAAAATCCATGATTTACCACTCACATTGACTTTTACGGTTGTTTGGATTTGCGTTTTTAACATGTTTTGTCAAATAATTGGTTTCGGATATAAGTTTCATATCAGCTGCAGCAAAGTTAATCCGATTATGTACACATATTGTAGTGTTACTTATACAGTCATTTTAACCTATTTTGATAGACTGCACTCCCAATTCAAAAAGGAAACCGTTTTTGCTAGTTATATCTAGATACTAACTTTTTAGTATTTATAATTTTCCAAATATTAAAACAACTAATACTCTGCTTTAACAAATTCACACAACAAATACACATCTCAACAATTATTTCACGACCCATTTTTTTTTTAACGAAAAATGTTACTCCTTTCACGACCCATTTGATTTCTTATTCTGATTTTTAATATCATATAATAACTTTCAAAAATATATCCAAACGCATTCTTACATCTATTGACTATTGTGCTTAAGTGATCACTTACACCTTTAAAAATGTTGATTTCTTACAATAGGTCAGAGTACAAGTGAAGCTGCGATGTAAAGCGTTGACGGAGAATCAGTTTAAGCCCATAATTATTGACAATTATCATACTTTGAATCATTTCTGGTTTGAGTTGGACCATGCCCAAACAAAGCATCTATTATCCTTATTGGCGTCTCAGGCGTTGTCTTGTCCAAGTACAACACTTACTCCCCATGATACAACAAACCGGACACCTCTCTTTCCATCGGTGCAAGTTTTTACTAGTCACTTGAAGAATGACAAGAGTTTACCTGCCAATGTAAAACAAGTTAACACTTCTAATACAGTAACTGAGAAGGATATTATATGCATGAAGCTTAAAGAGTTGGCACTATAGCGTAAGCTCTTGGCCCCGAGCCCGTCAGGTGATGAAAATTATGTGCGCCCCAGACTCGTTAGCGAGACCCCACTTTCGGGCATTGTTGTGAACAATAGCGCTATGGAGAAGAAGAGTCCCAAAAGTTATCCTACGGCAGCTAAGGTCCGTTATATAAACTTATAAATATGAGTAGTTATCCTATGGCTGAGTTTACTAGTGGTGTGTTTATTTTTTCCCAAACAAGTCAAATAAAAAACTAGCTAAATGGTATGAGTTAAAGATGTTTATTATGCATAGAGTGTGTTAAATCACTCTATTCAATATTTTAATTATTATTTTGATTATATTTTTATGTAATCAAAATTAATAGTTTAGCACACTTGTTATTTTCTTTAAATGGACAAAAAAAGTGATTTCTGGTCATCCCACCCTGACCCGTTTCATCCTGTACTAGATAACAATCTGTTTTTACTTCTTACTCATCCTTTCCAGGCCCTTATTATCACCTTTCATTTTGTGTATTTTCCTTGTTCTTGGTATTAAGATATAAATTGTTTTGATTTTTCGTGTGTATATATAGCTGGTTGAAAAACTTGAAGAGTTGATGGCGTTTAAAGCTACTCAGAAGGAGACGATTAATCATTTGGAGCATAGGATCACATTTTTGGAGCAGAATTTGGTATTGTTTTCTATTGTTAATGAATCTTTGAATGTCTTCACTTTTTAAATAATATTATTTTCGACCATGCTTCTTGACATATGTTTATATAAAGCTAAAATGCATACTTTGTATCACTGTATGCGTTGCTACATTTCCTGGTGTGTATGGTTTTGTTGGCAGTTCATACCGTATCTTGTTTTTCTGAGTTTAAAATATGAGTTGCAGCATGTAACAAGCCCGTCACCCTCTGGTGATCAAGACATCAACAGATGATTAGAGGCTTAATATCTTAGTTTATATATGTATATTAAGGATAGAGAATAGTATAGAGATATGTAACTTTTGCTAGAGACGATAGAATAGGGAAGAGTGCCCTCACCAAATGGATGCCCTTCCTTGAGGGGGCTGTGGGTTAGATCAGGCACCAGACCTAGACATTAAGCCAAATCCTGAGGGCACATCTAGAATTATCAACGATCTACATCATGCCGACTCTAGTATCTGTCTTTGCATGTTCCTTGTCTGTCTTTGTTTTGTTGACCGTGACCCTTATGTGTCTTAGATATTAGTACCATACCTTAATTAGTTTGGGTTACTTAGTCTAGATGGCTCATATGGTTTAGATGACCCTTATTCTTAGTTGAGTCTTGTTTGGATAACTCTTGGTTCGGTTGACCTTGGTTTGGAAGACTCTTTTTTGGTTCGGATATCTTTGGTCTCATGGATGGCGCCAAATTTTCATTTTTCGGTATCTCTGGTCTTGTTGTTCTTTTGGACCGTGTCTAGGATTATTGAGCTTGTAGTAAAGGTGCAAATTGTAGACTTGTAGATAACCTGATAGAAGGAGTCTTGAGGTCATAGTCTCGTGCCTAGGTTTTCTGGCGTATATTGTGCCCAATCTTGTGTGTGTATATCATTGGTATGATGCTACTATGGGTCAAAACTTGTCAAAAGTCAACCAAAGTGATTTTTTGGCATACAATCTTTCCTTTAAAAACAAATTGACATAATAATATATGTTTTGTGATACAAATCTAGTGCTTTAATTGTTCTTTTAAAATTGGTCTGAAATTCGACAAAAAAACGGTTGGGTCAACCCAACCCAACCCAGTCGACCACTTTAAGAAACTACCCATTTTGAATGGTTATCCAATCTGCCAACCCACTAATATTGCCATATGTAATTTATTATTTTAACAATCTATGTTTAGTTGAAAGAAAACGATTACATTATTCTCTTCTGTAGACTTCCGTTATTTAAGTGGTTTATTGAGTTTTAACTTTTCAGGTTAATGCGAAGGCTGAAATCAAGAGCCTAAAAGACACGAGTAACACGTCAGTAGAAAGTTGTGTGGGCCCACAAGAATGCGATGATGTTCGTTTAGCCAATGAAATAAGTTTAGTTGATGACCCGATACTTTTGGTGGGAGGTTTTGATGGTGTATCATGGTTGTCATCATTGGATTGTTACACTCCCTCACAGAATCTAATGAAATCTCTTAGTCCCATGAATACTGAAAGATGTTATGCAGCCGTATCAAAGTTAGATGGTGAGCTTTTTGTGTTTGGCGGTGGGACATGTGGTCAGTGGTTCGATACAGGTAGTCATTATCCATTTCATACCAATTGCAACTTAACTGGTTGTATAAGGGTTAAATAGAGTAATCTATTTACCCTTTCATTTAACCTATCTAAAGAGAATTATAGTCTTTTTTCCCCATATCATGTCTCTTTTAGAAAGGGTTATTTTTGTCATTTTATATATTAATTCTTTAAAATATTTAATGTCAAAACTCAAAACATCTGATTATTTCAACATAAAACAACATAAACACATCCAAACACTACTTTCAATAGCTCATTTGTATTGCGGCTAGTTATGTATCAGTTTTTAGTGTATCACATAATCACTTTCTAAACACCGTTTTAAGTAACATCATTTTTTTTTCTTTTCTTGTGTGAAGTTGAATCTTATGATATGGTAGCTGATCAGTGGACAATTTGTCCTCCTCTAAGCAAGAAAAATGGGAGTCTTGTAGGGGCAACGATAAATGATAAAATCTATGCAATTGGTGGTGGGAATGGTGTAGATTGCTATTCAACAGTAGAAATGTTGGATTTTGATGTCGGGGCTTGGATTCCATCACGCTCCATGCTTGAGAAGGTTAAATGACCTATTAAATGCAAGAACATTTGGTTCAATGAAATGTCTAAAATACTGTTCACTAAGAGCATTCATATTGGAATCTCTATCTCCATCTTTAAAAATCACCTTCTCTGAATTAATTTTTATGTTTTGTTTAACTTCCCACATCCCATTCTCGGTCTCTTATCTCCATATTTTTTTATTATTTCTTTCTCTTTCTTCTGTACTTGAGGTACGTACTCAAATGCTTAAGATACAATCTTTAAATTTTAAATATGTGTATACGAAAAGAAAAATAAGAGAAATCTCTAGAATTTGGAGATGGAGAAGGAGATGGAAACTTCAATGTGAGTGCTCTAGCTACATTAGAGTAAGATATGTAAACCTTTTATGGTTTGTTGTTGCAGCGGTTTGCTTTAGCTGCAGCTGAACTTAATGGGGCACTTTATGCTGTTGGAGGCTATGACGGGGAATACTACTTGCGGTATTTGATCACTGATGTTATATTATATATGATCTTAAACCTTGTAGGAGGCTGTTATCTTATTTTTACATTAATTATTTATAAAAAAAAGTTCAAGACAAACAAAAGTATTCTTTTGGGTTAACTTGACTTTGCAAATTACCCAATTAGCCTCATTTACTAGTCATATGATACCATCCCTAAAAGTTGATGCTGATATGGAAATATGTTATTGTACACAGGACAGCGGAAAGATTTGATCCGAGAGAACGTTCTTGGATGAAAATCGAGAGCATGAGTACAATAAGGGGATGCCCGTCAATGGTCGTTTTGAATGAAAAACTGTAAGCCTAATAGTTGAACAAGAAATTTAAAAACAAGACTAGAACTTTGAAGGCTGAAAACTTGTTGATTTGCAGATATGTTTTAGGAGGTTATGATGGTAAGACAATGGTTTCAACCATAGAAATCTATGATCCAAGACGTGGATCATGGGTATTTGGAGAACCCATGAACCATCCTCGGGGATTTTCAGCTGCAACAATAGTTAAAGATTCTATCTACGTCATTGGTGGGCTCAAAAGTGGTGACGTTATTAATGACACAGTAAGTGTCTTCAAGCTTACTCTTTTATACTCATTAGAAACTTTAGATATCCATTCCACTTCCTTGGTTTTTAAGAAGATATTAAATCATTAATAGGTTATATAAAGTTTGACAAAACAAAAAAATAAAAATGTGTGGGTCAACAAGAACGGCCTGACCCGTTTTACAATTACTAAATGATTACCCGTTTGACCCATCATGCACTCACCAACATTGCCACATCCAATATTGATTTCATTTAACTTAATCTTCATTTAGAATCATTTTGAGGATTCCCTACACCTTGAAGGGTATTTAGATATATGACCAACTATTATTTTGCGTCGATGCTAGGTTGAAAGCTACAAGGAAGGACGAGGCTGGGAAATGACAAGCACCAATGATGCCTATCGAAGGTGCTTTTGTTCAGCTATTGCTCTATGAACGAGTGAATACTTGTTTTCAATAAAAGTAATTTAAAAATATTTACTAAAGTTATTTCCTAAAGTAAAATATTGTAGACGCTCGACTATATTATGTTCTAGTATAAAACTATTCACTTTTATCAACCGTCTGATTTGTTCCTGTTAAAAAGGACTTACGATTGATCACGACATATAGGGGAATTTCAAAGAGATAAGCACATGGGACCACGGACATAGCTACACAAACTAGATATTCATATAAATATGAAATCATACACGAAATTTGTTTAATCTAAGTCATAATCTGAACTTATATTGGTTGCTTCTGGAGCCGAGTTAGCTTGAAACAATCGTTTCTTGAAAAATAATATAACAACCGAGCAATCATTGAGTTTCAAATACGGAGACCTTTGTTCCCTTGTGCTCACTGCATAATCAACTAGTGCCATTGATCTCTTTTTCACTGACCCAACAATCTGCTTCTAAATCAAGCCAAAACAAACTTCAAAACGTTAATGTTTTAAAAGTATCTGTGATCCCTAGAACAGAAGTTCCCTTGAAAATCTTACTCCATCAGTTGCTAAGACCACAAATTCACCTTGATCTCTAAGTTTGTGATAATATACATTCAGAACCGATATAAGTCCATAATCTTTCAAACAAAGACACCTGAAAGCACATGACATTGCAAGTCCACGACAATCTCCATACCCAATAACATAACCATTATGTATAATGTTTACTGTTGTGTAGAACACTATATTTTTACGTTAGTGAGCTGGATTGGACGTAGTTGATCACCGTGTCTAGTGCAATGAAGTGCTAGAGAATCTCCTAAGTTTGCGATTATTAAGTTTTCGCCTCGACAATCAAGTCAAGTCAGATATCAGAAACTTGCAACAACTCAGCTAAATACACATCACTTGTTTTAACATTTTCACTCATTTGAAAGATTGCGACGCAAGAAAATTTTGTCCATTTTTTTTACATCTTACCATATACCGTCACAAAATCTGTCGTTTTTATCTCAACCAAAACCATCGTAAAACATTTTTCACTGTGGTTAAGAGTCCTTTGTGTTGTAGCGATTGTCTATTTACTTGGAGTGATTCATACGTGTTTAAGTACGGATCCACATGTTGAGCCGCAAAGATAACTATCTTCTAGACAATCATCTATAAAGTAATGAACAATGTTGTGTGTTTTTGTATTATGAAAGTTGTGTATCTATCAACAATACATCAAGGCCTTTATATAGGCTTACATATGACTAACTCTAGCTAAGATTATGGAGTCAATGGTTGACTAAGTATAATGTACAATATAAATACAATGGCTAAAATAATGGAGTCAATGGTTGACTAGGAGACTTGACTTGATTTGACTTGATTTATGTTAGGGAGTCAATGGTTGACTAAGAGATTTGACTTGACTTGACTTGACTTGATTAATGTTGTTAATATGCCCCCGCAAGATGGAGGATCCGTTGGAGACTCCAATCTTGGACCGAAAATATAAGAAGGGTGCATGTGCAAGTGGTTTGGTGAGCACATCCACGAGTTGATCCTTGGAGCTGACATGAAGAACCTTGAGTTGCCCGGAATTGACTTGTTCCCGCACAAAGTGATAGTCCAGAGCGATGTGTTTCATGCGGGAATGGTAAACAGGATTTGCACATACATAAGTAGCTCCGGTGTTGTCACAGTAAAGCGATGGGGTGATTTTAATTGGGAGCCCGAGTTCACCAAGTAAATTTTTAACCCATGAGAATTCAGCCGCGACATCAGCGAGTGCTTTGTACTCAGCTTCGGTAGATGATCTAGAGACGGTTTTTTGTCTAGTAGATTTCCAAGAGATGATATTGGACCCAAGATATATGAGATATGCTGTAGTGGACCGTCCCCCATCATTAATACCGCCCCAGTCCGAGTCCGAAAAAGCCTGCAAGTTTAGGTTAGTATTGCGGTTCAAGAACAACCCATGATGGACCGTTCCTTTCAAATAGCGGAGTACCCGTTTGAGAGCTTGCCAGTGTGATTGTTTAGGTGAGTGCATGAATTGAGATAATTTATTGACGGAAAAGGAGATATCGGGACGTGTGAAGGCAAGATACTGCAAAATGCCTACAAGTTGGCGGTAGGGAGTGGGATTGACTAGGGGAGTGGAGTCAAAGGGAGAAAGAGAGTCAGAAGTGCTTAAAGGAGTGAGAACCTCTTTTGCACCATCCATTTTAAAGGTGGTAAGAATATCTTGAATGTGGCGATGTTGGGAAAGAAATAGACCATCAGGCGTAGGAATGACTTCAATTCCTAGAAAATGATGGAGAGGGCCTAAGTCTTTGATAGAGAATTGGTTGCTTAGGGCTTGAACAAAGGAATCCATAAATGGATTATGATTGCCGGTGAGGACAATGTCGTCAACGTACACAAGGAGGTAGCAAGTGATGTTGTTGAGGTTGTATACAAAGAGAGAGGGGTCAGAAATGCATTTTTTAAAGCCAAAACGAGTGAGAAAGTTGGTTAGTTCGATATACCAAGCACGCGGTGCTTGCTTAAGCCCCTAGAGGGATTTTTTGAGTTTGCAAATGTGACGTGGGAATTCCGTATTGGTGAACCCGGGAGGTTGCACCATAAAGACATCTTCCTGAAGAGTCCCATGAAGAAACGCATTATTAACGTCTAGTTGACGTAAAGACCATCCTTTTGAAAGAGCAATAGAGAGAACTGTGCGAATGGTAACGGGTTTAGCAACGGGACTAAATGTTTCATGATAGTCTTTTCCATATTGTTGGTGAAACCCTTTGGCAACTAGACGGGCTTTGTACTTGTCAATCGTGCCATCGGGTTTACGTTTGATTCGGAATACCCATTTGCAACCAATGGGAGTTTGGGTTGTGTGAGGGACAAGTTCCCAAGTGTTGTTATAAAGGAGAGCATTATACTCAAGATCCATGGCATGGCGCCAATCCGGATCTTTCAAGGCTTGAGTATAAGTGGATGGTTCAAGAGAAATGGGTAAAGGGTGAATGGTAGTAGAGTTGACAAAGTTGGGGTTGTAATACTTTGAGTTGGGTTTTGGTTGTCGACGAGGTGGTTGAGGGTTATGTGGAGGTGAGTTCGTGGGATCATCGGATGTGTTGGATGAAGACATTGGTGAACTGGGGTCAGTGGAGTGGGAAGCGGTTGGGGTAGGGGTGGTGCTATCGGGTGGAGTCGGTGGGCCGGATGGTAAGGGTGTCTCGGTGGCCTAGGGTGTAGGGCCTGTTGTGTGGGAAGGTGGGTTGTGTGCAGGAGGTAGAGGAGGTGGGCCGTGGGTTTGTGGAGTAGGGGTTTGGGCTTCGGGTGATGTGGGCTGTGGAGTAGAGGTTGGATGATGCAAGATGTTTGGGTCTAGAGTAGGTTGGTTAGAAGAGGAGGTTGATTGGGCCGATTGGTATGTGGATAGGAAGGAGTCAAATGACATGTTTTTGGGTTGGGGGTTGGTGATTTGAGATGGAAAAATATGTGGGATAAATTCAACGTGGCAAGAGTGGTATAGTTTGTGACTAGTAGGGTCATAGCATTTGAATGCCGATTTCGAGGATGAGTACCCAAGAAATATGCACGCCGTTGAACGGGAGTGGAGTTTGGATGTAGCATAGGGTCGTAACCATGGGTAGCAAAGACAACCAAACGGTTTGAGTTTGGAATAAGTAGGAGCGGTTTTGAACAACATATCGTAGGGAGATTTGTTGTTAAGGATCGGTGTAGGCAAACGATTGATTAAGTGGGTTGCGGTTTGAAAGGCATGGGACCAAAAATGTTGTGGTAAGTGGGAGTAGTGGAGTAATGCGAGGCCGGTTTCCACAACGTGTCGGTGACGTCGTTCGGCAATACCGTTTTGTTCCGGTGTGTGAGGTGGTGTCGTGTAATGGGAGATACCTTGAGAGGCAAGATAAGGTGAAAGACCCACATATTCACCCCCATTATCAGTGAACAACGCAAGAATGTTGGTTTTGAAAAAGTTTTTGTAACAACCGGCAAAAATAAGGTAATCCCGTACTAATTAATTAATATATGATTAACGTAATTAAATGCGATTATGTGTTGATTTATTTATCAAGGCCTTAGGGGATAGCAATTTCCAAATAATGCATAGGAATGCATACGTTTAACGGCAAAACGTGATAGGATCATGTGCGAATAAACTATCCGGTATGGACGTTGGCGATTATCCGGTAATAATTAAATAAACGAAAAGGATCCCGGACACCCAGGATATAAAATAAAGGGTATTTTCACAAAATATAATGAGTTTTGGAACTCCAAAACCATAAGTGAAAACTTTCCATACAAATCTCCCGGTAACGAATAAAGTGCGCGTACCGCACCCGGTGCGCGTTTAACTTATAATTTCACCCGACAAAAGCCTAAATAACTAATCAACGCTTAAATTAGGTTATGTTTAAGGGTTATTAAAGGTATTTTTAATGTCCGAATAACGCGCGGTTAAAACCCGAAAAATACCCGAACGACACCCGAACGAAGAGGGATTTAACTTAACAAATAATGGGTAAATATTTGGTGTTGTGGACCCCACCTAAACCCACAAAGGGGCCGGCCTAAACCCACCATTGCATAAGCTTTTCTTCTTTTTTGTTTTGTCTAGTAATCTACTATTGTACCAAAAGTAATCATGGATGTTTAAGCATGCATGAGATGGATCTTAAGTAGGATTATATTGTACAAAAAAGATCCCAAGGCCATGCTTCCTTGGTGAAATTTTCGGCCAAACACAACAAAAAACCACCACAAAATCATCTCCAAAGATTACACTAGTACACTCTTGATTTTTATAAATCTAGGATAGATTACATGGAAGATTACCATATCCTAATAAAATCCACAAATCTTTCCTTCCTTCCTAATATCTCACGGCCACACACACATATAAGATATCACCCAAAGATCACCATGGTACTTTAATATCCTTGCAAATCCTCACTAGATTTCATGTGATCTTTGATGATATGGTGGAATTATAAAAGATAGCATGGGTGGATACATGAGATAACAAAGCAAAAAAAAAACAATCTTCTCCTTCCTCTTCCTTGTGGCCGTAGGGTATTCCACACACACACACACACATTTCTTTCAAGTCTAACACTTCCAAATTACTCCTAAACATCCATCCATCAAAACCCCATTGTGTGTTTCAAGAGCTTGGAGCTTAACCACTTGGAAGAACACACTAAACCCCTCTCAAATCCAAGGTTTTTGTCTTCCCTAGCCTTGTGCTAGTAGTAAGCTTCTTAACCTTGTTTTGATTATTAATATTCATGTATGTGTTCTTAGAAGCAAGTTGTACATGAAGGGTTAAAATGTGGTTTTAAAACATAACTTTAATAGATTTTACATGAGTAAAATGGATGATTAAAGACATGTAAATGGATCATGGATTTGATGATAGTAATGTAGTGTTTCTTAAAAAGATATGAAATCTACACATACTCCATGTAGGATGATGTTTTGGTCATGATTTATGAAAGAAACTTGAATATGTTAAAAGGTAGTTTTAATCATCATAAAATGATCTCCTAAAGTGAAATATAAGATGGAATATGTTAGGATGTCATAAATAAAGAAGTTGCAAAATTAAAGTTTACACACTTAGAAGAATGAAATTTGGATATAATGGACGAATACATTAAACACACATACTAGTAGCCTTATGTATGGAATATAAGACTATTAAAAGTGATTTGATGCAAAAATAACTTAACATTAAAAAGATGAATCTTCAAAGTCCACTAATTTGGATGAAAAATACTAACTTTGGAAGTTAGAGTAGAAAAATGCAACATTTGAAAGTTAAGGGACTAATGTTGTAACTTTGAAAGTTAGAGGACTAAAATGAATATTTTAGAAACTATTAGTCCAAAAATGCAATAATGGAAAGTTTGGTGTCAAAAGTATAAATAATAATTTTCCAAGGTTGGTTTGGTAAATGCTAGTAAGCATACTTATGTATTTGGTATAAAAATATATTTTTATAAAATGGAATTTTATAAAAATATGGACTCCTTCTAACATAAGAATTATTATAAAAACAAGGTTTTTATAAAGATGGAGACAAATTAAAAACTTGGGAAAAACTTATATAAAAATGAACACTTTTATATAAATGGGAATATAAAAGTGTTGGAACATTTTTGTATATAAGTTGGCAAGTTTGGATTAAAAATAGAAAAGCATCTTTAAACCTTCCAAGTAATGTGTGTTAGGAATTTGGAATATGAATAATATTTCTATAAAACACATGTTGGGAAAAACTTGGAAAAATTAACTATACAAGTTAAGACGTCGGACTAAGACACGTTAACGAACAATAAACGGACAAAACATGAGAAAAATGCCGTTGCGGCGAGATGAGAAAATATATATTTTTAGGAAGTAAAATATATATGTACATCATGGGTGAAAACTAATAAACACTTTCCTAAGTGTTGAAGAAATTATTCGTGGGAGAAAAACACAACGTAAACAAGTAAGACGTTAAACAAACGTATAGACTTAACAAGAAAAATTACACGTTTATATATATATATATATATATATATATATATATATATATATACACGCTCGTCTCGGCAAAATTCTAGTATATCTACTTAATGGGAAAGTAGATATGTGGGAAGGAACACCAAGACGAGTAGACAAAATATATATGTATATATATGTGTATACCGCGCCGACGAGATCCTAGTATATTTATTTGAATGGGAAAATAAATATACGGCATGGTGAGTCGAATCGGGTGTTGAGAATATACTACCGAACGACAAGACCTTAGCATATTTATTTAAATGGGAAAATAAATGTGCGGCAAAGTGAGTCGGGTCGGATGTTAAAAATATATTATATCGAACGATGCGATCTTAAGTATAATTATTTGAATGGGAAAATAATTATACGTTAAGTGAAGTCGAGTCGAGGATAATAATATACAAGTTAAGGAAATATTAATGAGAATAATATATAACTTGTAAGGAAATGGGTAATCTAACGCCAACGAAACCTAGGATACGCGCTAAATTAAACGGAAATTGGAATAACTCGTGGTCGGGAGTTGGGTGTACAACTTGCCAAGGCACATGCACTATAGGAATAGTGACTTATACGTCTAGGACGTTTGTAGGTGCGAGACCCCCCGTTTGCTATCTACCTTTTGAGCCGGACGTTGATTCAGGTGAGTCTCACGGCCCCAGTTTAAACTATTTTACGTTTTCGGGGGAAAGATATGTTAGGGAAAATGTTTGACGGAATAATTACTTGAGGTGTGACCGCCACTCGGGGTTGAGACCTCACTTCTATAATCATTTATTCAGGGAAATGAAACCGGTGGAATATTTGAATAGTACTATTGGTGCCTGACAAGGCCCACCCCTAATCGATAGCGTCGATTATGCATCAGTGTATGCCTGGGGTGCATATATTCTAAACTTAAGTCGTAGGATACCGAGAAACGACTTGGAGCGGGGCATTATTATTATACGTCTTGGTTTGATTATAGTCTCAAGTAGATTTATAGGAATTTGCAACTCCTATATATTGTCATAACATGGTATATCCCAAGTGTTTAAGTTTTGGAAACTAAAAACCTGTGAACTCACCAATATATTTATATTGACGAAATTTAAACATATCTTTCAGGTAACTAGATGAAGACAAGCATGGCGGGCTGGGTCACTGGAATCTCCTATGCGGGCGTCGGTTGCTTTTGCGGGGTTTCACTTTTATTTCCCGAATATATGGGATATATTTGAGAAACCTCACTATTTATGTTAAAAACAATCTACTTTATGTGTAATGTTTGAACATGATTTTGACGCCTAAATAAATGACCTGTTTTCTTAATTACTTGTGATTTGCGTTAACCTTGACTTTATACGCTTGAACCGTCGCGCCACGTGTTTCCGCCATTGGCGTGGTGTGACAGTTTTCAACAAGAGATTTAAATTGTGGAAAAAGAATTTTGACATTGGATTTTTGTTTGATTGGGTATAACCAAATGTATTTGGAGAAATAGTGAACAAAAATGACATAGTATTTAAAGCCATCGATTGACGTTTTTACGGGACCCCATACGTTGGAGTAGAGAAGTTGTAGAGGTTGATTGGCAACAAAAGAGTTTTTGCCAAAAGGTAGTTTGTGGCTTTTATTTAGGGAACATGAAGTACAATGAAAAGACTCATGGGTCACCTTATTAAAACGAAGTCCTAATTTAGAAATTAAAGACTTGAACACTTGAAGCGATGGATGTCCAAGTATGTGGTGCCACATGAGAAGAGAGTTTGTTTGGGTGTTGTTGACTTGAGGAGACAATGAGATTGGTCCACAGTAGACATCATTGATGTTCACTCCCCGCATGAGGCGCGCCCCCGTGCGTAGATCCTTGACAAAAAAGTGATAGGGAAAAAAATTCAACGGAAACACGATTAGTACGACAAACTTTGGCAACGGAAATAAGATTATTTCGAAGATTAGGAGCAATTAAAATGTTATTTAAAAGAAGTGGACGAGATTTTGTTGGAATAGTTGTTTGAGCAATATGAGTTATAGGGAGAGTTTTACCATCACCTAGCACAATCTTATCAGGTCCTCCGTATTCGGAAAGAACGGGAAATTGTTGGTTGTTGTTCGCGGTGTTGTTGGACGCACCGGTGTCCCACATCCAAGATGGAGTTGTAGCCGTTGGGTGAGGGGTGGTGTAGTTAACCACCGGGAAGTTGGTATTTTGAGATGAGACATTGTGTTCTCGTAGGAAGCGACTAAGTTTGCGACAATCTTTAGTGTTATGTCCAGGAATGTTACAATAGTAGCAATAGGTGTTATTATTGCGAGTCGGGCGAGTGTTGGTATTGGTAGTTCGAGGTGGCCCTTGGTTTCGGGTTGTGGTGGCGGTAATGTGGGTGATTTGTTTGGCCATGGTGAATCGAAAGAAGAAAAAAAAAGAAGCAGAATGCGGACAGAATGTGTCTGTCGAGTAGGTTGGGATCGAAGATGGCTCAAGGGAGCTTTTAGGCTCTTGATACCATATAAAGTAATGAACAATGCTATGTGTTTTTGTATTATGAAAGTTGTGTATCTATCAACAATACATCAAAGCCTTTATATAGGCTTACATATGACTAACTCTAGCTAAGATTATGGAGTCAATGGTTGACTAACTATAATGTACAATATAAATACAATGGCTAAAATAATGGAGTCAATGTTGACTAGGAGACTTGACTTGACTTGATTTATGTTAGGGAGTCAATGGTTGACTAAGAGATTTGACTTGACTTGACTTGACTTGATTAATGTTGTTAATATCATCCACTTCTTTAAACATGTTGCGATACATGCTTTCTATGAATACAAAACGGGATCTTTACTATCATTAACATTGATCACCTCATCACCAAAACGATGATCATGAGTTGTATAAGTCTTGCCATGAATGGATACAAATTTGGTAGACCAACGTAACCTTATGCGAGCACCATAATCACCAATGGCCATCACTTGGTCATCATCCTCGGTCTCGTTATCATTATGTCTAGCACGTACAATGGTCATGGGACACCCCTTCGGTGCCTCACACCACAACCATTTGGCAGGAACAACATGCACCCATTTTTAGTATCAATGAACTGAACTTTATACTAAAATCAAATATTCTCAAAACAAAGAGGGATGAATGATGACCATTTGCCATTATTTTGATTCGATCTTTTTTTTTTTTTTTTTTAAATCATCCCTACTATATTTATCAATAATGATAATACACAATAGGGTAGGGTTCCTGTACAAAGAACATTTTTCGTACAAAGAGTGAGAAGTTTATATAGTCATTGTGTTTTAAATTTTAGGCATGATGTTTTATATTCTTTGACATAGTATTTTATAAAAAAACACAAAACATATCAATTTAAAACACTATTTAACGTATTTTCGACATGCAATCTAAAATACCATACGAAGAATGTTATCAGTGTGTTTTAAATTTTATGTTTAAAATACATTTGATTGTATTTTAAATTGTTACGTTTGGTGTTTTTCTATATAAAACAATGTAAATGGAATCGAAAACATCATAGCCAAAATTTAAAACACAAAAACTACATAGACTTCTCACACTTTGTACGAAAAATGTCCTTTCTTTGTACGGGAACCTATACCATACATAATATATCATACATCCGTTAAGGGGAGTATACTTTATTGACGGTAACGTACGTATACAAAAGATGATCCCTACAACTGATATATGAAACTAACCCGCCCTTTCAATCTACAGAGCAATGTTTTCATACACGTACAAGTTGGTACGTTCTAAAAATTCTCCTATTAGTATTAGATAGATAATATATTTTTTTTACAAGCAGTCAATTCTTTAACAAGAACTACATACTAAAGTTTTTAATAGCTGATGTGTGTTGCAACGAGTCATAGTACTGTTGTATGTTCTGATTGCCATCTACCTAGCTCGTTATGAGACATAAGAAAGCCCGTTCCATCGCCACGGTGGATTGACCTCATGAGGAAGCCATGTTGTGAGTGAATGCAAGCCTGAGATATTTTTGAAAGGGAAACTTATATAGAACTAACTTTAGGTTAGCAAATAATTAAACCAGCTGGCAAATACAACTATCAACATCCGATGGCGAATACATAAATTTTATTTACGATTTCTCCAAATTATCCACCAAATGGTGAATATAATAGCTCAACAAGAGATTTCTTAGACTTGATCAAATGCACCAAATCAAGCCACCCAACATTTCATTCAGTGTTTTCGAAGAAGAGAGGGGGATTCGAAGCCATTATCTTATAAGTCATAAAGACTAAAGGCAATGTAACCCTTACTAATAGCATGATCCAACGTTTCCAAGTGCCGAGAACACACCATATACACTATGCATAGAATATCCAACCCCTTTGTTACTAAGGTTCTATCTCGTAGGTAGACGATCAAACAAAAGTCTCCACACATGAATATTAACATTCCGAGGAACAAATCTATCCCATCTCGTCATACGACCGTTATCAGGCAACATAATTTTGTCTATATATTTACGAGCACCTTTAACAGAAAATACAGTATCAACATCCAGATCCCAAACCCATTTATCTAGTGAATCCCCTAAAGAAACGTCTTGAATAAGAAAGAACCTGAAGAAACACCAAACTAACAATCTAATATAACAGTGCTAGTATAGAGAGATAAGAAAGGACGTAATTCTCATTAATTGATAAGACTGATATAAGACACTGTTTATCGGATTATTACAAGAGTTTCGACTATAATCTATTTCTCACAGCTTGCGATATGAATTCTTTCTCTGATAATCCATCCCCTCCTTTGATGACGAAGGTGGGTATTTATAGGCTCATCAGGTGGCCTATGATTGGCTGTGAGGAGAATGACAGCTGTCCCGTACTATTGTGGCCGTTGTCAATTATTGCGCTGTCCTTCTGTGATTGGTCCATGTGTCTTGTAATTGTCCTTTCTGTCCTTTCTCGTACCTCGTACTGGCAGGTGATCATGGAGCAGGGAATAGATGCCTCTGATTGGCTATGGATTCTGCTCCTGTCGGGTGACACCTGTCTTTTTTGGTGACTGCGTGCGCCGTCTTCTAGAATGCCACGTCACGCTCCTACGCTGTCGTGTGTGTGGCTTTCTTTCTTGCGCTTGCGCGGGTACATATCTCTTCAAGTCCCCCTAGTCCAGTGTGTTGTATGCGTAGTATGCGAGACGCTAGACTCAGAGTTTGAAGAGTTTTTGTTTGGCGCATTGGTTCGGCGTCCGGAGTTTGTGCGCGGTATTATGCAAGTGGGGGGCTGCGGACGTCTCGTAATTAATGCGTACATCAATGGTGTCAGTCCGTGTAGGCGACGTGATGGGTTGGTAGCCGAAAAGTTTCTGACGGTTGTACAGTGTCAGAGACGTGGTGGGCCCATGGCCTGTTCGTGTCGCCCATTTCTCTCTCTTCCTGTGACGTGTCCGGCACTGGTTGGTGGTTGTTTTTGAATTCTAAACCGTCAATCCACGTGTGGTTGTCCTATTTAAACCCTTCTTTTTCTTTTAATCAGTTTATTTTCCGATCATTTCTTTCAAATTCTCTTGTGCTTCTTCTCTCTTCCACTTTATCTAACCTATTTTCCTTTCATAATCTGCTTTATCTTTGAGATCATGGATCATATTATAAACATCCCGAAGAAGAAACGCGGGGGTTCTAAGAGGGGTGATGATGGGTCAAAGAAGAGGCCGCCTCATGCCGGGGAGGTGACGGCCGTTTGGGGAAGGATGAGTTCCGGAAGTTCAGGAAGGGGATGGGGTTCCCTTCCTCATATGGTGTGGAGATGCCCGCCCCGGATAAAACCATATTGCAGCCCCCTGTTGGGAAAGTGGGGCTGTATGCCTGTTATTTCCGGGACTGCAACTTTAGGGTTCCTATTACCCAATTTTTGGGCACTTTTATCCGGGCGGTTGGTGTTCATATCAACCAGATCCACCCCGGCCTAATGTCGAGACTCATGTTTTTTGAGTTTTGCTGTCGTGCGCAGAAGATTGAACCTCTGGTGGACATGTTCTTTGTTTTCTACAGTTTGAGCTTTGTAGAGAGTTGGCTGTCCTGCAGGCCGCGTACTGGGGTCTCCGCCTACGCTGGGGCCGGAGTGAAGAGTTTCCGGGAGTGGAAACCTAAGTTTTTTTGGATTAATCAGGGGGTTATTCCCATAGAGATGGGTCAGTTGGACCTGGCTGAGGGAATTGGGAAGATTGTGCTCATAGAGTACAAGGAGCAGGAGTGGTTTAAGACTTTGACTAGCCACCCTGTTGACGTGTGCGAGATCCCGTAGACTGGCCTGGTAATGGCGGGGATGAGCATAAAGTATGACGTCAAGGGGCGTAACCCGCACCTTACTGAAAATGGCAAAGGTTTGTAGCTACTTATATTTTCTTTCTTCTCCCGCTTCGCGCGAGTTGTGTTTGATGATTGCAAACTTACTTTTGTTATGTTTGTTGTTTGCAGAGGTCGCGTGTTTGTACTCCATGCTTCTTGGCGGGGATGATATGGGTTTTGCCTTCAAGGAGTTGGCGGACAACGAGTTGTACATTTTGGAGAAGGTGTGGGACACACTTATTCGTCCGAAGTTGGACGACGCGTCGCGGGAGCTGTAACACCCCAACCGATGGCGGAAACATCGAGGTGTCACGTAAGAATGAGTATACAGTAGCACATGGTAATCCAAATTTTAAATGAAATAAATTTAAATTGCAAATATCCAAAAATAGAAATACATAAGAGTTTTAAATGTGGAAATCTAATACATCACACAAGAATCAAGCAAGCATAGACTCCTTATTGTCTTCATAAACCCTCTAATCTTCATGCCTCATTATTCCCTGTTGAGTTGTAAAAATGGGGGGGGTCAACTAGAAGCTGGTGAGAATACATAAGCCATGTCAAGCAATTAAGTTTAAGAATAAAAGTTTAGCAATTCGTATGTCTATCGTAAACTTAAGTCTACATGAATAGTATAATATGTTAACATAATCAAACCTCTGACTAGTTTAGGTCCATCCCGTCATCTACGGTTCACCTTAGTAATATGTTGGAACGATAACAATCACCCACGTTACCTATGTAGGAGGTACACGTATCCGGGTGGGGTTGTCAATCCAATAGATCTATTATTGAGTATCGCCGGCTTGGCCATAGCTAATGATTATGTAAATGTTGAAACTCGTTGAAACTCGTTGAAACTGTTGACTAATTCATGAGGCAATAAAGTTTACTACTAGACATGCATGTTGAATTGCTTAAATAATTGTTGCAAGTATAAAGAATCGCATAAACATGGTTACGTAAACTCACCTTGGTATAGTATTAGGTATTGAGGAATAGTATAAGTGTAGCCCAATAGATTGCCAAGTATTACCCTATGTATAAGGCAATATAATAAGTCTAAGTCTATCTAGTCTACAAGTATATTCTAGGGTTTCGATTTGGGGATATTCAATTGTTGAATTTATGATAAAATGTTTAAATAAAAGGGAAATTTGATGATTAAATAAATGAAAGTCTTTTTATAAAGTTTGAATTTTAGGATGTTCACAATAATATTTTTGAAGTATGAAAATAATTTTTATAAAATTATTTTCTTTAAAATAGATTATTAAATCTATTTATTACAAATTGCCAAACTTTAACTTTAATATTTAAAAATACCAAAATTAAAGAAT
Source organism: Ambrosia x helenae (assembly GCA_030844895.1). Taxonomy (NCBI): domain Eukaryota; kingdom Viridiplantae; phylum Streptophyta; class Magnoliopsida; order Asterales; family Asteraceae; genus Ambrosia; species Ambrosia x helenae. The sequence goes on from CM061234.1 coordinate 66,743,835, forward strand.
TATTATTTTAAAAATCATATTTCTGTTCTAAATATTCAGAAATAAATTGTATAAAATTTTGGTGCAAAAATAATAAAAATTGAATTTATTATGATTTAATTATGATTAAAACTAACAAAAATTGATTAAAAATATAAAATAAATGATTTTTCAGAATTAAAAATCATTTCAGTAAAGTTTATCATTGTACAAACTCAGGATAATTTTTGTGGGAATTTATAAAATTGTTTTGATATTTTAATGGATTTTTATAAATATATTAGTATAAAATTGATTTAATTATTATAAATATTAAATAAATGAATTTCAGAAAAATAAAAATTGTAGATAAAACTTTGACATCAGATTTGTTAAAAATATTTTTTTTAAAATTTATAAAAGGTTTTAATAATTAAAAATGAATTTACACGATTAAATGTAATATATATATATATATATATATATATAATTTGGTTTGTTAAAAAGGTGAAAAAGGAGTGGAAAAAGGGGCGCCCAAGCCGGGACTCGAACCCGGGTGCCCTTGGTTACAAGCATCGATCACAACCACTTGGCCTAGGCATGTGGTTGTGATTTAACCCTGTTTAAATAAAATAAATACACTATATTAAATCAGTTTATCCCCAAATATCAATCACGAGCCCTAGCTTTTCCAATCAAGCGATTCACACATCAATAGCCTGATTAATCTTAGGGTTTTTGATGTGTGAATGCCGATGAACAAACCCCATAACAATAATTATGCTTACAATGTTGTTTCGATGCTTGATTGGCCGGTCAACCTTAAGAAGTAAAACGCGATTCGTAATAACAGAAGCAGAGGATTTTAAGTAGAATTGGTGGTTGGGAAATGATGTTCGGCGGTTTGTGATTGTCCTACAAGGTTCAATTTATAGTAAACAGTCCTAGGTGATCGAATTGGTATGTGTTTACTAGTAATTGAATGTGGGACGCGTATTATTGCATAATTGATTCCAATTAGTTGTAATTACACGCAAAAAAAGATGAAGGGTAGGCCGGTAATCACGTTGTCAATCCATTCCTAATCAAAATGCGAGTCAAAAGATAGTGATTATGGTAAGTCATGATCACAGTTGACTTTCAAGGTCAACTGAAATAGTTTGAAGTTGTGTTATAATAATAATTGGCCGGTTTTGACACAGATGGGAGTGCTAGCCCAGATGGTTGTGGTGTGTTGTTTAAGGTTGAACCGGGTTGCTGCTCGGGTTCGAAACCCGGCAGAACCATATATATATATATTTTTTTAACAGCAACTAAAAGAGAGGGGAAGGGGGTTTAGACTTGGTTTAATGGGCTCAGGTTTGGGCTATGTGGGCTCAGATTTAAGGGCAAGAAGAGGAGGTGGGCTGTTGGGCTAGCAGATCTGAAATGGGCTCAGGTGGGTTGGGTTAACACATTATAGTTTTTATGTTTTATGTATTATTATTATTATTATTATTATTATTATTATTATTATTATAAATCTTTATATATATATATATATATATATATTTAAAATGCTACAAAATAATTAAATGTAAATCATAATAATAGAACTTGTCGTTTTAATCCAAATTATACGTAACGTATAATTATTAAATGCGAATGTTACAGGAGCCTGCCCCTGCGCAGTTGTTGATTACTGAAGTAGGTGAGTCTTCACCGCTTTATGAGAATCCTTCGCCTGTCAACATGTTCATGCGGACGTGTTTCCCTTTAATTGTGTTATCTAGTGATGAGTCTTCTGACGCATCTGTGCTTTCGCCACTTCCATCGTCTGCAGGCGTTCAAGACCCGCAGCCGTCTCCTGCGCATGTGGAAGATGACTCCGGTGAGGAGACAGAAGAAGACGACTCCCTTGTACATCGCATCATGCGTTCGCAAGCGGGTGCTGAAGGTGGAGACTATTCTTTCGTTTTAAACCACGAAGTGGTGAATAGGTATTTTCAAAATTATCAGCCTTTTGAACGAAGCTACGTTGAACTTTCAGATGCGTTCGTGCAAGGGGAGTCGGTAGAGAAGTTAGCTGGGGAGGCTTTGAGCGCGGTGGTGACTAAACCCGTCGTTGCGGAGGTGTCTGAGGCTGGGCCTGTTGCTGTGGATGCGCCTCGCCTTAAGAAGCGATCTAAGTGTTCAGGCGGGAAAAGGAAGAAGGTTGCCGGGGAGCCCGCATCGCCCGCTGAGAAAAGGGTTAAGCTGGGCGACCTTGTTCATTCCGCAGAGGAGAGTTTACTGGGTAAGTGTTCTGTCTTCCTTTGTGTATTCATTTTAACGTTTTGCCTTGTTATTGACCCTTGGTGTCTTTTTTCCGCAGCGGCTTTGTTGGGTACTAGCGCGGCGGAAGATGTATCAGTTGCCCCCATAGCTGAGGGTTTTAATATTGAACCTGCCAAGCCGGCGTCTCCCGCTGTGCAGACCGAAGAGCCACCGCATGTGGAGTTGCAGGGTGAGGTGTTGGCAATTTCTTCTCCGGCGCGTCAGTCACCGCCCGTGCATCAACCCACGCCCGTGCGGGTATCAACGCCCGCACCTTTGCCTACACCTCCGCGGTCGCCGACACCTGTTCGACTCCCCACCCCCGCCCAGGATATTCCAGAGGGTGGTGAAGGTCTGGTGTCGCCGCCGGATATCAGCGAGGGGTGTGGTCATGGTGTGGACATGACGGTGGATGATGATGAGGAGAATGAGAGGCGGGTGGTGACGGAGCCTGGGCCTAGCTTTTCTAGCGCCCTTCCTACTGGGGGTGATGAGTCGGCTGCTGGCATTTTTGTGCTTGGCTGGACTTTGACACCGGCCACCCGGTTTCTGAACGTGGAAGAGTGTCGCCAATTTCTGGCGAATGTTGTTCCTCCTGCTGAGTGTGACTTTCAAGCTACGCGTCCACGCGGTGTGCTCATGGATGACCACATCCTTAGTGTGGCTAACATGTTGTCTACCTCAGCGGAGATTGTGCGTGAATGGGGGCTGATGGCGCATGACCGCCATAAGTTTCATCAAGATTTGCAGCAGGCCCATCAAAATTTGCAGCAAGTCACTGAGGAGCGCGACCGCATGCACTCTGAGTTGAAACGCGCTAAGTGGGATGCTACCACATTCCGCGAGGAGCGCGACAAGCTGCAGGCGCACATTTCCGAGCGGGAGGAGCAATGGAAGGTTGCTTGTGACAAGACCAACGCAAAGATGGAGGCGTCCAAGAAGCGCGTTGCGGAGGTTGAAGTAGAGAAGGAAGAGCTCCGCAAGGAGTTAGATGTGAAAGATAGACTTGTGAAGCAACGTTATGACAAGCTGCTTGAAGCCCGTGACCTGCTGCGAGAGAAGGATAAGGATATTAAACAGTGGCAGGAGTCGCATGAAGCGTTGGATAAGGAGAATCTATCCTTGTAGCAAAAAATCCTTGCTTTGGAAACTCAGTTGCTGGATGCCCAGAATGAGAAGGAGTGTGCTGAAGAGGATCGTGCGTAGGTGCTTAGCCGCTGCGTCCCTGAGGTTTGTCTTTGTACTTGTCTTTTTATTGTTTTATGCGTATGCGTTTATGAAACATGCCTTTTGAATGTTTGCACAGGTTGCTTATCATGTGAAGAATTGCGCCCAGACGCGCCAAGCCGTGGCAGCGGTGAACGCTGCCGCAAAGCTGGTTGGGCGCAAAGCTGGATTTATTGAAGGCTATGAACATGCGCAGGCTGGCAAGCCGCTGGAGCAGTTCGCGCTATATAAGCAGGATTTAGATGCTGTGCTCGCCAAGAAAGCCGCCGAGTTTGATGAGCTGAAGTATGAATTGGTTGACTTCGTTGTTAGCCATCGCGATCGGCCAAGCTGTTTCGAGCTCAAGGAGTCGTTTGATAAACAAGGCTTGACGCACACGCGGCGCGAGTACGCCATGAAGAAAATGACTGCGGCTGACTTGGGGCTCGGCGAGCAACCCGGATGTAGTGAAAGGCTGGATCTGTCAGGATCGGATGAAGACGATGATTTCAGCGATTCGTCTTCAGAGCTCAAGAAATGAAGCTGGATGTTGCTTGTCTATTTTACCTTTCCATGCCTGTTCTTTAGCATTTGTCAAACTTTGTAATATTGACCTGTTTGTAGATATGTATATATCTTTTGTTTTTGAAATTTGGTTGCGCAAGTAATATGTTTTGTGTTAGCGCATATCGTAAGTTCAAGTGTAAATTTGAATCGTACTCTTGTATTTAGGACATCGTGTTTAAAGCATACAATGCTTAGGGTGCGCGTTGCATCTTACCTATGCAGCGCGCACTTTTGGGAGATTGCAGAATTCTCGATGCAACTGCTAACTTTAGGGTGCGCGTTGCATTTTAACCATGCAACGCACGGTTTAGGGAAATTGCAGACTTCTTGATGCAATTTCTAAGTTTTGGACATTGTATTTTAACCATTCAATGTTTAGGGCGCGCGTCGCGTCTTAACCATGCAACGCGCAGTTTAGGGTGCGCGTTGCATCTTAACCATGCAACGCGCGGTTTAGGGAAATTGCAGATTTCTCGATGCAATTTCTAAGTTTTGGACATTGTATCTTAACCATACAATGTTTAGGGTGCGCGTTGCATCTTAACCATGCAACGCGTAGTTTTAGGGTGCGCGTTGCATCTTAACCATGCAACGCGTAGTTTTAGGGAAATTGCAGATTTCTGGATGCAATTTCTGAGTTTATGACATTGTATCTTAACCATACAATGTATAGGGTGCGCGTTGAATCTTAACCATGCAACGCGCAGTTTTTAGGGAAATTGCAGATTTCTCGATGCAATTTCTAAGTTTATGACATTGTATCTTAACCATACAATGTTTAGGTTGCGCGTTGCATCTTAACCATGCAACGCGCAGTTTTAGGGAAATTGCAGATTTCTCTGATGCAATTTCTAAGTTTATGACATTGTATCTTAACCATACAATGTTTAGGGTGCGCGTTGCATCTTAACCATGCAACGCGTAGTTTTTAGGGAAATTGCAGATTTCTCGATGCAATTTCTAAGTTTATGACATTGTATCTTAACCATACAATGTTTAGGGTACGCGTTGCATCTTAACCATGCAACGCGCAGTTTTTAGGGAAATTGCAGATTTCTCGATGCAATTTCTAAGTCTATGACATTGTATCTTAACCATACAATGTTTAGGGTGCGCGTTGCATCTTAACCATGCAACGCGCAGTTTTTAGGGAAATTGCAGATTTCTCGATGCAATTTCTAAGTTTATGAAAGTAAGTGCATGTAAAGTAAAGGAACTGCCGTATTTCATTTCATAAGTTTGGCGCGTCGGCCTTTGTTACATCATAGGATAGTATTACATATAGCACTTTCTTAATTGGGCTGCGTTCCATGTGCGGGGAACTGGTTTATCTTCCAAGGTTGAGAGCTTGTAGGCTCCTTTTCCAAGGACCTTTTGTATGCGATATGACCCTTCCCAAGTTGGGGCTAGTTTCCCTTTAGGGAAGGCGCCGCTGGCTTCATTGTTGCGTAGAACAAAATCCCCTTCATGGAACGCGCAAAGCTTGACCTTCTCGTTGTAATACTTTTCCAGCTTTTGCTTGTAGTTCGCCTCACGTATTGCTGCGCTTTCTCGGCGTATTTCTGCTAGGTTTAAGTTTGTGCGCAGCTCCCGGTCGTTGTCTGTGATGGTTGCTGAGAGGACTCTTGCAGATAGGCTTCCAATCTCCGCTGGGATCATGGCCTCAGAGCCGTATGTGAGGCTGAATGGGGTTTCACTGGTGCTCGTTTTTGTTAAAGTGCGGTTGGACCATAGCACGCTCGGTAATTCCTCTGCCCAAGCCTTTCCTTTGGTCCCCAATCTTGACTTGATGCCCTCGACAATACTTCTGTTTGCACGCTCAACCTGGCTGTTTCCCTGAGGATGTGCGACCGAAGTGAACGTGGGTTGAATGTGCAAGTCCGCGTACCATTTTCGCAATCCCTTGTCCGCGAATTGTGTGCCGTTGTCCGTGACAATTGACATAGGTAACCCGAAACGGCAGATGATGAATTCCCAGATGAACTTCTTCACATGATTGGCGGTAATCTCAGCGAGTGGCTTGGCTTCGACCCATTTGGTAAAGTAGTCAATGGCGACTATCAAGAATTTTCTTTTGCCTGTCGTCATTGGAAATGGTCCCACCAGGTCAATGGCCCACTTTTGGAATGGCCAAGCTGAGGTTACGGGGATGAGATCATTTTTAGGGCGCAGGGTGTTGGGAGCATGGCGCTGGCAAGAGTCGCATTTGCGGATTATTTTCAAGGCGTCCAGGTGCATGCCTGGCCAGTAATACCCCGCATTCATAATTTTTGGAACCACCATGCGCGGCCCAGCATGTATCCCGCATATCCCTTCATGTATCTCCCGCACCAGATAGTCCGCGTCAACCGCATCCACGCGCCGCAGTAATGGCCCCAAGTATGACTTCCGATAGAGTACGCCATCTTGCATTTGGTATTGTAGAGCTTTTTGTCGTATCTTCCTGGCCTCGGCGTGTTGTTCCGGTAGCGCGCCGGTGGTCAGATAAGAGACTATCGGAGTCATCCAGCTGTCAACACCCGTTTGGATGACATTGCCTTCCTTGGGTGGAACAGACGGTTCGCTTAAGGTTTCAATTCGGACCTCTTTTGCTAAGTGGCTGAAACTTGTAGACGCCATTTTGCTTAGAGCGTCCGCCGGCTTGTTTTGGCTGCGTTTAATGTGGTCGATGGTGCAGCTGGGGAAAGCGGCCATAAGCTCTTTAGCTCGCTGGAGATACATGATCATGGAAGGTTCTTTTGCTTCATATTTTCCGGTGATGTGACCTACTACCAACATTGAATCGACGTGTGCGAAGATGTGCTTTGCGCCTAGTTTCTGCGCGATACGTAGTCCGGCTAGGAATGCCTCATACTCAGCCTCGTTATTGGTAGCTTTGAACTCGAGTCTGATCGCATAGGTGAACTCTGCGCCCTCCGGACTAACTAGGCGTATCCCCGCACCTACGCCGTCTTCGTTTGAGGCCCCATCTGTATAGAGGTTCCAAATGGCTTTTTCATCACATGTTGGTTGCGGGTCTTGCTCTGCTTTGCAGTCTTCAACCTTTTCTTGTGGTACCTCCGCTATGAAGTCAGCTAGTATCTGTCCTTTGATTGCTGGGCGCGTTTTGTAGTGAATGGTGTGCTCGCCCAGCTCGATAGCCCATTTTGCCAATCTACCGGAGACTTCCGGTTTTGATAGGACGTTGTTTAGCTTATAGTCGCTCAGCACGTTGATGGGATGGCCTTGGAAATAGCGGCGCAACCTTCGTGATGCGTGAACGAGGGCTAAAACTAGCTTCTCCATGGTGGTGTACCTTGACTCTGCGTCTGTCAATACTCGACTGACATAGTAAATAGGTGTCTGGACCAACTTCCTGTCTACCATCAGTACCGCGCTCACCGCCTGCTCTGTGGCGCATAGATACATCGTTAATGGTTCCCTAGGGAGTGGAGCGGTGAGTGTCGGTAAGTCCATCAAACATTCCTTCATCTCTTGAAAGGCTTTCTCCGCCTCTGCAGTCCATTTAAAATGGTTCTTTTTTAGGCAGTTTTTTAGCGTTTCGATGAATGGGATGGATTTGCTTGCGTTGTGCGACAGAAATCGGTTGATTGCTACCAGGCGCCCGTTCAATGTTTGCACTTCTTTCAGGGTGGATGGGGAGGGCATTTGCGCGATGGCCTGTATTTTTTCAGGGTTTGGCCTGAAACCATCTTTAGTGACCATCACGCCCAGGAACTTACCCTCCTCCATTCCAAAGGCGGACTTGCTTGGATTCAGCTTCATCTGGATTTCTTTCAAATGCTTGAAGGTTTCTTCGATGTCTGTTAGCATTTGATCCTCTTCTTTGCTCTTGATGACTAGATCATCCACATAGACTTCTAGGTTTCTTCCAATCTGCTTGGCGAATGCGCAGTCCATCAACCGTTGGTATGTGGCCCCCGCATTTTTTAGGCCGAATGGCATCTTTGTGTAACAGAAAACCCCCTTATCAGTGCGGAAGGCTGTTTTGTCTTCATCCTCTAACGCCATCTGGATCTGATGATATCCTTTGTATGCATCTAAAAAGCATTTGAAACGGAAAGGCGCTAGGGAGTCTATTTTCAGATCAATCTCCGGCAAAGGGTAGCAGTCCTTTGGGCATGCCTTGTTGAGGTCTGTGTAGTCCACGCACATCCTCCATCCGCCATTGCTTTTCTTTACCATCACTGGGTTAGCAACCCAGGTTTGGTATCGTGTTTCCCTCAGAATTCCCGCTTTCAACAGCTCTCCCACTTGTTCATTCATCGCCTGTGTTTTCTCAGCACCCATGCTTCTGCGCTTTTGCGCGATGGGTTCGACAGAGCGATATGTGTTGAGTTTGTGCTAAGCGAGTTCGCGCGGGACGCCGGTCATGTCTGATGGCTGCCACGCGAACACGTCCGTGTTCTTTCGGAGAATCTGTTTCAGTTTGTCCCTGATGCCCTCTGAGATTGCTGGTCCCAATGTGATGGTTTGGTCAGGGAATTTGGTATTCAGGATCCACTTTTCTGGTTCCGTGCGCGGGCATGTTTTTAGCATCTTGTCCGGATGAGACTCTGTTGTTATGGCGCATTCTCTGTTAGCCCATACGATTGCCACACCACTTGGGGTGGGAAAACCGATTGTGCCATGGACTGTAGAGGTGACCATGTTGTATGAAGCCATAGAGTCTCGTCCTAGGATGATATCATACTTGGACTTCGCCGGGATGACAAGGAAGGTGACTTCTTCAGTGCGCGATCGCCCATGTGCTCCCAAAGTGAGGGGGAAAGAGATCTCCCCGAGTGGGGTCACAACCTCGTTTGAAAATCCCATGATTGGGGAGTTGATGGGGCGCAGTCTTTGCTTGTCTTCCTCGTCCAATAAGTCGAAACATTGCCCATACATGATGTCTGAGTTGCTGCCGGTATCCATGAAAGCTCTCGTGGTTCTGTAGTGGTCGAAGATGGCCGTGACGATGATTGCCCGCGTAGCGGACGGGCCGCCTTTGACCATCGGGAAGCACACTTGTTGCTCTTTCCAGTCTGCTGTGGTATCTGGCTTTCGCTTTTGAAGTCGGTACCCACTGCTGTGTATCATCATACTCACATTTTTTATCTTTTTGGGCGGTGGGCCCGCTGTTTGTTTACGCTCCACATTTTGTAGTAAATGTCCCAGCTTACCGGTCTTTAGCGCATCCTCGATTGCTTGCCTCAGCTGATAGCATTTGTCGGTGTCATGGCCGATGTCTTGATGGTAGGCGCAGAACTTGTTATGGTCGAGCCCTTCCCTGCGCTTGATGACTTTTGGTTCCGGGAAGTCAACATTTTCTGTGGCTAGGACTTGCGCTGGCGTTTTTGTTAAAGGAGTCCAGTTGTTGTGACTCCGCCTACCGGATTTATGCACAAGTGACGTGTTGTGTGGATACTCTTGGGGTGCGGCGGGTTTTGTCACTGTCTGGTTGGTTCCTTGGAGCCTCGTCCAGACATTCCCTTTTCCCCTTCTCTCATTCCTGTTATTTCTGCTGCGCACTGCTTGTGCTTGAGTATCTGTGTACTGTGGCGCTTGAATTCTGCTCCAAACAGAAAGTTCCCTCTCAGTTTTAGCGTAGTTCTTTGCGCCACGCATGATTTCTTCCCAAGTGTTGGGCATGCCTGTACATCCGGCTAAACTGCGGATTAGTGAGTCACACCTCACCCCTTGAGTGAATGCTGCTTTCATGAGTTCGAACCCAATGGGTCCAATCTGTAAGGCCTCTCGATTAAACCTGGTGATGTAATCCTCGATGGATCCATTCTCGCGTCTCTTGACTTGCAGGATATCCGTGGAATCGCGCTCGATTCTTTTGTTTTGGCTGAAGTGATCTGAGAATTTGTCAGTCAACTCTTTCAGGTTGTCAATCTTGCCATTTGGTAGGCTGTCGAACCACACTCGCGCTGCGCCCGTAAGCGTCTGCGCGAACATGTGACACCATGCTGGTAAGCTCCACCGTGCGCATTTTCTTGTGATTTCGAAGCTTCTCAGGTGATCGTTCGGATCGCCGGTGCCGTCGAACTTTCCCAGAGTACTTGGGATTTTTGTTCGTGCGGGCAGCGTGGCAAGCGCGATGCGCGGTGTGAACTTTGATTTCTCACTGAATGATGGGGGATAGTAGGGCTGTGTGAGGTCGTCTTCGCCGGACAACAAGTGTGCTCGATCAACAGTGTTGGTCAAGTACTGGCTTGTGTCACATTGAAAACGACTCTGTGACTCATCAGAGTCTTCCCTCCAAGTTGGGTCAGTGATATGATTGCTTCCGCCTACCTGTCCCGCAGCTCTGGATGGCCCTTCTGATATAGTGACAGGCCTTCCTTCGCTGAAGGACAGAGCGCGAGATGCTTCTCTCAGGTGTTGTTCTTTAAGTTTGTTCATAAATGCTTGTTTCAGAGCTTCTTTCTGCTGTGCATACCACACCTCCGGACTAACCATCGGCGCGGTGTGACCAGCAGGTGAAGCTTGAACATTATCAGTTGCAAAATGAAACGACGGGGTCTGCCTCGTCCTGGAGGACGGAGTGCGACCCATGTCTGTGCCATGAAACTGCTCCTCCACATGGCTATCGGGCTGGCTGGTGGTTGCCGGAGCAACACCAGTGCCAGACGTGCCTGTTGGGGAGTTTGTTGTTATTGGTAAAGAACTCATGGCTGGTTTTCTGAGAAATAGAAGTTTTTTAGTTGCTGTTCTTGTGAACCCAAAACCACGGATGGCGCCAATGAAGAAACACCAAACTAACAATCTAATATAACAGTGCTAGTATAGAGAGATAAGAAAGGACGTAATTCTCATTAATTGATAAGACTGATACAAGACACTGTTTATCGGATTATTACAAGAGTTTCGACTATAATTTATTTCTCACAGCTTGCGATATGAATTCTTTCTCTGATAATCCATCCCCTCCTTTGATGACGAAGGTGGGTATTTATAGGCTCATCAAGTGGCCTATGATTGGCTGTGAGGAGAATGACAGTTGTCCCGTACTATTATGGCCGTTGTCAATTATTGCGTTGTCCTTCTGTGATTGGTCCATGTGTCTTGTAATTGTCCTTTCTGTCCTTTCTCGTACCTCGTACTGGCAGGTGACCATGGAGCAGGGAATAGACGCCTCTGATTGGCTATGGATTCTGCTCCTGTCGGGTGACACCTGTCTTTTTTGGTGACTGCGTGCACCGTCTTCTAGAATGCCACGTCACGCTCCTGCGCTGTCGTGTGTGTGGCTTTCTTTCCTGCGCTTGCGCGGGTACATATCTCTTCAGAACCTTTAAATCAGAAAATTGCACAAATTCCACCCACCTCGTGCTTAAGAAGGAGGAACGATATCATTACAATCTAAATCCGTCACCATTTTATTATCGTAGGCACACCCCGTGCTTAAGAAGTTTAAAGGCATGTCTGTGCTATCTAGTTTATCTCCATAAATACCCTTAATAATATTTGCCCGGGGGACTCTAAACCAATGTTTTCAGGACCGGATCGGACGTTGAATCGGTCCCTTTACTGGTTCACTGGTTTGACCAGTTGGACCGGATTTAAGAACCAGACAATCTCATAAATAATATAAAATTAAAATATTATCATATATATATATAATTGTTATATTATATACCATCTAATATAATTTAAACATATTATTTTTTGGTATGGATTTTTCATGTTAATAAATAATGTATGAATGAAAAAAGTGGGTGAGATACGAAATTATACAAAAGAACCGAGCACTTGTGTGTATATATAACAGTAACAATAATAATATTATTATTATTATTATTATATACTATTAATAGACAAGTGATTTGAATGGTACTTTTATTATTATTTTATTCATTTTGTTATGTTAAATACATATGTTTCAATAAGAAATAACAAAATGAGGTAGTGATGGAGTGATTTGTGGTGCTTATGTGTTCTTTGAGGTCTTGGGTTCAAAACCTGTTTGAGTTTTTTTTACACTTATTTGTGGTGCATTTGTGTGGTTTGAGGTCTCCGGTTTGAAACATTATTAAAAAAAAAACAAATACGAAAAACGCGCAACGCGCGTTTGTTTATATAACTAGTTAATTAAAACAATGGAACCTTTTCATTTTAAGTTGTTTACACCAAACAACACATTCAAGAGAAGTAAAAAGTAACCCTCTGTCTCTGTTTGCTTCATCTTCTTCCTTCTTCTCAAACTTCTTTCAGACACCATACAGTCCATACTCACTTCGATATTTGATTATCGCCATTCCACCTACTGTGAACCAATCCATGTTTGCGACATTCACTTGCTAACAACTTTGGTTTTCTTCTAGATCTAGCAAAAAGATGAGACGAGCTCTTTAGATCTGGAAAAGGAGATGAGATTTTGTTTATTTTTAGGGTTAGTTGTTGTTTCAGGGAGGGAAAAAAAGGAAAAAAAAGGCAAACTTACCGGTTCGACCGGCCGGTTCAACGAACCACCGAACCAGAAAACTGACCGAACCGCCCGGTTTTTTATATACTTGACGAATTGTTGTAACCGGTTCGCTTATCTTGGCGAATCCCGGTTCAACCGGCCGGTCCGATCCGGTCTCCAAAACCATGCTCAAAACAATAAAAAATATCCACGGTCAATTATATAAAAGGACTTGATTAGGACTTTCTAAATTCCAAATGCCTAAGCCGTCTTTATAGTTGTCAGCCACCAAGAAATCCTACTTAACCCTTGGAATTTTACGAGCATCATCACATCCCCCTCCCCTAAAAATGACCTCAAAGTCATGAGTTTATTTCACACGACAATGAGAAGTTTTAAAAAGTAGCAAAAATAAGTTCCCAACGAACCAAGACTGAGATTTGAAGATGTGTGTTTATAAGTTGAAATATTATATGCTTAAGACACATCATTTCAAGACATGACTAATAACATATTATTGTATAGGATCATTCACATACACCTTGTTTTTTAAAGTGTAATTGTTTTGGGTCATCTATGCGTGACACTAGCTATGAATGGGATCAATATCATATCTGTACCGTATCGAATTTGAACAAAACTAGAAACCAAATACGATACTGAATATATTGGTTTGGTACGGTATGGGTACAAGTACGGGTATCAGTACCGATATTTTGGTACAATACCAGGTTTGGAACCACTATGTTTTTTAGCATTCGTACAAGTATCAAATAGATAAAACGGTACGAGCATCAATATAGTACGAGTACCAAATATGTAGTACAGGTACAAGTACCAATATGATACCCTTTGTAGAATAAGTTAAGCTAAGAATTTTATTTTTTGAAACGCTTTCCGTGTCAATGTTCAATTTGAGTATAGTCATTCAACTTCTCAAACCATCCTTATATAATCATCATATTGATACACCATCTCTATTTAATGAAAAGACTAAATTACACGGATGGTCCTGATGATTTTCAAGAAATAACGCGTAAGGGTACTAAGCAAATTTGTTAGCTTGTTTATGGCTTATGGTTATAATTTTGTAACAATGGGTATTAAGCCTAACGACTGTTAAAACATAACTATAAACACCCTCACATGCTATTTACGGGAGGGTATTTCTATCTTTTTCCATCATCTTTAAATTCTAAAAAAACCCAGACAATCACATCTTCTTGTTTACTTTTCTTAGACGATCAACACTGAACCCACAAATCAGTATGGGTGATTAGTTTAACTTTGATATATGGATTTGCCAATTGTTTTTAAGATGTAACGTATTTGCAGAGTGGGCATTTCGTTTAGATTTGTAGACGGATCGGTTTTGATAAAAATGTTTATGTGATTATACAAGTCTAACAATCTAGGTGCGGAAACCCTAGAATGTTTACAAAATGATACAAATCGAATCAAACACAATCAATCAACTTTTCAATCTCCATTTTCATTAATAACTTGTTAAAACTTGATTACAAATAGATTTACAATGATATAATTCAAGTTCAGAAGGATCAAGACCCAGAGAGAAAACCTAGACCTGACACACAAACACAAATGGCAAAAGTTATAAAATAAACAAAATTTTCAGCTTATATAGAAGTCCACATTCGACCTCTCGTCAAGGTCGAATGTGTTCCTTCGACCTGTCACTAAGCTCGAACCAAACTTCTGTCTCAAGTCTTCTCCGTTCGACCTTCTAAGTCTTCCTTCGACCCATACCAAAACCACCTTCGACCCTATGATATACATCAAAACACTTTATTTTTTTAATCCAAAGCAACTAGTCGCAATGTGCATCTACAAACTCCCACTCAACTATTGCTTGGATTGTTGACGTTGGTAATCAAGTGTTTTGTTCATCAACTTGATTCGAAGAATCTTCTTCTGTTCTTTAGTCATCACCGGATCAGGTTTTGGTTTAGATTTCTTCTTCACTTCATTAACCTTCACAAACTTTCCCAACTTCTTGTCATAGTCACAACCTGCATTGACATCCCAAGCGAAACACAAACATACCACACGATGGTATTTCATCGCTTGTTCACCATCCTTCTCCTCATAGTAGATCGGATTATAATACAACATGATTATGTCTTCATAAGAACAGTTAATCAACCACATGGGATCAAATATGTGAATCTTCTTATACTCTCCTCTTTTATCTTTTAGTAAGATGACGGCTTATGCGGTTCTCCAATCATAGTACATGACAAATTCTTTGATGAAGTGTTGTTGTATAGGCATCAATGGAATATGCTTCAACACTGTTGGTGGTTTGTACTTTAAAGTAACCTTGTTCAACCCAGTAATTTGATCGATTTCTTTATGAACCTTCCTGATAGGATACTGCGGCCTGAACACATCCCAACTCGTTCTACTCTCTCTAGCCATACGATCAGCAAAATAACCAACTGCATCATTGTTAACAGTTGCACCAGTCATAGTTAGTCTGTAGATATCACGCAAAGCCCAGTACGGTAACGTCTTGATGTCATGGAATCTGTGAAAATACAGAATTCATTTCTCCCACTTCACTGCAACACATCGTAACTGCCTGAGGTATTTCCATCCAAGAGCTCTACCTTTGAACAACTCATTGTGATATTTATAGAAACCACCCTAAACTTCAGTTTTGGGTTGGTTTGCCTCTTTCTCTTTAAGCGTTCTCAACAAACTCTTCAAGTCATCAGATTGTTCAACATTCGGCTTCTGATTATCAGCCTTCTTGAAAAGTTCTTCAACGAATGTCTTGCTCTTCTTCTTTGCTAGTTTCTCAGCCTGTTCTAAAACTTCATCAGTAAATTCATGAATCACATCATCCTATTTGTCTCTAAAGTACTCAGGATATTCTTCACTTGTGATATCTTCTATCTCAATATCCTCAAACACAGGTGTATCTCTATCATCAGAATGATTTCCAGCTTCTTTTTCAGGAATATTTGGAATTTCATTATCATTCATCAATTCCTCAAGAGATTTACCAACCCGTTTTGCCAATCCTTCTAAAATCTCTTTGGCAACAGCTGCAGAAACTTCTCCATCCTCTAAATCAGGATCATTATACTCCAACTCATATTTCAAATCATCAGACTCAAATATTTCTGGAAACTTTCCAGTCAATTCGATCGTCCAAACTTTCTGAGTCAACATCTGACGATATAGATTCTTGTCCTCATCTGATAAGGCTCGTATCTTTTCAGTCCAGAAAATGCTGTCATCATCAGTATTTCCACCAGGTGCCTTCTTTGAACTCGATTCACCTGCATCTTGCTTATCAGACTCTCGTTTCTCATATCTATACTTGTTTGTATCATCGTCATCATCATCAGAACTACCATCATCAGATCCTTTATCAGAACCTTTATCAGAATCGCCATCATCATCATCTTTCTTCTTCTTAGGATCATCACCCACATCATCAGATAACTCATCATCATCTTCATCTTCTTTTTCATTTTCAGATTCAGATGGTTCAAAATCAACCTGTTCTTCTTCGGGTTCTTTATCCTCTTCTCCATCTTTCAATTGAGGAGCTTTACCATACAAATCATCAATCATCTTTCTCAGATTCTTATTGGTTGATTTAATATTTTTGTTTTCAAGCTGAAGGCATTTGATTCTACGTGTATTCCTCTGTTCATGCCATAACAGCTTCTGGTTTTCTTCTTGAAGCTGCTTAATCCTAGCTTCCAGCTCTTCTTGGCTTTCCTGTGAGGATACAACAACCTCTAACATCTTCTTTTCATTCTTTTTTAGCTTTTCTATCTCCTGCTGTTGCTCATTAAATGCTTTCATCATATTAGCAATCTTCTTGTTAACTGCTTCCATCACATCATCAGAAATAGTAACCTGAGGTGTAGATGCCTGAGCAACAGGAGATTTCTTCTTCTGAAACTTCTTCAATACATTCTCCAGAGTAGCTTCAAATTCAGTAGGAGGATTCATTGACGTTTCTTCAACAGATGTCTTCTTTTTCTTAGTTACAGGGGATGTCACAGGTGTGGCAGCTTTTGAGCTTCAAATGTCAGGAACTTTCTTTCCAGCAACAAGTATCTCAATCTCTCGATCTCGTTTCTTCTTCGGGTTTGTCTTCTTAGCCATAGATTTGAACTTTGGCTTCAAAATCTTTCCAACAGTAACAGGAGATCCAGTAAAATCTTGGTCTTCCAATCCAAGTTCACCTTCTTCAACAATAATCGGACTCTTCTGTTGTTGTTCTTCAATAGACTTGTTCAAACTCTCAATCTCACCAGCCTCAGTGGCCTTGGGCTTAGTGGTCTTGACAGTTTCATTACCCGAATCCCACTCTTCATTATCTTGAGTCTCTTCTGAATCAATCGACTCTTCATCAATCAGCAAAGTTTTGCTTTTTCCAGACTTCTTCTTTGCAACACTTTTCTGTCTTTTAGGAGCAGCTTCAACAACTTTAGCTTTACCCATTCCTGACTTTGCACCTTTGTTAATTACCTGTCTCTTCCTCTTAGCTTCAGGATCAACTGGTTGTAACGGATCATCAGTATCAGAATCGCTTTCAACATTTCTTGCTTTGTTTTCACCTGGATCCTTGTAACCTGGATTAATCAGATGACCAAACAAGTTCTTATTTGGTGGTCTTTCGTTTTCTGGAACACCCTTGTAAGCTTTCATTCTGCTCAATGTACTCAGATTCATATGATGCTGAACTAATATCTGCTTCGGATCTTTTCTCAAATTTGGATACTTCTTATCAAAAATCATATGTAGAAATATTAGGTACATTAGAAACTTATCAACTTTCAAGCCTTTCAGCACTTCAAGCATGTGATCAAATATCATCCCAGAAACATTGAATGGTTTGTTGAGAATCAACGCAGCCATTAACGAACTGATACTATTCCTCATCACATCATAGCTGCTTCTAACTAGTCCAAAGACATGTAGAATTACATGTGCCAAATACTTAAACCGCGGACACAACTTAGCCTTGTGCAGTAAACTGTCAGTGATAGGACCATTGTACTTCATTCTTAAAAAGCACAGTCTTTGATCAATCCATGAAAGTTTTCTTGGATCAGTAGGAGAATCTTCCAATACCAATGCTTCCCGAATATCTTCTTCTGTAACAAGCACCAGTTCTCCATGAATCTTGCTTCTGATTGCTGTTTTGTTATCCCAGAAATCTATAACAGCACTCTTCCAAAACTATACTTGGTGATCTTTATAGATAGATGCTGGAGTAGCGATAGCATAGATGACCCTGCTTCTTCGTAAAAATTCAATGATTCCAGCAAATGCTTCATGTTGTTTAACCTCTCCAATATAGGCACAACAATTGTGATCCACTTCAAATAACAACTCCTTTTCCTTAGATTTCTCCTGTTCAGCAACCTGTTTCTCTAGATTTTGTTGCTCAGCCATTGAAAATCTGCAAAACAAAAATATGAAATTTATCAGAAACGGACAAAATTTGAAATTTTGGTCAAGAATCCTTCCTTCGACCCAAACGTGGGTTCGAATAAAGAATCTTGTTGGTTCGAATGTAGAAATCTGGTTCGAATGTGGAAATTATATGAAAAATGTACATTCGACCAAAAATAACCACCTTCGACCGTTTTAGGCTACATTCGACCTGTTTGAACTAGTCGAATAAGTCTGTTTTTCAATCAAAATTACCAAATCACAATCCAACCATGATTAACATCAAATTTTTGTTTGTATCGATCCTAACATGGCCAATAAACAAAACCTAACCATCAATTTCATCAATTAAACAATATTAGATAGTTTTTAAGTAAAATCTAGGGTTTGTAAGGTTTGATCAATCAATTCAGTTCATTATGATGTTATTAACCTAGATTTTAGTTTCATCTCCCCCTAAAACTATCGAAAACATTATAGCAATCATCAATTTGTCCAAAACAACACAGATTGTTATTCAATTTTGGTTCAAGGGTTCCATAACGAATTTGAATGATTCTGAACTGATTAACCACCCATTACCTGTATATTTGGTATAGAAATGACCAGTGTTATGCCAGGAACACAATTATAAAGTCTAAAATTGAAAATTCAAAATGAAAATGGTCTCCCCAAAACATTTTCAAACATTTTGAACTTCAAACATTCATCATTTTTCATTTAAATGTCACAAAACTTCAAATGGCCTGTCAAACTTCAGAAAATCATCATCAATCACCATCGGTTATAAAAAATAAAGCAGAAATGTAAAATCTTTTGGATTTTCTGAAATTTTTGTTAAAACACACCAAAACTCTTTTTGAGTTTTTGATATTTTTGCAATAAATGTAAAATGCAGAAATGTAAACATAAAGCAGTAAACATTTCGTGATTTACGGTAAGAGGATCATATCAGTTTTTGAGAAATCTGATCACACCGTTGATCTTTAACATTTATTATCATTAAAGACAATGTATAATCCGGCAATTGCTGATATTGTTATCCACATAAGCTCTCATGCAGACTGTTATGCATTGCTTTAGACTGATACGATTATGTATATTAGAAACTAATTCATATCTGGTTCCCACGCACACAACATACTCCCGTATCAAGGAATTTTGCACAAATACTCATTGTAACGCGTGATTATGCTTTCGTTATCTGTAATTACAAGGTATGAGGCACAGAGGTGTACATGTCAGCAACTCAATGCTACAGAGTAATATGTGCACTCTACTAGGTTGAGGTCTTATATCAATCACGATTTGCATCAATAATTAGATACGATGCATTAGATAATCTTTGATTATCTTCATACATTTAAAGTTCCTCAATTTGGTAACTTTAGGTTTCGGCATTAAAGCTCTTTTATAAAGATACCCTGTCTGATCTAGGTTCGTAAAACCTTACGACAGAAGATCAGATAGGCCATCCCCAGATAACTAATAACATAACGACCCGAAACCTCCGAATTTTGTACAAACCCTATCAAACAAAATTACAGTACCAAGACCATATGCCCATGAGGTGTTCATCCATATAACAAATCGTTTGATATGTATGTATCAGGCACGCAGTAATAGGTCTACGAAGCCTACCAACACATCACACAGACTCAACACACGCCTTATATAGCATTTCAATTCTTTAGCATGTGTCAGATCCCCACTGATGTACTATCATTTCCTCTTTTTATCCTGGAAAATCATTTTGGGTTTTTCTAATTTTTATGGCTTTTTTACTTTTTCAATGTTTTTGGTTTTTCTGAAAAACTAAAGACTCCCCCTAAAATGTAAAACATATTTTTGGATTTTTGATTTTTCTGAAAAACAGTAAAAACTAAAATAAAGTGAAAAACCGAGGTGACGATTAGTCTTGTTTCTTTTTTACACCATTAGCTTTTAGCAAAAATTCGAAGCTC
This sequence comes from Ambrosia x helenae, assembly GCA_030844895.1. Classification (NCBI taxonomy): domain Eukaryota; kingdom Viridiplantae; phylum Streptophyta; class Magnoliopsida; order Asterales; family Asteraceae; genus Ambrosia; species Ambrosia x helenae. The sequence continues at coordinate 66,763,662 of CM061234.1, forward strand.
GATCTGTCAAAAGCTTTGGTAAAAAGATCAGCCCTCTGGTAATCAGTGTGGATTTTGACCATGTCAATTAATCCTTTAGCATAACAATCACGGACAAAGTGATACTTAATCCGGATAAGTTTAGCCTTAGAGTGATTGTTCATGTGTTTCGTGAGTGCTATGGCAGCTTCATTGTCACAATTAATTGTGGTTTTAAGATACTGCAAACCGTAATCGCGCATCTGCTGTTGAATCCACAGAACCTGTGAACAACAACTAGAGGCTGCTACATATTCTGCTTCACAAGTAGATAGAGCGACTGCTGTCTGCTTTTACACTGCCGGGTCACGAGCCTGCTCCCAAAGAATTGGCATCCAGCCGTTGGGGATTTACTGTCTTTTTCACAGCCACCAAAATATGCATCACTGAAAGCAACAAAGTCAAAAATATCATCATTAGGGTACCAAAGTCCTCTCGACAGACAACCCTTCAGATATCTCAGGATTTGTTTGACGGCTGTTAGATGACTCTGTTTCGGCTTTGATTGGAATCGTGCACAAAGACATGTTGCGAACATAATGTCTGGACGAGATGCAGTAAGATACATCAACGATCCGATTATGGCTCGATAAGTGAATGGATCAATGAGCTCCCCCTTAGCGTCAACTCCAATCCCGTGATTCGGTTGTATTGGGGTATCCATAGGCTTGGAATCTTCCATGTGGAACCGGCCCAAGACTTCAGATACGTATTTCGTCTGATGAATGAAAATGCCCGTTGGCAATTGATCCACCTGTAAGCCTAGGAAAAACTGCATTTCTTCCATTGCACTCATCTCGAACTTTTCTTGCATTACTCTTTCAAATTCCCTACACAAAAGTTCGTTAGCGGAACAAAAAATAATATCGTCAACATATATCTGAACGAGAAGCAAGTCACCCTCTGTTCTTTTTGTGAACAGGGTACAGTCGACCAAACCTCGTTTGAATCCCTTTGAAAGTAGGTACGTGCTCACCTCCTCATACCATTGGCGTGGAGCTTGGTGCAACCCGTAAAGAGCTTTGTTAAGTACGTAAACCTTATCCCGGTGGATAGGATCTTCAAAGCCTGGTGGTTGACCAATGTAAACCTCTTCCTTTACCACACCGTACAGAAACACGCTCTTCACATCCATTTGATACCCCTTAAATTTCTTATAGAAAGCAAATGCTAGAAACATTCAGATAGCTTCTATACATGCCACAGGTGCATAAACTTCATTGTAGTCTATTCCTTCAGTTTGACTAAATCCCTAAATGACCAATCGAGCTTTGTTTCGTACAATGACTCCTCGATCATCTTTCTTACATTTAAAAACCCATTTAGTACCAATATTCTTTCTCCCTAGAGGTAAATCTGTAAGTGTCCAAACTCCAAGCTTCTGAAATTGTAATAATTCCTCTTGCATAGCTTCAACCCAGGCATCATCTAGTAAAGCATCTTTGTATGTCCGCGGCTCAACCAGCGAAACATAACAAGCAAAGACTAGCCATTTTCACAACCAGACTTTTGAATTTTAGCATAATGGGCTAGGGATCCGATATTATCATGTGAAGTTGCTCGACGAAGTTGTCCTCTAGTCATGACACTGCTTCCGGGGTCACCAATAACATCCTCAAGTGGATGAATCTGATGAATCTGAGATTCCAGATGATCAGGAACTTGAACTCCAGTTTGAGTAGTTAGATTCTCTGCCGTATCCAGATCATTACCCGTATTTGATGATGAAGCAACATCTGGATTTGGGTTCACTGGTGGTTCTTACAAAACATGATCTAGAATAGCTTCACTAGAAATTTCATCTTCATCTTCCGATTCAGGTGTGTTAAGAGTAGTAGAAGTTTCCTGAAAAACCTCTTCTTCATTTGCAGGAACGTTGGTATCATTGGATGCTGTTGGAGGAATTACGGTGATCGGACGCACCAACGGTGAAGTCATTGCGTTTTCACACTCATAATAAAGTCGTAATACAGCCTCTTCAACCAAGTTATCTAGATTGAATGATTCAAAGAAATATTTATAATCAAACATCCAATCAGGACCGCTTCCCTGTACGTTCTGAGTGTATCTTTGTACTTCAACGTTAGCCCACTCCTCTACCTAACAAGTTCTTTTTTTGAAGACCCGTTTGAGCGGGGTTGCATATCCAACAAAGTATCCCTCTTTAGCTTTCGGTGCAAACTTCTTAGTCGGATTCAACATCGTACAAGGTGCCCTAAAAGGTTCTAGATATCCGAATTCGGCTTTCATCTATTCAACAGTTCATAAGAAGTTTTGCCAAACTTCTTCACTGTTAATACACGATTCAAGGTGTAACAAGCTGCGTAAATAGCTTCATTCCAGAACATTACTGGAATATTCGAATCCGCAAGGATTGTCCGTGCCATTTCTATTAGAGTCTTGTTTTTCCTTTTTGCAACACCGTTCTGTTGTGGAGTGTACAGAGCACTATATTCATGATGAATTCCTTTGTCGTCACAGAGTGCATCCATCTGAGAATTTTTAAACTCCGTCCCGTTGTCACTACGAATTCTTTTAATCTTCAATCCGTAAACATTCTCCAATCGGGTGAACAGAACCTTCAAATTATTGAACGTGTCACTTTTGTGTTGCAAGCACATCACCCAAGAAAATCTCGAGTAATCGTCGGTAACCACAAGACAGTAAAGCTCTCCAGAATTACTCTTACGCTTGACAGGTCCGAAAAGATCCATATGCAAACGCTCAAGTGGCATATCTACAGAGTTCACTTTCTTCGGTGTGTGGGACTGTTTGTGTTGTTTCACCTTTTTGCAACTCACGCATTTATCATTGAGATGAAAATGCTTCACGTTAACCCCTTCTACAAGGCCGTTCTTCACCAAATGATTCATCTTTCTGAGGTGAATATGTCCCATCCTTCTGTGCCACATTATCGATTCTTTTTTTGTAGCTTTGGATAGAAAACACGTGACTTGGCCCTGGGTTGTCATAGCCTTGCTCATATCAAGAATGTAGAAGTTGTTCACTCTTGGTGCTCTAAGCATGATCCATTCTTTTGGTATGACGAAGCCGGGTTTCAGAATATAGCAAGATTTATCATCAAAGTGTACAGAAAACTGTTTGTCACAAATTTGGCTGACACTCAACAGATTGTAATCAATTTGCTTCACATAAGATATTCTTTCAAAACTCACGATCCCGTTGCTAACACTCCCTTCCATCGTGATATAACCGCATTTATTACCCGCAAACGCTACATATCCTCCATTCACATTCTTTATGTCGAATAATAGCGTTAAGTCTCCGGTCATGTGCCCAGAAGCTCCACTGTCGACAATCCAAAGACTGCTAACAGGGCCAGCTGGAGCTCCCTGCACCAATCAAAGAAATGATTAGATCTTTCGGGGGACCCAAGCCTGTTTGGTCTTGGGTCTTTGAGTGTTAAACTTCAAAGATTCATTTTCACAAACACTAAGTTTTGAATCGACCTTTTTGTAATCATTCAAACCTTTCTCATCTTGAGTTTTGACATTAGCAGTGGAGGTAGAAGCACCCGGAGAACCCACTGGTGACCAAGATTGTTCAGAACGTTTAAGAATCCTAATCTGAGATTTTTGTGTCTCAGCAGGTTTCTTTGTATCGTTTGTAAAAGAAACTTTCTTAGTTACCTTTTCTGACTTAACAGAAATAGGTCCAACTTGTGACTTAATAGCAGGTTTATAAAAAACCTTTTGTTTGTCATTAGTTGAGTTCACCATTGGTTTCTTTAGGTGTTTCTCCATAGCAATCCTGTTTCGATTATCATAGACAAACTGATGACTTTCCCTCTTTTGAAAATATCGACTTTGATTATAAAAATCTGGTCTTTGAGGGATAAAGTGTCTTTGTGCATATCTATGATTATTAACAGGACTTCTATATGGCTGTTTGTTTTCAACTTCGTGCCTTTTGTGTCGCACATACGGGCAGTGAGTAAGTAAATGCCCTCTCTCCCCGCATTTGTAACACACACGATATTCCTCAAATACATTTTTAGCACCCGGCTTAGCATATGAATTGATCGGAAATTGATCATCAACACATCCGCGTCTTAAACTCATTGGAGCTGGTTCCATTGAGTAAGCCGGTTCGAAAAATGCATTCGCCTTTTCTTTAGGTTTAATGAATTCAGTGACGTGAACTTTTGGTTCTTTTAGAGTATCACAATGCAGTTTTTTAAAAGTTCAGGCGGAAAATCATTGGTCCTTTCATGTTTAGGAAACCAGATAGTACTTTCCTGCCAGATTTTATCAATCTTTGAATAGTTTGCAAATTTTATTGGATACTCCTTGTCAGAGATTATTTTATCGGATCCTTCCATCCGATAGAAAACTTTGACGGGTTTGTCAACTGATTCATTTTTCTCATTCTTGTTTACTGATTGATTCACTCTGTGTACATTTGCCTGAGGATGAGAAAACTGAGAAGGTGAAACTGGTTCATTTGTAATGATGTGATTTTCCAAAGGAACATCACTACCTTCTTTAGATTTCTCATCTTCAGTGTCTGAATCATCTGTCACTGCAACCACCCCTTCATCATTCAATCCAAGTATCGGTCTCACATCAAAATGTGGATCTCCAATACTTGAAGTATTAGATTCGTTATCTGATGTGGAATCCGATTTGACTGAACTCTCCGATATTACTGTGTTGAAATTATGATTCTCAAACAACACTGGAGAAGGAACAGATTTGTATTTTACACTACTGGATTGTAATGGTTCTTCAATGATATGGTCAACAACATAAGCTATGTGTTTATAGCTTTCTAATTTCTTATTAACCTTTTCAGCAAAACACTTGATTGTGGCCATTTCCAATTTTGTGTTTTCAAGCTCATTAATGTAGTTGTTAATGGCAAGTTGTTTTAAAGCAAGGGTTTTCTTTAATTCTGAAATGTCCTATTTATACCCTTCAAGTGTTTTATTGAACTCATGTGCATCCTTACGATAAGATTGAATGTTGATTTTAGCACTCTCATGATTAACCATGAGTTGCTTGTTTTCCTCAGTCAATCTATCGTAAGTACCACAATATTTATCTTTATTCATGTCAATTGTAGATTCATAACTTACTGGTTTTGGTGGATCTGTCATAGCCATCAGCGCGAAATGAGCCTCCTTCCCAGCAAAGAACTTTAAGAAATCAATCTTAGTGAAGGCGTCATCCACAATGCATGATTTCCTTGTCATCAAAAAATCTGCTTCGGCTAGAAGCTGATCAATCTCATCATCCAACGAATTAACACTCACTTCCGAATCAGCTTCACTTTCCAAATCGGAATAAACAGATTCAGGTTCATCAGGAACTTCAGTAATAGAATCAATGATAGTTCCAGAAACCTTCTCATCAGTAATATCTTCAACTTGCTCTGCAACAGAAACCTGATCAGCATCAACTATCTCCTCAATCACCACCTCAGACACCTTCTCAAATTCCAAAACATCTTCAACTATCACCGGCTCCTCTATATCCATCTCTTTAGCAAAACATGCTATATTGTAATCTCTTCAACTCCCAATTGCATCGCGGTCCAATCATAACCCTCATCCTTCTGAATCACCAACGCCTGATTCTGGTTTTCAGTTTGAGGTTGGCTGTTTGGTGTAGAAATAGGAATAATGGTTCTGGTTGGGTTATTTGGAGTTTGAGTTTGAGTTTGGTTGGGTGTAGATGTTTGTCTATTAGAGGTGTTTTGGGAGGTGTTCTCTCGGTTTTGGAAATTATTTTGTTATGGATAGGTGTTGTTGTTTTGGCTTTGATAGGTTACCTGATTTTGTGATTGGCGGTTTTGATAGTTAGAATTAAAAGGGTTTCTATTACCTTGTTGCATTGGTTGTGTGCATTCTTTTTTAAAGTGACCTCTTGTACCACAATTGAAACATGTAACTTTGGCTTTGTTGAAGCCATAAGTGGTATTAGGTGAGGTAGCAAGATCCGTTCTACCTGTTTTCTCAATAAACTCTGTAGCCCTTCTCATCACACTAGCGAACACCCATTGAATATCTATCAATTCCATCTCCTCCTTATCAATTTGGGCATTATCTTCATTAGTCAGATTATTATTCCTGATCTGACTCGCCACAAGTCCATTATAAATGCAACCAATGCTGAAACCAAAGCAATGTGTTGTTGAGCTACTTCAACGGTAACATTGTTCATGTTGGAAGTTTCCAACACGACCGGACCTTGGCTTGATGAAGCTTGTGTTGTTGGTGGAACATATGGTTATTGTTGAGGTGTGTTAGATGTGTAACATGCTATGGTCATTTGTGGTTGTGGTGGAATATAGGAATTTGAGGTGTAGTTTGGTGGATAGGTTGATGTTTGGGCAATATAGTTAATTGGGTTTCTCGGTGGTTCCACAACACTAGAAACACAAGCTATATGTGGTGCAACATTTCCTACCACATTAGTACTAGACACAGAAATGGATGAAGAGGCATGATACAATTCCGGATTTTGTGGGAATTGTGATCGTCTTGCTTTCCTCTTCTCCTCTAATTCCTTGTTTTCCAACTTCTGAATAAGCTCATTGATTGTCAAGTACTGATAAGCGTCCTTTTCTTTCAAAACTTCAATATGTTGATTCCAATATGGTGGTAGTGAATCAGTAAATTTATCAACCAAGTCAGACATCGGAATCTTGATATCATAGTTAGACAACTCAGTTAACAGATGACAATATCTCGGAATAAGTTCCTTCAAAGTCTCATTCCCAACATAGCTAATGTTTTCGAACTCTTTCTTTAGCTCTTCCACCTTCAATCTTCTTATCTTATCGTTCCCATCATGTCTGTTCTTCAACATATCCCAAAGTTGTTTAGACGTAGTACATGATCCAAACTGATGTAGTAGATCGGTAGTCAAGGCTTGTGATAGTTGTGAGAAAGCTTTCTTCTCGACTGCAAACTTCTTCTTCTCATCTTTAGATAAACCGTCAAGTGGAATTGGTTCACTTGAATTCTCTAGAAACGGAGCAGCATACCCTTTAGCAATCATCTGCAACGCTTCAGTTCCTTCCAAACCCATGCCCTCAAGATGTATCTTGAACTTCTTTTGCCATTGATTGTACTCTGCCATGTCCATCAACTTCGGAGGGCGATTTCCACTACTTGAAGACAAATCATTAATTAGTGTGGAAATAGCATTAGTAGTTTGAGAATGTACCGTTGCTGCTGCAACGCCCTAATAATCAGTTGTTGGTTGCTGTGGAGGTTGAGTAACAGGTGGTGGTATCGAACTACTTATGGCAAGGTAGTTAATCGGTTGAGATGACTGAGTGTTCGTCTTCTGAGAAGCTATAGCCCATGGATTCATCAGAATGTACTGTTGCTGTGTTGTTGTAGGCCTCGGTGTCATAGGAAATCCCCACATGTTGTCCATGATGTCCGCAATGTAAACACTTAGAAAAATTTCCCAAAATCAGTATAGGTTCGACCTCTGATGTGTAACCGTGGGTTCGAATGTAGAAACAACTAGGTTCGACCCCAAAAATTAGACTCGAATGTAGATATGTAACACACAAGACTCTTCTTCGACCAAATAAACTCTCCTTCGACCTCTCGGTAGGTCGAATGTAACACAAGTGGTCAAATGTACAAACAACACACTAGAAAAGTTTTGGTTCGACCTAAAATACTCAGATTTGACCTAAAAATAACCTGGTTCGACCAAAAATCACACGTTCGACCCTATTCTCTCTGGTTCGACCTGACCCATTTGTAAAACGGTTATTCTTCAAAAATCAGTTAATTTGATCCAAAATTTTCAAACGTTTATAGATTTTGATGATCTTTATCATCTTTTGTCATAGATTTGATGTAGATCAACTTTAATGAATGAAACTTTTGATTTTATCCGTCAAATCTAATCCAAATCAATCAATTTCCATTAAAACTCAATGTTCTTTCAAAACAGAAAAATTTTGGACAATTTTGGATCAAATTCAGTTCAAAACATATCAAATTGTAGTTGTATGATCTCGTAGGCTCCGATACCACTTTGTAGACGGATCAGTTTTGATAAAAACGTTTATGTGATCATACAAGTCTAACAATCCCGGTGCGAAAACCCTAGAATGTTTACAAAATGATACGAATTGAATCAAACACAATCAATCAACTTTTCAATCTCCATTTTCATTAATAACTTGTTAAAAATTGATTACAAATAGATTTACAATGATATAATTCAAGTTCAAAAGGATCAAGACCCAGAGAGAAAACCTAGACCTAACACCCAAACACAAATGGCAAAAGTTATAAAATAAACAAAATTTTCAGCTTATATAGAAGTCCACATTCGACCTCTCGTCAAGGTCGAATGTGTTCCTTCGACCTGTCACTAAGCTCGAACTAAACTTCTGTCTCACGTCTTCTCCCTTCGACCTTCTAAGTCTTCCTTCGACCCATACCAAAACCACATTCGACCCTACGATATACATCAAAACACTTTATTTTGTTAATCCAAAACAACTAGTCGCAATGTGCATCTACAAGATTTGCCTTTCAAAATAACATAAAAATACATAACCAACATCAGTACAAAAAAAACCCCAAGAATATATCAATTTTTTTTTCAAGTTGATTATGAAGATCTCTAATATTGTCATCAATATCTTGACCACAATAGCCTAGGTATGATTACATCACATCCACAACACATAGGGGTGTCATCCCAGCAAAGAATCTGCGACTGGATCATTGATGCAAAAGAATTTAAAAATATAGGGCATAAATAATATCAGGGTAGAAGTAGGCAAACTTACCGGTAAAGGAGAAGAATAAAACTGTCGTATGGGGTTATTATTTGTCCATGATGTTGATATTGTAGTCGGTAGTCCATAAGAAGACAACACCAATGTTTATTTGAGCTTGATTGCAGTGAAGCAGGGGGTTGATGATTGATTGCGAAGAAGTAGGGGTTTCATCGATGAGGATTAATGGATTATAAAAACAGCAGGTTAACCTTAAAGAGGATGGAAATAGACATAAATACCCTCACGAGTGGGTGTTTCCAGTTAAGTTTTAACAGTCGTTAGGCTTAATACCTGTTTTGGTAAAAAATTACCTAGTAGAAATAATTTTGTATTTCAAATTAGTAAAAGTGAGATAGAGTGCTAAATGTGTGAAATATGTTAAAAACTCAGTTGTATTCTGAAGATGGGCGAGAAATAACAATATGTCAACTATGCTCGGGATGGCAAAGAAATTTGTCAGGATGCACAGTTATATCCTGAGGATGTAACTGTCTGACATAATGATGAAATAAGCAAAAATCAATGAATGTGAATGCAATGCAATGCAATAAAGGAAAGACACTCGATGTACGAGGAAAGCCCTTGATCAATCTAGATCGCCGGCACAAAACCTCGGGAGGAGTCTAAGCCCCTGCCTTGTTTGTTAATATTAATAAGGTAAAAATAGTTCAACTTTGGATAGGTGATGAACGAGTATCTAAGATTACAATATGAGTGTTGTGTGTGTGTAGAGAGTATCAGGTGTTCTATGAAGTGTTAAGCAAGTGAGAAGTAGTGTTCTAGACTCGTTTGATCACCCCTATTTATAGTTACATGAAAGTAAATAATGAATCCCATGATATCCGCCGTGTTTAATGATCTTGTGGACTATTTCAGGTGACCGTTGTGTTGTTTCAACTGAATATGACCGTTGTAGCAGTTGTTTCAACTGAATATAGTTGTTATATGGCTGTTTCCTCCTTTTTCTTCTATATTTAATGCTTGTCGGTTACAAGTTTGACTTCTTCTTTGAGCTTGGACTTGTTCCACACGCATAGCTCTTCAATGATCAGCTCCTCTGACTTAAATGAGTTAATATAGCGGTTAGGGAGGAGTTACAAGCCTTAATATTGATTAAGTGTACCTGCAATAATATCATAATAAGATAATTCGTTAGTCCATCCTCAGGATGCACAGAGGTGAGAACACTGTTACATCCTGAACTCTGCTTAGTCCTTTAGCATCCTGAGGATGTTACTCAGAGAATATGAGGTAAAATCATCCTGCATTCATATAACAATAAGATAGTTCGTTAGTCTATCCTCAGGATGCACATAGGTCAGAATGCTGTTACATCCTGAAGCTTGACCAGTCCTTCAGTATCCTAAGGATGCTACAGAAAATATAAACTAGTGCTATCCTGAATATTTCACCACCAACAATTGTCACCAAAAATATGTTACCGTAAATATCTTTACGGTTATAATATTTTTAATTCAGATGCTTATCTCCTAAGGATGATTAGACATCTGATAGGATATCAACAACTATATTTTGGTCGATGATTTAGGGATGGCCATTACACCTTATCACCTTTCACCGTCTATATCTAGACTTCAATCCTTCCTTTATAATCACAACAGGATTATCAGAAAGGTTATTTCTTCTTTCTTCTCTGCTTTTCTTTGTTTTTACCAATCTTCGAACTTTTTGTATAAAGAATTCTTAGGATGGGTAAAATATCAACAAGGGCTGCAGGAAGTGTAGGAGTCCATAAGGACTTTATACAATAAAACCTGTTACAAGATCCTGCAAATGAAGTATGTACATTCATAGACAAAGATATCCTTTCTATGAATAACTCAGTGGCTTTCCCTGAATTAACTGTGTTCCAGCCATATGACCAGAATGCGAAGTCTGATTTTGCATCCTCTATATAGATCTGCTTCATGTACCTGCTTTTCCACCTGTGTTTAAGATATCCATTCTCCTGTTCATCAAAATGTTCTTTGATATAACTGGGATGGCCTATGCCCAGGCTATACCTAAGGTTTGGAGGATCTTGATGGTCTGTAATAAGATCTTCGAGAATCATAGTATTAATCTTCAGATTGGTGACCTGTCTTACCTGTATAAGTTGAAAACTCATGGTTCCAACCGTTATGTTCTTCAGCTTACAAAGATCCTCATTTCCTGCATGATGTCATTAAGTCTGACAGGTCTTGGAAATCAAAGTTCTTTTTTGTGAAGAGGGATTCCATTTATTTTGGGGATGATATCCCTATGTCTTGGCTAAAAAGTGGAAAAAATTATTTAGGATGTTTAATGAAAATTTTGTAATGATATCCTGAGGATATCACTAATACTCTGAAAATTTTGTGTGACAAGTGCTTAACTTGCCAAACCTGCTCCTCCTCTAACTGATTCCATTATCAGGTACAAAGCTTACCTGTCTCAGCTAGAACCTATCTAAACCTGTAGTTATTTACTATTTTCAGCAAAGAAATCCACCTTCTTCAACCTTGATGATATTGACAGTCAGGATGTTAAGGCAACCAAGATCGCCATCCAAATCCAAGATTATTAATCCTCCTCCTCCTACTAAGTCAAGGGCACCTGCATCCTCTAAGAAGAGGAAGACTGCTAATGCCTCTACCTCAGCCTGAGAGACTACTCCTTTGAGAGTCTCAGTTTCGAGGATGTCTTGGGCAAGATTTCCCAGTTCACTTCTTCAGGTATGATGCTATCCTGAAGATGGTATAACATATTTATACAAATATTAAAGATGAATATCTGATGAAGTCCGTGGATGAGGTAGCCAAAGAGATGAATGACACCAAGGCCATCTTGAAAGACATGAAGAAGATTGCTCAAGAAAAGAGCAAGCATCTCGAGAAAGAGCCGGGCAAGGTGAAAACTGGTGAAATGTGAGCAGGCCAAGGCTTTTCTAGGGCATGAATAGGAGATGGAGGAGTATAGGCAAGAGCTCATGGCATCTTCCACGGTTTCTGTTCTCTAGGCTAGGGTGAGGATGGCATCGCAGGTTAAGGATCCTGACTTCAAACAAGATTATTGGGATGTTGAGGCATGGCAGGAGAAGATCCGGAGTTTGGGTGGTAAAGAGCTGGTTTATGAGCCTATCCTTGATGTTGATCCCGAGGATGCACCCAGGGAGCCTGAGGATGCAAAGGTTAAGGAAGCCGAAGCTAAGGTGGCTGAGGTGGTGAAGGAGTTACAAGTGTGCGATGAAGGATATAATGGCTAGGCTGGAACCCACTTTTTTAGAATATTTGTGGTTATTTATGATGGTAGTTTGTGGTTGAACAAAAACAATTTACTTTTTTATGCTTGTATAGATAATGAAAGAGTTGGGGTGGAGGGATCTTGGTTTCAAGACGAAGCCCCAAATCTTTTATTTGACCCGGACCATAGATGTTGACCCCTGGTGGATGGGTCCTATTTTTGGATGAAGCCAGGGGTTAACATCAAATTTTGACTATGATGCCTTAATAATATATGGTAACAATCTTTTGACGCTATCATCTTTGTGTTCTTTATTTCCTTTGACATTCTGCAAACATTAGCAAACACTTAGTGGTATAAAGGAATGATAAAAAATAATACCTTTTGTATCTTCTTTGTTGAGTAATTCTTCGGATCTTGCCACATTCTTCATAAGTCTTTCTCATCGTCAGAATGGTCTGCATTATCCTGAGGATGTCCCCAATGTAATGTCTTCAAGATAGACTTTAAGTCTACAATCCTTTGTAAAGAAGAATTAGTAATATCCTGTAAAGGAAAACTTTGTTATTATACTGGCGACTTAGGCCTTTGGTTTAACTGGGATCAAACCCCTTTGAAATAATCCTGGTGACAAGACCAATATGTAACATCTTGAGAATAACTGGCGACAAGGCCCCTAGGAATAACTGGCGACAAGGCCCTTTAGGAATAACTGGCGACAAGGCCCTGGTGACTAGACCAAATACGAGAAAGAGACGTTGAAAAATGTCTAAATCTTAAGAGCTCCATCGTATATCTCAAAGATAATGAAATTGTCAGCAACTTTTACATGGACTGGTCCCACCATCCCGAAAATATACATGGGCGTCGTGCGCTCCAGGCGAGGGTTGCTAACCCAATGTGAAAGGTGAAAACCTTTAAACCTTAGGAAGGTGTCAGACACCTTAACGGAGGAGAGGGTGGCCAACCCCCTAGTCTTCTAAGCATTCCATCTTCAGGATGGTACTGCAAAATTTTCAGGATGGACTATTTCTAGACCATGTTTAGTAAAAATATAATCGATCAAAATAGATAAAGGATAAGTACTTACATATGGAGATGATTCATCTCTATCAGCCTTCACCTTCATCCCACCTGTGATTCGGATCATGGTTTCTCTTCGAGAGAGATCAGTCATATTTATCCTTAAGCATGGTAGTATTTTAAGTGAATTGCATTCCAAGCCCTTGGTAGAACCTCTCCTTCCATTGTTGATAACCAATACGCTCCTTTACCAGCTTCAGAATCGATCAAGTATGGACCTTCCCACTTGGGAGCTAGCTTACCATCACTTGGTTTTGTTGTGTTTTGGAAGGCTTTTCTCAAGACCAAATCTCCCACATGGAATCTTCTTATCCTTATATTCTTGTTGTAGGTTTTGGTTATCCTTTGATCTTGAAGCAATACTTCTGAATTGGTAGTTGCATTCTTGGAAGTGGTTTTCTTCCGCCCATTTTTCTTTCTTTTCTCGAAGCCTCTTCTTCAAGTTGTTAATGATGATCTTATTAGAGGATTCTGCTTTTCCATTAGCTTGAGGATGGATAAGTGTTGATGTTATCATTTTGATTCCGAGTAGTTAGAATAGTGTTATCCTTAGGATGCAGTTCTACAGTTGCTGACTTCAGGATGTGAATGATGGGAATCTTGGATCCTTCTGGTGAATTCAAGGAGGATCCTAAATTTGTCATGGCATCAGCTTCAACATTTTCTTCCCTAGGTACCTGTGTTAACGTAAATTCTGCAAAACAAGATTCTAATTTCTTGACTATTTCAAGATATTCAACTAATTTTTTACCTTTGACTGTATAAGATCCGTTAAAATGGTTAGTAATTAATAAGGAATCAACAAACACTTCTAAATTTGAAACATGCATATCCTTAGCAAGTTGTAAACCAGCAATGAGAGCTTCATATTCAGCTTCATTATTGGTTGTTTGAAATGCACATCTAATCGTATGGGGTATTTTGTCCCCTTGTGGCGATTTTAGTAGTATTCCTAGACCTGTGCCTCTTGCATTCGAAGCACCGTTCAAAGCACCGTCAGTGTATAGAGTCCATTTTTCTAAATTTTTCTAAACTTCAGACTCTACTTCACTTAGGATGTCACTACTGAAATCAGCCACAAAGTCTGCTAGAGTCTGTGACTTGATTGCATTTCTAGGCTCATATTCTAAGTCAAAAGCACTTAATTTAACTGACCATTTTGCCATTCTTCCAGACATTTTCGGTTTTCTAAGTACATTCTTAATGGAATAATTAGTTTCAACATATATTTTATGTGTTTCAAAATAGTGCCTTAACTTAGTAGAAGCCATTATTAAAGCTAAGATAAGTTTTTCGAAATGAGAATACATGGTTTTAGCATCCAATAGAGTTTTACTTACATAATAGACAGGATGTTGTTGACATTCGAAGTCTTTTACCAGGACTGGACTTATTGCATTCCCAAAAACTGCAAGGTATAACTTGAGAGGTTCACCATCCTTAGGTTTCAAAAGGAGTAGAGCTGTAAGATATTCTTTCAATATTTTCAATGCATCCTCATGCTTTTGTCCCCGGTCGTATTTGTTGTTCTTCTTTAGGATGTCATAGAACTCCTTGTATTTTTCTGAGGACGTTAAGATGAATATGTTCAGAGCTGCTATCCTGCCAGTCAATCCTTGTACATCCTTGACATTTGTTGGAGATTTTAGATTAAGGATGGCTTTAATTTGTTCTGTACTGGCTTTAATTCCTCTCTTGGTTATTAAGTATCCAAGAAACTTGCCAGTACCAACTCCAAAGTTGCATTTGGCAGGATTCAACTCCAAATTATAAACATCCAGGATGTCAAAGGCTCCTTTGAGATCCTGAAGATGGTCTTCAGCTTTCTTGGACTTCACTACCATGTCATCGATGTAGACTTTCATTGTGTCCCCAGTCTTTTCTTTGAACATCATGTTGACCAACCTTTGTTATGTTGCTCCTGCATTAAAAATGAAATTAGAGATTGTTCAATATAGTTAGGAATGTTCTTACCGATCTGCACAGCGATATCCTTGTTGTTTTCATCGAGGCAGACTGATTTGACATCTTGGTCAGAATGTGCTTTGACATCCTGAGGATGGCACTATGCATCTTGCTTTAACTGCTATGCTTGTTTCGACTGTGATGAAGCCTTCATTGATGTTGTGTAGCAATCCTTTGCTTCTTGCTGGTCACTGTTGACTTTGATGACTCCCCATGGAGTTGGTAGCTTTACACATTGGCGATATGTTGATGGAACTGCTTTCATGTCATGTATCCAAGGTCTCCCTAGGATAACGTTGTAACTGGATAACGAATCTATCACACAGAATCTTTGGATAGAGATCATTCCCTCGACATACACAGGCAGTTTAATATCACCAACTGTGCTCTTGGTCTCTCCACTGAAGCCAACCAAGACAGATGATCTAGCCACTATCTCGGTATCAGGGATGTTCATCCTTTTGAGGGCTTCCAGCTGTATTATGTTAACTGAACTCCCTCCATCTATTAATATCCTGCGAACAAATTGGTTAGCAATATATAAAGTAATGACCAAACCATCATGGTGAGGCTCTAGAACGTTTTCTTGATCCTCTTCTTCAAAGCTAATCACTTTTGCATTCGTCAGGATGGTAGTCTTTGTGGGTCTTTCTCCTTTTTCTGATTTCATTTCTCTTGCATGCCTTTTGGCTGCTGAGTAGGATGTCCCACAAATATCTGATCCTCTTAAAATAAAATTAATAATGCCAGCATCCTTGGGTGGAGATGCTGCCCTTTATGGGATGCCAGTGCTATCCTGAATCTTTGACTTCTTTCTGCCCATCAGATCCTTAAGATGTCCCTTTCTTAGGAGATATGCTATTTCTTTTCTCAAAGCAATGCAATCTTAAGTAACGTGTCCAAAATCTTCGTGGAAAGCACACCATTTGGATTTGTCCTTCCATCCCGACTTGTTATCTTTCCTTGGCCATCTTGCTTTGTCTCCAAGATCCTTCATAGCGTACATTAAACCTGTTACATCCACAGAAAAAAATAGTCTGACAGTTTAGGACAATCCTCTTCATCGTCATCCTTGACCACATTGACCTTTTTATTATCAAGCCTAGCATACGGTTCATGTTTGTAAGGCTCGTATGTGGAAGTGGACTTCCGATTGGGATCGTTGTATCTTGAGGATGTCTCTATCCTCTCCTGTATCTTCTTGTCATCTTCAAGACGGATGAATCTTAAAGCTCTATTCCGAACTTCATCGAGATTCCTACAAGGGTTCATCACCAATTCTTTATAGAAAGGCGAATCCTTCTGTAGCCCCATCTTGAAGGCATGCACTGTTGTTGTGACATCTAGGTTTGGGATGTCTAGTGCTTCCTTCCCAAACCTTGTGATATATCCCCTTAATGATTCTCTGTGTGGCTGTGTCACCCTGTACAAATCACT
This sequence comes from Ambrosia x helenae, assembly GCA_030844895.1. Classification (NCBI taxonomy): domain Eukaryota; kingdom Viridiplantae; phylum Streptophyta; class Magnoliopsida; order Asterales; family Asteraceae; genus Ambrosia; species Ambrosia x helenae. The sequence continues at coordinate 66,780,171 of CM061234.1, forward strand.
TGTCAAACGTTCAAATGTTCGACTTCAAGAAAATTGATTGTTAAACATGTTAACTAAATGAGCAAAAGAAGTAATAGAATAAGGAGGAACACTTAGTAGCCATTTTAAGGCTGGACCAGTGAGGGTAGAACCAAATCCTTTGCCTAAGCATGCTTCTTTCAAGTTTGCTGGAATGGGGTTTATTTCCATCCTTTCCCTGTATTGTGCTACATGCTCTTCATGATCAGTAGATCCATCATAAAGCTTCATGCTTAGATTCTGGAATCTCTTTGGAATCTCAGCATCACATATTGGAGGTGCAAAGCGAGACACCCTATGACATGCTGAAGATACCTCAGGGATGGGCTGTATTATCCCTGGCACACTAGACACCATATCCTTGATTTTCTGAAGCTCTCTTGCCAACTGTAGACTTATGCCTGCATCCTGGAAAGAAGCAACATCGTTAGTAGCAAAAGTACTGGAACTTAAATTGTTACCATTGTTGTATCCTCGGGATGGTTCGATGGTATATCCTCGAGATGGCTCCACAGCATATCCTCAAGATGGCTCGGCAGTGTATCCTACATCTCTGGTTGTTGCCATCCTGGGTGCTGAAATAGTTTCTGGTGCAGAGAGTCCAATGCTCATAGGGATGAAATCTCCTTGATGAATGCCCCCAGAGATGCCAGAATTGAAATCCAACATTCTAGGCCGCAATGGTGTCCCCATGTCTTCAGCCGGTCTCTTTGAGGATGTTTTGAGAGATTGAATTTCTCTCATCAACACCTGGTTGGTATCCTGTTGTTTCTTTATTTGATCCTTCACCATTGCAAACATGGAAAGGAGCTCATCATTTGACACAAAAACAGGAGGAGTGGATCCAGATGTTGTCATCCCAGATCTAGCAGTATTAGGAGCAACAATCCTGGTAATTTGTGCAGAACTCTTGGGAAAGGTAGGAGGAGGTGGTAGAGTCACATTTTTGGCAGAGGTTGTGGATGGTATGGAAGAAGACACAGATTTCTGGGAGGAAGACATAGTTGTCAATACTTGTAAAATGAATTAATTGAGAAAAAGTTTTAACAAAGTTTTTTTTTTTTAAATAGCACCACTTGCCACACGGTGGGCGCCAAATTGTTTTGGTCAAAAATTACCTAGTAGAAATAATTTTGTATTCCAAATTAGTAAAAGTGAGGTAGAGTGCTAAATGTGTGAAATATGTTAAAAACTCATTTGTATTCTGAAGATGGGCGAGAAATAACAATATGTCAACTATGCTCGGGATGGCAAAGAAATTTGTCAGGATGCACAGTTATATCCTGAGGATGTAACTGTCTGACAGAATGATGAAATAAGCAAAAATCAATGAATGTGAATGTAATGCAATAAAGGAATGACACTCGATGTACGAGGAAAGCCCTTGGTCAATGTAGATCGCCGGCACAAAACCTCGGGAGGAGTCTAAGCCCCTGCCTTGTTTGTTAATATTAATAAGGTAAAAATAGTATAACTTTGGATAGGTGATGAACGAGTATCAAAGATTACAATATGAGTGTTGTGTGTGTGTAGAGAGTACCAGGTGTTTTATGAAGTGTTAAGCAAGTGAGAAGTAGTGTCCTAGACTCGTTTGATCACCCCTATTTATAGTTACACAAAAGTAAATAATGAATCCTATGATATCTGCCGTGTTTAATGATCTTGTGGACTATTTCAGGTGACCATTGTGTTGTTTCACCAGAATACGACCGTTGTAGCAGTTGTTTCAACTGAATATAGTTGTTATATGGTTGTTTCCTTCTTTTTCTCCTATATTTAATGCTTGTTGGTTACAAGTTTGACTTCTTCTTTGAGCTTGGACTTGTTCCACACGCATAGCTCTTCAATGATCAGCTTCTATGACTTAAATGAGTTAATATAACCGTTAGGGAGGAGTTACAAGGCTTAATATTGATTAAGTGTACCTGCAATAATATCATAATAAGATAATTCATTAGTCCATCCTTAAGATGCACAGAGGTGAGAAAACTGTTACATCCTGAACCCTGCTTAGTCCTTTAGCATCCTGAGGATGTTACTCAGAGAATATGAGATAAAATCATCATGAATTCATGTAACAATAAGATAGTTCGTTAGTCTATCCTCAGGATGCACATAGGTCAGAATGCTGTTACATCCTGAAGCCTGACCAGTCCTTCAGTATCCTGAGGATGCTACAGAAAATATAGGCTAGTGATATCCTGAAGATTTCACCACCAACAATACCCATTTGTGTTACAAAGCTAAAACCACAAGCCTTGAATAAGTTAAAAAAATTGCTTAGTACCCTAAAGTGTTATTTCTTGAAACTATAAGGACCTTCCATGTAATTTTGTGTGTTTCCGATAGCCTTGAATCACAAGTTTTTCTCCACTATTTTACATGGGAAAAGTATAATTTCAAAACCTATTAAATTGATAAAACCCATAAAAACCATATTAAACAACCAAACAAATAATTTATGTAATATTTATTTTTATCTACCTAAACAAATTGTAACTGTTACACGTGTGTAAGAAAATGTTGTTGTATAAATGATACACATGTTTAACATATAGCACTAACTTTTGGTTACATACGTGTAGCAACAAGTTACACTCTTTTTTGTTACTGGGAACATAATAACATTTTACATATTAAAAAAAAACTGGTTGTTACATTGCTTTTTCCCATGTTTTTTCAACTTAACAGAAATATCAAATTAGCATTTCTATGTATGTATTACTGTTAGTACATTGTAAGCTGAAGCAATCCAAAGACTTAGAGTCATCAAGTTGCATAAAGACGAAGACATCTAGAAGCTTTTGTCAAGGGGGAGTTTGTTGGTGCATTTCTGTGTGACAACGGTTTACTAGATAGAATAGCTAGTAGATAGTCATTTTGTATAACGTGTAATCATCTTTATTGTACCCTAGCAAACAAAGAAGATAGGAAACAAAGAAGATATTCATCTTACTATTGAACGCACAGAGGGACTTTAGATTTTGACTCAGGTATACCAAAATCTATTTGAAATGTTTGGCTGTGTGCTTTAAAGGAGTTAATATGGACTTTAGACTTGCAATTCAAACTGCTCCCAAACTGGCAAAAATTGAGGATTTTGAGGACTGGCGAACCAAATTCGAATCATTTATCAAATGTGTGGATGAAAGAATGTGGGACTGCATCATCTACGGGTATATCAAACCTGCCTATGAAGGAATTGATGGCATCAAGCGTGTACCAACGTACAACGAAATGCACGAGTCGGATAAACAAATGTATGATGCTGAAGACAAAGCTTTAGCAACAATCTACATGTGTTTGCCAGATGGGATTCAATGTCACTTTAGGTCTTATTACGATTCACAATACCTTTGGAAGGCTTTGAAGAGACGTTTTACAGTGAATAGTCACACTCATCTGAGTACTTCAGGACAAAGCTCAAGTTGTCGTTCCTCAGAAAGTAGTGAGACCCCAAAGGTGTTCATGCCAGATCAAATGATCAGGCTTCAATGGCATAAAGTGACGAGGACAAGAAAAAGGAAGCAATGGAAGCTGTTGATGCTGAGGAGGTAAATGATGAGAGTGCAGTTGAGCCTAACATCATTGATCTTAAGGAAGCAGAAGGGATGTCTAGCAATGAGTTCATCGCATACATGTCTGAATTAGACTCCATCGACAATAAGGTACACATCTCTCTCCCTCTCTCTCTCTCTCTCTCTTTTGTTGTTAATGCATGTAAAAAATGTGTGGATTATGCAGAGAGAATTGCCCTATTGGTTGCTGAAAATGATAAAGTAGCTAAACATAACACTGAGTTAGTTGTGCTGCTAGATCAGGAAAAAGAGTTTAATTTGGGCAACGGGATTAGAGAGGACAACCTTAAGATAAAGCTTAAAGCTGTAGAAAAGGACCTTAAAGCATTAGATCTTGTAGTTAAGGAAAAGATCTGTTATCTGGATCTAGCTCATCTAGCCATAGCTGACAAACAAAAGGTCACTGTTGAGAAAAACAAGGAGATTATGAGCAAAAGATTAAGATAGTCGAACTAAACAGTCAGGTTGAACATTCATAACATCATCATAGATTCCCAAAAGGATAAGAATGAGTCAGCAGGGTTAGGATACAAAGATGTCCCTCCTCCCTTTAATGGGAAATATTCATTTTTGCATACTAAGGAAAAGTTCACTGATCTAGTAAATGGTAAACAACCTGTAGTCCACTCTCAAAATATCGACTTGCCTAAGAGTCCTAGTTCTGCAAAAAAGGAATCTGTTGGATCTAACAGCAGTAAAGAAAAGATGAATGAGGTTGTAGAAGTTAATAAGAGTGATATTAGGAAATCAAATCAGAAAACAACCGTTAAGAAGATGTATAAACTTAAGGGTAATGACAAGATATTTTCTGATAGTGAATTACCAATGTCGTCTATTGTTCAAGGAAAATTGAAACTGTTTTTATCGAAGTAGTGTCCAATGTACTTCATGAGTCTAGACCCTCTTCTTCACAGTCTACTCCTTAATCTAAGCTTATGAAGAGATATTTCTTTAACTGTCGTATTAGAGGGCATGTTGCTAGTTGTTTCTCATTTAAGATAATAGACAAATCTGGTGAGAGGAAGTCGAATAAAAATTATGTTCAAAAGCAACAACAGGGAGTTGCAAAGGATGTGAATCGGGTTGATAAGGGTAAAAATGAAGTACCACGCTCTAAACAAAATCAATCAAAATTTCATCCCGAGACTTCATGTTCGGGACAATTTGATGAACCAAGAAATCAGTCACCAAGATACAATAATTACAATGGTCAATCAAATAGGTTCCAACATCAAAATTGATACCAGAATGATGGTTATCGAAATTTTCACAAAATAGATTATCAAAAACAACATGTAAACTCTCGAAGAGATGATTATAGGAGTTTCCATAACTCAAATAATCAACCAAGAATTTTTAGAAATTCAGGGTATGATAATCGGAAAAAATACTTTTCAAGTAATCACTATCAAAATGTTTCCAATTATCAGTCTCAAAAATCGACAAGAAACAGATCCAAGTCACCCGAAACGTGTAATGGACATTTAAATGAGTTTACTTATGTTAATGAACGAGGTCAAACAAAGACTACTAAGGTCTGGGTTCCTCGTACTAACTGAATTATTAAGTGAATGCAGGATGGCCGTGGAGGACTGTTGATTTGTTCGAAAATGGTTGTTCCTGTAAATTATCAGAGGTGAATTATAGGTTACCAATGGTAACAAATGGTTTACTTTGGTGAAGATATTATTCCCGCTCTTTAAAGTTATACAGATTATTCTTCTTTTCACATTGGAAAACTTTTGTCATTTTTAAGAGGGAGACTGTTTGTTTTAAATTCCTGTTTTTATTTTTCGGAAAAACAAAAATTTAGGGGGGAGAAATTTCCCTATGCCAAAAAGATTTAGATTTGTGCGTGTGTTTAGGGGGAGTAATATAATTTAATTCTAAAAATACAAAAACATTAAAAAAATTCAGAAAATGAGAAATCATGGTGTGAAAGAGAAGAAATGATAGTACATCAGCAGTTGGACTGTCACACTGTAAAATAAACTTAATTCTAAAAATGTGGCAACAACTTCATCATATGATGTACCGTTAGGCAGGAGACATGAATAAATCAGCTTACTAAGTGATATAAACATAAAGGACTGTGTACCAAGTGGGTAACATATCATTGGCGTATGATTTTATAATATTAAATCTCGCGTTGATAAATGGCCAAAATCTGAGGTTTCGGGTCTTTAAATTGTTGTAACATCCGGGGATAACCTGGCTGCCCATCTGCTGCATCCAGAAATATGCTAACCTAGGCATAGCTAAGATATCTTAAAAGAGCAAAAAGAAAAAGGATGATGCCAAAACCCTTATATGCTGATGGCAAACTAAAAAACGCCTCAAGCTAAAAGGCGTACCAAAATAAAATGGTATTTGTCCAAACCCTGGTTGAGTTCACATTGGTCGCTTAGCTGCATCCAGATATATGCTGACCTGTACACCGATGTGACTCGTACCTTGTAAATTAATACGGATGGCAACAATATACTCACCCATTACGAAGAAGCTTTGTGCATACCTTGATCACGGGGATATGTCATGTTGTGAGGCACACTGGTATAACTGTATAAATCATTTAATCATATCACTAGGTAAAAGCTTTGAAACTTTCGTGTAGCTTGTTTAAGTGGATAAACAATATCGGTAATCATCTTGGACTGTTTTTCACAAAATTAAATTAAGAAATTAACTAAAAGTGTGAAACAGTTTAACAAAGCTGATATGATCTTCTTGCACATAATTCTCACAAAAAGATGCATTGTAAATATTTTTAGTCCGTTTTATTATATTCTAAAACCAAAATACCAAAAATATTTTCTTTATAAGGTCTTCCACTTTGAACTGATAAATTGTGTTTTTAGATATGCATTTTGCATACCAGGATAAAATATTGGCTTATCTTTAATGTGAATTAGAGTAATGTGTCTTTTGAGGTATTGTTTGTGATAGTGCACAGATTGATGCTGATGTCAAAGTGAAGTGCAAAAATCAAGATGCATGGATTGATGTTGTTATCAAAGTGAAATGCAGAAGTCAAATTTCATGCTGAGATCCTCCATCTCTATCTACATTAATGCTCACTCATACAAGTCAGGATTTTCTCACTAGATGAAGAATATGAAGATCATGATGATCAGATTACTCAAAGTGGTTAAGAAACTCAAATATTGGATTCATCAGCTTAGGGGGAGTCTGTTAGTACATTGTAAGCTGAAGAAATCCAAAGACTTAGAGTCATCAAGTTGCATAAAGACGAAGACATCTAGAAGCTATTGTCAAGGGGAATTTGTTGGTGCATTTCTGTGTGACAACAACTTACTAGATAGAATAGCTAGTAGATAGTCGTTTTGTATAACGTGTAATCGTCTTTATTGTACCCTAGCAAACAAAGAAGATAGGAAACAAAGAAGTTAGCAAACAAAGAAGATAGTCATCTTCTTTGTTCTGGTGTGTGCATCTTCTTTGTTTGTGGGCCAGGCCCATGCTAGTATAAATACTTGGCATGAGGGTTTTAGAGATTGTTCAGGAAGTTGTCAATGTGTCTGCAACCACTTGTTCATGTGTGTTGTCTTGAATTGATTGTAATCTGTTTATAATCAATAGAAGACGTTTTTATAATATTCTCATCGTGTTCGTTATCATTTGTTCGATTCATAGTTTGCGTAAACATCTATCAAGGGATTCCGCACCTTGATAGATCTGATCGGGCTTGTATTGATCCATTCCAAGGACCTACAATTACACCTTGTAATTTTGTGTAACATATGTTTATGCATTATTTCCTTTCTTAAACTTTGACACCTGTGTTATGATTCGATATTGTTGTAATATGTTATCACGATTCCAACTTTCAAATAACATCTTGTTAAAAGGTTATGATAAAAAGTTAATCTAAAGGAGCATTTATGATGTTTGAACTTTCAAGCTCATTTGACAATTACTACCAATTTTTATTTTTTGCTTTACATAAAAAATAGAAGAACCTTTTAAGGAGATAAACTAATAACTTCATGTTGTCAGATCTAAATTCAATATCTGGCAACGTCGGATGAGCCATGTTCTAACTCAACAGAACATGGGATGTTGGAAGTCAGTTATCTTCGGACCACATGTTCCGATAGTGTCGGATACCGAGGACCCAAAAGTTCAGGAGCCAAAGAAGCTTGAAAAGTATTTCGAGCGAGATTTTCAGAAAATAGAGTTAGATGCCAAAGCATTCAGTATTGTTGCAATGGCTCTACCAAATGATATCTATGTTGGACTGCTACACTGTAACAGTGCAAAGGAATTGTGGAATGCTTTGAAAGAACAATTTGGTGGGACTGAAGAAGTTATTGAAAACAATCATGAAATTCTGAATCAACAATATGATACATTCAGTCATGTGAAAGGGGAATCATTAACTCAACAATTTGTGAGATTCAATTGCTTAATGAGTGAACTAAAACTGGTGAGACTAACCTTTCCTAAATTATAGGTTCTTAATGTTACTACCAGATAAATGGACACTATTGCAATTGTCATGAGAAACTTAATTGGATTTAAGAACTTAAGTTTAACCCAGCTTCATGGTAAGCTCTTGATATATGAAAGAGAGCTTAACTAGAAAAGAAGCTCCTGGATTTTGGAAAGGTGTCCAATGACTATGTATTTGGTAACATAACACTTTTGGGTCAATAGGAATCATCTGGAAGTAGTAAGGATCAGAGTTATGATCATTTCATCGATATAACATCTAGATTTAACACTCATACTTACTCTCCTAACTATGCTTTTTACAGTTAGTGGTGATATCCAGGTCTTTGATAACTTGACCTTTGAGAACAACGATCTTCATCATTTTGACCTCACAGACTTAGAAGAAATGGACATGTTGCATCAACTAGCTCTACTCAGTATTAGAGCAAACAAGTTCTATGAGAAAACTGGTAGAAGTTTCCAGGGTTGCAAGGAGGGTCAAAAGTTGGATTGGATAAATCAAAGATTAAGTGTTATAAATGTAACAGGCTAGGTCATTTTGCTAGGGAATGTAGGAGTCAAAACAGTGCACCTATGATAACTAATTCAAATCAAAGACCTCATACCAACACATAACAACACTCTTATCAATATTCCCAAAATACCCCTTTCCCAAATATGCAACACACTGTTCATTTTACACAATCCTCAACCATTGCTCCTGTGCGCTATGTTCAAACCACTGTTCCTTAGATTCAATATGTTCAAACCCCTGTTGCTCAGGTACAAGTACCCCAAGTTGCATCATCCTATGCACTGTAGAGACAAGTCAACAGAGCTTATTCACTCAAGGCTTTGTTGATTGGAGCAACTTACCAGATTCATTAACAGATGAAACCTTTGCTCTTGTTGCCAAACCTGAAAATGAACCAGAATGTTTTTTGTTTCATGGAACTTGAGAGAATAGTTGAGGGAGTTGAATCAGAGAAAGTGATGTTTGAGTCTGAAAATATGACTAATGATGTTGTTGAGACAGATGTTTCATGTGAAAAGGTTGAAGAAGAAGTAGTGAATCTAACAGACCCATGGAATGATAATGATTGTGAATGCAAGTGTAATTGTGCATTGATGGCTGCTGCTAAGGTATCGCCTCAAATCATAAAGGATTTATGTTCAAGCACTTGTGTGGTTGCTTTTGCAAACATAAAAGTGGTGAAAGAAAACCTTAGAAATAAAATCTTAAATGATGAAAACCAGTTTGAAAAACTCACTAAAGAGTTAAAATAAAAAATAACAGAGAAAGATCATGAGATAAACAACTTAAAACATGAAGTAAACATAACCAAAGACCAACTGCAAACTATGATAGTAAAATAACAGAGTTGTAAATAGGAGCTTAAATCTATCCAAATGACTTGTGAAAAATGGATAGAATCATGTAAAGGTTATGAAATTTACTGAACCAACAAACAAAACGTAAAGTGAAATTTGGCATTGGGATCCCTGAATCCAGTGAACAGGTTTCCAAAACTATTACTAAAGGTGAGCCTAAAATAGTTGCAGTAATCCCCACAAACACTACAAAAAAAACGAGTATCTGTGACTGAAAAATCAGTATCTGACATATTAAAATCAGTCACTAATTGTTATTAGGGACTGATTTGCCAGTCCCCAGCCAGTCTCGGATACCCAGTACTAGATAGTCATTTTAGTAACTAAATATCAGTCCCAATTGAATGACACCAACAAAGACTAATAGTCAGTCACTGATACATAAAATTTCAGTCCTTAATTTGCCGCTGATACCACTCCATTTCAGTCCCTAAGAATTTAGTCTCTAATAATCACTTTTCTTGTAGTGAAACCTGGAAGGTCAAGAAATTAAAATCACCGAACCAAATGGTAAGAAAATTGTTCTTTAAAAACTTGAAGGTTCCTCATCATTTGTTGAAATTGAAAAATATCAGTTTAAACCAATTTGGTCTGATGAGTGTGATGTTCTTGATAATTTTAAACCAGTAAACTTTTCAACTACTGATGGTGTTAAAGCACCAAAAGTGAAAACCATTCCTTTAACAGATCTTCTAGTAGATGATCAAACATTTGTTGAAAAGAAGAAGGAAAAAGGGAAAAAAAGAAAATAATTTAAACTTGTTTTGTGATTTTTGTGAAAAGAGGAACCATGTTACTAAAAATTGTTTTCTCTTAAAAGCATATGACATCAACAAAGGAACAAGTATCTGTGAGTCTAAACCACATTGCACCATTTGTGGTAAATAGAATCACAAGACTTAAGAGTGTCTTTATCTTAAAAATTTTGATGCTAAGAAAAATGAGTAGAAAGCAAAAACTCTAGTGAGTCAAGGGACTAGTACTTCAAAAGGATGGCTATTGGGGTATGGCAAGCTATTGCTAGGTGAGTGGGTGGTGTAAAGTCCCCCAGTTATACACGTTCTCGATGAGAGATCTTCTGGAAATGTACAAACATGTCAGTTTAGCTCAAGGTCAAAAAGACTTTTTTCATGGCATTATGATTATTGCTTGTTGGAGAATTTAATAGTTATTTGAAAATAAAAAGGTTGCATTGACAGACGGGTGACCGATGTGAACTCATATAGGTATTTTTGGTTTAAGAATAGACTCAAACTTACATCTACAACGTTGAATAAATGGTATAACTTTGATATAACGTAAGTGGTTGTAGGTTTTCATTTTTTAGCTGCTCTGCCTCTTGTCGTTTCAAAGCTAGCCGGTTTTAATGAAGATGAAGAAAACCAAGAGGGGAGTGAGTCAGAGGTCGTGTGAAATCCGGCAAAAATCGGTGTGTTTTCGTACGTAATTAGTATATGTAATTAACGGTAATTAAGTGCAATTCTAAATTAATTGTATTAATTTAGCGTTTAGAGAATAGCAAATTCCCCACAGGATGCATGGGAATGCATGTGTTTAATTGAAAGCACCGTGAAATCGCGTGCAAATAAACTGGTCCGGAACGGACCTTGCTGATTACCCGGTAGCAATTAGTTAACCAAAAATGTGACAATAGTCAACAATCCATGTCAACATCCGTACGCTTTTCTCTCATTATTGTCATTATATGGGCATACGTAGACATTTTGCATACACTATACCCCCAGTCTAGTGAAACAAGAGTTAATCAGAAAACTCCACATGGGACACTTGTTTAGTCATACAACACCCGGGCAATCATCAAACAAGCATTCAATAAGGTCATCACACCCTAACACATGGTAATCTCTGTTTAACACATGTGAACGAGTCTTGCACACTATCATATGTTAACCTATGATGGTAATACCCCCCCTATGGTAACTTCCTAACACATGTGAATATGGTAACAAGTAACTATGTTAAGATACACAAAATATATGTTGATGTCGTCATCAAAAGGCACAGAACCTAACTGACTCTTATCATTATGAACCCGGACGATATTCCTATATCAAAGGGTATCTAGAGGCTATTTAAGGGACACAATGTGCAATTACAATATCACTAACATATGTATAGGCCGATTAACTCACAAAATATGATAAGTTTTGTATCATAATAAAGCTATTTATCATGGAACTCCATAAACCATGCTCACATGTACATACATACACACGACACCTCAAATATATCACCCTATATACACATACCTACTCGACTACCTACACAAGTGTACACAAGACAAGTCCCTACGCATCTAAACTACCTAAACTTACACATAATTAGTTAGTTATCATCTCACTTCGACTACCTAGGACTCCTACCTTTCCCTATCAAGGTCGAGACAAACATTCTCCTACTATACATAGTTTGCGGCTGAAAAGGAATTGACAAGGAACTTATGAGGACAAGAATAAGCGAGGACACATCAACATCTCATGGATCTTCACACTTGTCCTATACCTAGCCAACTTTAACACATTGGCTGTCAACTTTCACTAAACAAGATAACAAGACAATCAAGTCCACTTCCCTATGAAAGTCAACTACCCTCTAATTCTTACACACCCTCATGCTCGGCCGAAGGTTCCCAAGCATAACACCAAAACCATTACATCATCATAACCTCACCAGTCTTATATCAAGTGAGGAAACAAACAACTACTTATCACTCCTCTTGTAAACAATCACCTTTCCTCTTTGGGAGTTTATAATCGGCCGAAAGAGACTACACAATGACAACATTCTTGTGTCAACATCACCCTATCTTTCCTCACCTTTCTTTGAAATCGTGGCTGCCCTCTACTCCTCTAAATCTCACCAAAGCTTGACAACAACTTTGTCTCATTGTTCATGCATGCCACTAGGAGACAAACCAAGCTTTTAACATATAATTAGACCCTAATCAAGTAAACTCCACTTCCCTAGGCTCAAGACTTGCCTAATACAATTTGATTTCGAAGCATTAGGATCGGCCAACTCATGCATCGATGGCAACATCTCTATGACACAAAACTTGCACTAAACTAGAAACCTTCCCTTAATAATGAGATCTAGAAAGCAACAAGCCACTTTGCCATGATTTGCACTATATAAGGAAGCCTTGCACTAACAACTCACCACACATATCCCTTTTTCCTTACCTCTAATCGGCCGAAGACACTCACCCAAGATCCTAGCCCAACTCCAAGACAACCAAAGGCACAAGAAGAGACCCGAAGGCCATAACCATTGGCTATCCACATCTTGTTCTACTAGGTAAGTTATCTAAACTCCCTAAGCTCTCCTACAATCGGTCGTACTATGTTCACCCAACCCGTTAACCATTGATCAAAATCAATCGGCCCTATACCTACACAAGTAACATACATTGTTCCACTTATGAGTAATTCACTAAACTAGCAATCACGTTGTCATAATAACACACCTAGTTGACAAACTATCGGCCCTTGTATCAATAGAATAGGTTGACTAATGTTATTAAATCAAAACTCGACATAATCACTCAACTAGTAATCGGGTTATGTTAGCCAAAACTCCTCGATCCATTAAGGCTTTTCATGAATCATTTTATAATCAGTTTTGTCACCAAAGTTGCTAGAACAACTTAAAAACTTTTGGTACTATCTTAAAAAGTTTAGATCAATCACTATTGATACAAATAACTATCGAGTTCAAGACATATAAGGAACATTGTTTCGGCTATGACTAATAAACATGTGTTAACAAGGGCCAAAACATGTGTTACCTCTATGATGGTCTAAAAGGGGAAAATAAACATATGTTAAGTAATGTTTTTTTCCAAAAACCAACCACACATAATGAATTGGTGCCAATTTACAGCCCATGACGATATGTGGGGTCCATTTTATTTCACCATAGGTACTATATTTCAACAAAACACCAAAGTTTTGGGATGATACGTTTCAGAAGGCACTAATGATTGCACGTACACATAAACATGGCTCATATACACCTAAAACAAGGGTCCATGAATGTCGGGTGAACAACTTGTATGAGAAACAACCGTATGACTCATTATGTCCCTCAATGATCATAGGGTATCATCGGGACAGTAGCCATCTCACATTGTTAGCTTTACTAGACCACCCGTGGCATTATCAGGTGAGTTTCACGGCCCCATTTTACTATTTTTACATTTTCGGGGGATAAACATGCTATAATTCTAATTCAAGTTACAATGGAGTGTTAATTCTATCATGACTGCCATGTGGAACATGTGACAATTGGTTCATGGGCTCACCAGTCCTCGTATTACATTTACTGTAACCATTAGCTATTAAAAGCCATGGAACACTTAAATAGATCTATTAGGTTGACACCCTCACTCTTGGTTAGTCGCTCTAACCGGTTACATACAAAGGAGTGTTAGTATTTATACAATATACATACATTGTCTTTAGTGTACAATGCATGAGGCATAACAGTCAAGAGGTTTGGTTATGGGACTCATGGTTAGCACAGTAATCATTTGCTTAGCTAGCTCATGATTGGTCATACACGAATTACACAAGTTTTTCATATAGTACATTCAAACCTGTGAACTCACCGACATTATTGTTGATAAATCTTTGTGCATGTTTTTTCAGGTAACTAAATGACGAGCAACGGAGAGTTGGGAGAGGGGATTGAGCAAGCACTTGGTGGTACCTCATTGGCATGGGTTTCGTCAGTCCCGTGATGTTTAAGTTTCTTTTTCATGAATTCCAGACACTATTTCGTTTTTTAGACAATGTCATGTTGAATAATTTACGACAATATCCATCATTTGATGGTACTATTTTAATAAAAATGTGTGTTGCTTGAACCCTGTGCTTGAAAACCTTTCGATGGTCGCATCCCCGTGTTTCCGCCTTGGCGGGGTGTGACAGAAAATGATCCCGAACACCTAGGATATAAAATAAAGGGTATTTTATGAAATATTATTTCTTTAGGAAATTCAAAACCATAAATGGAAACTCCAAATAAAAATCTCCCAGTAACGAATAAAGTTCGCGTATCGCACCCGATATGCGCGAAACTTATAAATTCACCCAAATAAAGCCTAAATGTCTTACCAATGCCTAAACTAGTCCATGTTTAAGGGTAATTGGGAGTCGATTATATGTCCAAAATAGCTCGTAATAAACACGCGATAAAACCCCGAAAACCACTAGAGCCATCTTTGGCCGGCCTATATGAGGTGGATGTGCGACCCTATAGTGGCTGCGACCCTATGGTGGCTTGTGTAGGACTCTATTATCATGGCATTAAGCATGCCTTGTACCACCTTGTCCCATGTGATCTCTAGACATTATTATAAACTACCCTATAAAGCATGGAGCCACCCTACATTTCCTTCCATACTTTAACATAATCATGAGGTTAAAGGAAGCATGCTTGAGTTGTCAAATCCTTGGCACATTCTATAACCCTTATAACATGCAAGAAACCTAATAAAATCTTCACAAATTAAAGGGAAACCACCTCCACCCTCCTTAAAACTCACGGCCATAAGGCCATCACCACCACTACCATTTGTTTTTAATCAAACAACACACAAAATCATCTCTACTCCATCCCCAAATTAAGTGTGTTTGGTATCTTGGAGCTTAACCTTGGAAGAACACACATAACCCCATCTAAATCAAGAGTTTTTGTCTTCCATAGCCTTGTGCTAGTAGTAAGCTTCTTGATCTTGTCTTTTAAATCATGAATGTTTATGTTTTCATGTTTTAAAGGCAAGTTGTACAAGAGGTAGGGCTATGGATTCTGACATAATAAAATACATGTTATTACAAACTAAAATGGGTGTGTAAAGATGATGCTTAGGGCCGTAAGTTTTGTCATGTTGTTATTGTTTTTGTAAGTTGAAAAGATAAACATAATCTTACATGTGTTAACAATCTAAACATAATATGTAACATGTGTTTTAAACATGAGATGTCATATGTTTTACAAGAATGAAATGTATGTTTAAAAACAATATTATGGGCCATAGGATTCTTGGTGAAATGATGTTGGTTTTGTAAGTTGTAAAAATACACATACACATGTTAAAAATATAGATCTAGGACATTGTGTGTAAATACAACTTCAATACACTTAAAAGTGGTTTTAATCTTCTTAAAATAACCATCCAAAACATAATATCATAAAAGATATTTGAAATGTTACAAGATCTAGAAGTTCCATATTCAAAGTTACTAACTTTAGAACATCAAAAGTGGACATGTTGGACTAAAAATACCAAATACACTTATTATTATCCTTAATAATATTATTATGGACTAGTGATAATGTTGGATCATAATCATAATCCATATTGATAAAATTGACAAAACTATGTTTACCAGTTTAGTAAGAATTTGTCATTCTTGAAAGAATAAGGATAAAAATGCAACTTTTAAAAGTTGAGGATGTTATTTGGTAACTTTAAAAGTTAGAGGGTGCAAGATGTTATTTTGGAAACTTGTGGCTAAAATGTGACTTTTGGTAAAGGTGATCGTTTAAAATGGAGAGTTATAACTTTCCAAAATTGTTAATGAAAGTATTTTCGAACATACAAAAATGTGTTTTTGTATAGATGTATTTTTATAAAATAGGATTTTATAAAAAAAATATAAATTACCAAACGTGTTGGATAAAATATAAAAACAAAGTTTTTTTTATAATAAATTGGTAATTTAAAAGACTTGGAGAAATTGTATAAAATCAAACACTTTTATATCTATGGGAATGTAAAAGTGTTGGAGCGTTTTTGTGTTGTAACACTACAACAAAAATGGCTTTTAAGGACCTTTTATGTAGGACGCTTGTAAAATAGGGTCCTAAAAAACTATTTAAAAGGACAAATGAACATTTGGGGTCCGTTTATAATATACGTTACTAAACCGGTGTCCTAAAAAACTATTTAATAGGATGGATGATTCTTTGGGGGTCCTATTTATGTATAAAAAAAAATCAAGTCTTGGTTTTAAAAATATAAAAGTTATTTTATAAATTCCCAAGTAAAAATATGTAGAAATTAAAAGATGATTAATTTCAAGTAAAACATATTGATGGGAATTTAGGAAACATAACTAAATATATATTTGGATGTAGGAAAATGATATTACGACGACAAGTAATTGTTCCTACAAATGAATGTGCGAACAACTTGTATAATTCGGGACACGAGAACACATAAATACAAATGATTGAATGTGGACGTAATTATATTACGACGTGTTAACGGATATAATGTGAAATGGACGGATAAGTATATATTGTATAACTTCCTACAAGATACGTATATATGCTATTGCGTCAAATGTGGGTATGAAAATATATATTTTATGAATTAAAATATATAAGATTACTTATGGGTGAAAAATGTGTAACACTTTCCTGAGTGTTGGAAAAATATTCATGGGAGAATTAACGTCAAATAATCTATAACGATTACACATTTAGACTAAGTTAAGTAGGTGAACTTAACAATGTAAAATGAGTTATCGATTCGGCAAGATCCTAATATATTTATTTAATGGGAAAATAATTATACGGAAAGTGAGTCGAGTCGAGGATAATGCATTTTGCGTTAATTAATACATGGATATAAGTGTAACTTATAACAAGGGTAATCGATCACCAACAATCCTAGGACATATGCTTAATTAAACGAGGAATTTTGTCTAATAGTGGTGTTGGGAGTTGGGTGTACAACTTGCCGGATAACATGCACTATAGACTTAGTGACTTATACGCACTAGGACATTCTTAGGTGCTTGACCTCGGACTTGCTATTCTCTGTTATGTGATTGCACGTTGTACTCCAGGTGAGTTTCACGACCCTTTTTACTATTTTGTTTTGGGGAAGAAATATGTTTGTCAAATGTTGTTACATGTCAAAATGTTTTTAAATGTTAAAATGTGATAAGTGGCATGATGCGTACTTGGGTTTATTATTTGTACACCACTCGGGGTGAGTCCTCGCTACTGTAACCATTTACTCGTGTGTTGTGTGTATGTGTTGAAATCGAGAACCGAAGGAATATTTGGATAGTACTATTGGTGCCTGACAAGGCCCACCCCTAATCGATAGCGTCGATTATGCGACTGTATATGCCAGGGGTGCACGTATTCTGAACTAAGGTGTTATTTTCCAGAGACAACTTCTACTCGCGGGGCATTATTAGTCTTGGTTTGTTATGGGCTCAAGGGATTGCTCGTCATCGTAGTTTTGTAGGAGCTAGCTATTCCTTACAAAGGTCACTACTGGTGTTTGTTCTGCACATGTTGTTGTTGTTAAAATGTTGTTGTTATGGAACTAAAAACTGTGAACTCGCCAATATTTTATATATTGACGCCTTTTAAACATATCTTTCAGGTAACTAAGTGCTGAATAGATATAAGACTAACGCGGTGGAATATGGGGTGTCGGATACTTGTCGGGGTTTCATCAATACTTTCCATTGGGTTGAGACTTGGATGGAAAAAGCCCATGTATGAACTTGTTGGTTGTTGTTTTGTGAAATGTTGTAACAAGGTACCCATTTTCGACATTTTAATAAAATATTTTTTTCTAATTAATTATGGTTTGTGTTAATCTTGACTTTGATATATTTTCGAGCGTTGCGTCATGTGTTTCCATCGCTAGCGTGGTGTGACAGCTCGTGGATAAATAAGACAAATGAGAACCAAATTAAGTGTTAATAGCATTTATTTAGATGGACATGTTACTTGAAAATCAAATAGTAAACATAAAATCGCTCAAACTTGGATTAAAATTTATACTTAATTTCCCTCAAGCCGAATTTGGAGCAAATACTACTTTCCTAGTTTCCTATTACGAAAAACTATCTTTGAAAAAAAGTAAATCAAAACACTAGTTTATGCAAAAAGCCCATTGTCAACTCCAACCAAATAATAGTTTTTTCCCTGTACACAATAATAAAAAAGAACCTTAATTTTAAAGTGATAAAATAACAACTTAAATGAGTTGTGAAAAAGAACAATATTTCCTTCTCCTCATTGGAAGTACCTTCAAGAGTATTGATTTCTTCAAATTCCTTCCAAACTAAACAACCAAACACAAACGTCATCATCATCATAATAATAATCACAACCACCGTGATGTCATCATTCCCATCATCACCACCACAGGAAAAGATGCCACAACCTACACCACCACCAGCCTCCATGGAGTCACAACCGCAAACGCCCCTACCTCCGCCACCAGGCTACGGTGTCACCGGGGTACTGAGACGGTGGCGACACGAAGACATGTTGAATAGAGGGTCATTAGGATTGAGAGTATTAGGCTTTCTGTTTTCATTGCTTGCGTTTATAATCATGGCGAGTAATAAGCATGGCCGTGGTAGAAACTTTGATGAGTATGAAGAATACAGGTCCGGTTTGGTTTGTGATTTGATGATTTATTGTGTTTAATTTTCTATAAAAAGGTTTAGCGGCGCAGCTTGTTGCATGTTTGTTTTCTAATTGTTTTTTATTTTGATGTAATTTTCTTTTGGGACGATGTTTTTAATAAGTTGTGTTTATAGGTATGCATTGGCGATAGCGATTTTGTCTACGGTGTATACTGGATTGCAATCGTGGCGCCAGATTCATGAGATGTCTACTGGAAAATTTATATTTTCTGGCCCAAATTTGGCATTAATTGATTTCTTTGGCGATCAGGTTTGTGTTTGATTGTAAAGCGGTTGCAATATTATTTATATGATAGAAACGGTTGGGTAGGGTTTAGAGGCAGGCAGTTAGTTAATTAGTTGTCATCTTGTACCGCACGAGTAAGCATAGTATTTGAGTTTAACAAAAATATATGTCATATGATTGGTGTATTAATCACCTCGTACCTCGTATTTGTTTGTTAACAAACCAATATGTTGAGTCGGCCGGTCTAGATTTATACGGGGTGATTTCTATGTGGTGCGAAAAACCTGATTAATCGGTTCGGCTTACGGTTATGTTTTTGAACCGAACAGGTAAACCAAACCCACCGAATTTAACTTATCTTGTATATTTTTGGGCCATCTCAGCTTGGTAATGGTTGGGTTGTAGCTTTCTTCGTATATATAATAAGGGGTTTGGCTGTTGGTAATTGAATACCCCCATCCTTAATAAGTGTTTTTCTTTTCTTAAGTGATAAAATCGCATCATTTTCATAAGCATGTATATTAAAAGTAGGAAAAATAACAGTTATATTTTTCTTAAATTGTTATATTTTTATTAAGAAACTATTTTTGAACCATTACTTTATTTTCACTTTTAAGAAACGAAAAAGAGAAACTGAAAAATCTTATGTGGATGAGGTGCTGCAATGCAAGTAGTTTAATATTATATTTAGTAGGACAGTTGGGTATATGAAAATTTATGGCTGTCATTGCTTCGTTCGTTGGAAGCTTCCAACGATTGTGACAGAAACCATTAAGAAAACATTTCTTATGTTTAAATTAAAATAAAATACTTGGTTGGCCATTTGTTGTAGTTTCCCATTTTGCCACATTTAATCCTTGTATTTCTACTTACATTTAAAATCGGTACCTCCTTAAATTCTTTAAAAACAAGTGTTTTGTTTCATTGAAAATATAATAAAAAATATTGTTTTTTCAATAACAACATGGTAATTTATATGTATCTTGTAGATTGTAGCCTATCTCTTGATATCAGCAGCATCATCCGCGGTACCCATGACAAATAGAATGAGAGAAGGGGCTGATAATATTTTTACAGACTCATCAGCTGCTTGTATTAGCATGGAATTTTTTGCATTTTTTGTTCTCGGATTATCCGCCATGCTCTCTGGATACAAACTCGTGAAACAAACCTATATTTAAGCACTTCAATCCTTGTGATGTGTTTTTTTTTTCTTTTTCTTAAAAGTTGTACAAATTCTTATCAAATACTTATACCATTCAATTCATTTTGTATACTACATTTTTTCGGTTTGACATAATTGTCTATAGTTCTAACCTTCCTCCTCCCCAAATAACTTTGGGTTGTTAATTTTTAGACAATTTTACTAATTATCTTTCTTCTCAAAATATAACGTTCATTCAAACTTCTTACTCACTTTTCAATGTTTTTTAAAAGATAGAACATTATTTGAACTCGGAAATATTATTGCAAATTAATGTAATATATGACCTCTTATACCAATTTGTTCATTTTGTATGTTGGACTGCACATGTTTGTTTTTACTTGCTCGTTGGCTTGAATGGAAACTTCATTGGAGGTAACCCATCCATGAATTACTTATCTTCGATACGTTAAACTGTGTAGTTTTTATTCTCTTATCCGTAATCATTGGTGCATTGCACACAAAACGCGTAGCTTATATCGTGGGGAATTCTTTTTGGTCTAAACATCACTTGTGTACATATGGGACATAATGATGTACGTAAATTAGTCTCACATTTGATCACTCAACAATTTAAACCAAAAATAAAATATATGCAAATGAAAAATGCGATAATAGGCACATAAGAAACGAATAATATAATTTTATCGTAAATGGTAATAGTAAAATAACAATAAGTTTTGAGATAAGTAACGCAAATTTTTTTGCTGATAAAATATGTTTAAACTAAAATTTAAATCCAATATATTTTTCGAAAACTTAAGGGCGTTCTAAATCCCAAAACGTACTATCCAAATGACCCTTAATACTTTTTTCTTACGACCATGGTAAGACGCCGATGATAAATACTTGAAAGACCAAATTGTAAATCGTAGAGTTAATGATAATACCTTTGACTAAATTTATTGATGCAACAGATCGAGAGACAAGTTTATACGTCATTCTCTAAATGTGATCGTGATGATGTAGGTTTGTTTTCACAACCAAATAAGCATGAATGGGTTATCCTCATCCGGAGTTATTTAGACTACTCGGAGTGGGGGGCGGGGAAAGGCATGAAGGGGGGAACGCCGCCAAGGGGCGGGGGGCGCGGGGGGGGGGGGGGGGGGGGTGTAAGAGGGGCAGGGAGAAGTCCACTGGCATGGGGCATTTTGGTGGGGTGAGGTGACACTATTTTATTGGTTAGGTATTTTTTTTTAACTTTAACACAATATAATATTATTTCCTTCCGCCCCCCCCCCCCCCTTCCCCTCCCCTCCCCTTTCACTCCCCACAATTTTTTCCCCCACATGTCGCTTCATTCCCCCCCCCCCCCCCCCCCCCCCCCCCCCTCCTTATAGCCTTATGACCAAACTTATATCCGGGTCACCGTGTTGGCGTGCAACCCTCTTTGAATCAGATCGACCCACTTCCCTACCATATAATATCGATCTTGATAGCTGGGCCAAACCGGCTATGGCATTTGCCATGTTATCCGGCTCATGCCTACTTGTGGGCCTCGTAAATCCAATCATAGTACGTGTTATGCTCGTTTAAAGTTTGGGTTTATTTCTGCCATGTTTTCCTTATCTAGTTGAACCCAGTCCTCATCAATAATAGCTAGTTTTATATCATAATTATTGACGAAATAGCCCAAAAGGAAGGATGCTTCAAATACCCTCTTTTTGAAAGGACACATGGTCTATACCAACATTGACTACTTTCTTGCATTCAGTAATCTTCTTTCTAAACACGTACTAATTAATTCTCTTGCTAAAGTCGAGTCATGAAAACTAATTATCAATGGTTAACATCGTGAGGGTGGACTCAACTGCCTACTTGATCTTTCTAGAGCAACATCACCACTCTTCCATGTTTCTGTTAGGTATAGAAACCTTTGTATGGATTGGTACAAAGTTAGAACGATGAACAACATGAGTATTAATAGCAAATATATATTTAGAATAAATTGTATAGTATTGATGATGTTAATCTATATCCTAAAATAGTGCAACCAATTATAATTATAAATATCATTGTACATCAATAGAAAAGATCAAGGTTGTATTCCCTTTCATGGTATCAAGAGACCGGGATACCTAACCCTAAATCTTTCTGCCGTCACACCTCTGTCCTTGGTCGATTTCTACCTTCAGCACCAATCAGCTGCAACTTTTTTTTCAATCAATTCTTTCATTCTTCTTGTCTGCATATTTCCCTTACAACAATGACCACATCAACAAACACTCCCAACACCCCCTCGTTCACACTTGAATCCAAAATTCACCCCGCAACAACCGTATCAAACATAAAGAATTAGGTACATATTCTTTTGGAAATCGAATCATCTCATTACGCGTCATGGGCGACCTTGTTTACAATCCATTGCAAGGCGTTTTTGGTGCACGATCATCTCTCCCCTCGACCCCAAGACACCACCTCATCCTCATCTGCTGCAACGGACAATTGGGATCGTCTAGACGCCATTGTTCTACAATGCCTTTATAGCACGATCTCAAACGAACTGCTGCACACTATTATTGACCAAACAGCAACGGCTTATGAAGCTTGGACCGCTATCGAAGACTTATTTCAAGATAACCAAGCCTCGCGTGCTATCCACCTTATGCAAAAGTTTTCCAACACTCGCCTAGACGGCTTCCCGAATGTTTCAACATATTGTCAGGAAATCAAAACACTAGCCGATCAATTGGCTAACGTGAAGGCACCCGTGATGATGACCGTTTAGTGCTACAGTTAATCGCCGGATTAAATGAACAATACGAAGGCATTGCAACCATTTTAACCAACATGAAACCCTTACCATCGTTTTATGTAGCCCGCTCCAAGATTATCGAGGTGGTGACACGCAAGGCGGAGCAAGCTCTTCAAGCTTCCAAATCAGCTTCGGTTGCGCTTTAAGCCACAACCAATCGGAACCCGACTTCGGATTTTACCCGTTCTGATGATAGGTAGCAGGGACGCGGGTCCGGGTCCGGGTCCGGGTCACGTGGAGGCTGGTTTGGGTCCGGCAGATGCGGCCGTGGTGGTCGTTTCGGGTCAGGACGTGGAGGCCGCTTCAACCAAGGCTTTCATCAGTCTTTCTTCAACCCTTGGTATCCTCCTTGGTTTCAATATAACTATCCGACTTGGCCCACCATGCATAATAATACACCGGCCCAACAGGTTATGAATTGGCCCAGCCCCCTTGTCCATACCCAAACACTAACAGATCATTTAATTCTGGACAAGCCCAACAGGCCGGACTCCTAGGCCCACAACCCCAGCAGTCTAATTACGCAGCATACAGCCCCACGGATATTCAGCAAGCCATGTACACCATGTCACTTCAGCAGCATGACCCGACACAGTACATGGATACGGGCGCCTCCTCCACCATGTCTCATGAACAAGGTGATTTTCACTCTTTTACTAATTCATGCATTGCTAAAAATATTATAGTAGGAAATGACAATACAATTCCGATCATAGGACAGGGCACAAAATACCTACCCAAGCCCTTCCCACCCTTTGTCCTTAAAAACGTCCTTTACTCACCTAAACTAATTAAAAACCTTATCTCTATCCGCCGTTTTACCACAGACAATTTTGTATCTATTGAATTTGACCGTTTTGGTTTTCTTGTGAATGACCTCAAGACGCGGGCCCCTCTTCTGCGATGCAACAGCAGCAGTCCTCTGGTGCTAGGGTCCTCCACTCCTCAACCTTCTGCTTTTGCCGCCATCTCTGCTCCGCTTTGGCATCAACGTCTCGGCCACCCCGGACGTCACTCTTTAAATTCAAGAAAAACTAGTTGTTCTGTTTCTTTTGATACTTTAAATAATAATGTATGCCAAGAGTGTGTTTTTGGAAAAAGTATTCGTTTACCATTTTTTGCATCTACTAATGTCACTGTTCAACCCTTTGATATCATACATAGTGATGTTTGGACCTCACTAGTAATTAGTTCATCCGGTCATAAATATTATGTATTATTTTTAGATGACCACACAAACTTCCTATGGACTTATCCTCTAGCCCAAAACTCTCACGTCTTCACCGCCTTTACCCAATTTGCTACCACTATCAAAACCCGATTTGAACGCACCATAAAAACATTTCAATGTGATAATGGTCGCGAATATGTTAACACCCCATTCCAAACTTTTTTCACCAATAACGGCATCCTATACCGCCTCTCTTGCCCATACACCTCCTCCCAAAATGGGAAAGCCGATCGAAAAATCCGCACCATTCACAACATGGTACGTACCCTCTTGGCCCATGCATCCCTACCATCCTACTTGTGGCACTTTGCCCTTGAAACCGCCACCTACTTACTTAATATCCTACCCACCAAAACTACCCACAACAAAATACCCACCGAACTACTTTATAACTCCATCCCGACTTACGACCACCTACATGTGTTCGGATGTCTATGCTACCCTCTCCACCCATCTACCCCAATACATAAACTTAATCATCGTTCACATCCTTGTGTCTTTCTCGGCTACCCACCACACATCGAGGATATCTATGCCTCGACCTAACCACCAAAAAATTCTCATCTCCTGTCATGTTGCCTTTGACGAAACCACCTTCCCATTTTCCTAATCCATTGGCCCTACTCCTACCAATGATTTTTTGACCAACCCTTTTCCTACTCACCTGTGTCCTCACATTACCACTTCTAAAACCAACCCAACTCCCACTCATCCAAACGTTCCTCACCCATCCCCAATCCCACAGCCCAATAACACGGCCCAAATTCCCTCACACTCATCTCACTAATCGCATAACAACCAACCCACTCCCCATTTCGGCCCACCATCCAATTCCCCACCTATACATCAACCGTCGACCATACCGGCCCACACCTCTTCCCGTCCCCACACTCGCTCCATGAGCGGAATCTTCAAACCTAAACAACCACTCAACCTCCACACCTCTACCACCACCACTAATAACAGTAATTTTCTATTACTATTTTTACGAATATATTACTAATTACTAATACTAACTAATACTAATACTAATACTAATATTACGAATTTAGTTTGCTTCAATTAGAAGATATTTCTATTGGCGAATATTGTGTCTTTAAATGGTGT
Organism: Ambrosia x helenae; assembly: GCA_030844895.1. Taxonomy (NCBI): domain Eukaryota; kingdom Viridiplantae; phylum Streptophyta; class Magnoliopsida; order Asterales; family Asteraceae; genus Ambrosia; species Ambrosia x helenae. The sequence continues at coordinate 66,805,628 of CM061234.1, forward strand.
TCAATCGAGCACAAGCTGTTTGTTACAAAGGTTCCACCACAAGAAGTCATTGATTTTCAAATTAAAATTACGATTTTTTATGTTTGTAATGTAATTTATTTGAATTATTGATTACGATTTTGAGGTTATTTATTAAGATTTATAATCTCATTTATTTATATTACTATGTTTACGAATTATGATTAGTCTTGATTGCAATTAATAAGATTTATTCATTTTTACTGTTATTTATTAAGATGTTTAATATTATTTATTGACATTAATAATAATTAACCGAATTTAATGTTATTTATTAAAATTTTTAATCTCATTTATTTATATTACTTTTTTCGAGTTTATGTTTAATAAGATTTGATTTTTTTAATGTGTTTTTCGTATGTTAGAATTAATGTTATTGACATTAATAATAATTGACCGAGTTGAATGTTATTTATTATGATTTTTTAATCTCATTTATTTATATTAATATTACTACGAAATTATGTTTAATCTATCTTTATGAAATTATGTTTAATATTATTTATATTACTGTTCATTCGAATTATTATTGGTCTTGCCTGCAATTAATAGGATTTATTTATTTTGTAGTGATATTATTATGAGTTTTAATGATATTAATAATAGTCAACCGAATTTAATGTTATATATTGCGATTTTTAAGCTCATTTATTTATTATTGACCGAATTAATTTACGAATATATTACTAATACTAATATTACAATTTTTAATTTTAAACTGATTTATTTATTATTGACCGAATTAAATTATGAATATATTACTAATACTAAAACTAATACTACGATATTTAATCTTAATCCCATTTATATCTTATTGACCGAATTAAAATTTTTTATTACTATTTTTACGAATATATTACTAATTACTAATAATTACTAATATTAACTAATACTAATACTACGATTTTAGTTTACTATTCATAAAAATAGTATTGTTGACCGAATATATTATTAATTCTAATTGACAATAATAATTGACCGAATTGAATGTTATTTATTACGATTGTTTAAGCTCATTTATTTACATTAATGTTACTATGAAATTATGTTTAATATATTTTTATGAATTATTATTGGTCTTGCCTGTAATTAATAGAATTTTTTCATTTTTTAATGTTATTTATTATGAGTTTTAATGACATTAATAATAATTGATTGTTATATATTACGATTTTTAAGCTCATTTATTTATTATTGACAGAATTGACCGAATTAAATTACGAATATATTACTAATACTAAAACTAATATTACGATTTTTAATTTTAATCCCATTTATATCTTATTGACCGAATTAAAATTTTCTATTACTGTTTGTACGAATATATTACTAATTACTAATACTAATTAATACTAATACTAATATTATGTATAGAAATTGTTTCACAAGTCGCTAGGTTTGTTATTTGCATATTCAACATTTATGTTTACAATATTCTTATTTTATAATTAGTTACACATTTTAAATTTTCTATACATAATTCTTTTGTAAAGGTTTACTGTGATTGGATGACTTGATTTGCTTCAATCAAAAGATACTTCCATTGGCGAATACTGTGTCTTCAAATGGTTTTCAATCGAGCACAAAATGTTTGTTACTAAGGTTGCACCACAAGATGTCATTGATTTTGAAATTTAAATTATGATTTTGTTGTTATTTATGATAATTTTAATGTCATTGATTTGAATGATTGAATATGATTTGGTTGTTATTTATTAAGATTTTTAATCTTATTTATTGATATTACTAATATTACGAAATTCATTTTAATATTGTTGTCCGACTTTAATTTTGATATTACAACTTTCCTTTAATCGATTATGATGAAACGATATTTTTTTTAAACATATACGACTTTCTTTCAAACATTTATTTAAATCTATTTTACACTTTATAATTTAAATATAATCCTAAGATAACACTGTACATTTATTTTCCTACACTTTTATTATTCTTTTAATAATAAATATAATTTAAATATAGTTAACAGTTTCCTAAAATATATATAATGTATTCAAAATAATTTTCAATGCTATTACTAATATTACGACCTTAATGTTAATCACTGTACATTTATTTTCCTACACTTTTATTATTCTTTAATAATAAATATAATTTAAATCTATTTAATAGTTTCCTAAAATATATAATGTATTCAAGATAATTTTCAATGCTGTTACTAATATTACGACCTTAATTTTAATATTGTTGACCAAATATGAGTAAAAACTTTTTACGTTTTCGTTAATTTGATGGAGGTCAATTTTTTGACTTTATGTCTTTGAGTTTGATTGTGTTAATTTTAAGCGTTGTTGACCAATTCACGTCAATTACCAATCCTTCCATTTTTATAATTCAAATATATAAATAAATATTCCTACTCGATCACGTCAATCGAGGCACATTATTTCCTATTTTGCAGAATTGTTCGAGACACAACAATACTATATAAACCTTAACAAATAATAAAATCATTTAATCGTCATACCAAATTTAACAACAAAATTAAATGATAATATAAATTTTCAAAATGTTACTTTCTGTACAACTAATAATGATTACTAATGATGTCAATAATAAATTGTATATAATGGGTAAGGCAATTTGAGACGCGGATGATTTTAATGTCATTTATTTGAATGATTGATTACGATTTTGATGTTATTTATTCAGATTTTTAATCTTATTTATTGATGTTACTAATATTACGAATTTCATTTTAACATTGTTGATCGACTTTAATTTTGATATTACGACTTTACTTTAATCAGTTGTAAGTAAACGATAATCATCATCTTGATTTCAATAAGTGTGCTAATTTAAGATGTTAATAATAATTTGTATATAACGGGTAAGTTAATTTCAGACGTGGATTATTTTAATGTCATTGATTTGAATGATTGATTATGATTTTGATGTTATTTATTAAGATTTTTAATTGTTAAGTACTATATTTACACAGTTTAAATAATGACGTTTTTTTGGCGGCCTTTTGTAACATGTCAAAAGTTGCCAAAAGTGTGTGTACAATGGGTCCTTTTGGCTACATGTTGAAATGGGTCTGGGGTTGATTCTTTTGGTGTTTATTTTTTAATAAAATATAGGAAATTTATATTACAACATGTGACATTGGACCCATTTTCTTATTAGTTGTTTTTTAGCAATGTAATCGGTTTGAACCATTAGAGAGATAACATGAAAATTTAAGCTACCCATTCAAGTAAGTGGGTTAAGGATTGTTTCTTGATTTACTTATCACCGTATCCATATCTTTACAACAACTATATTTTATGTAGAACACAAATCTGGAATACAATGGTGGAGGTTTTCATAAATTATTGAAAATGAGCTGCACTCCGAGGATCGTGATGACAATGATAACAACTTCGAAGGTGAAAAATCAGCTATCAACGAGCAAGAGTTGGAAGATTTTGATTGAAGTAATGAAAATGGACCATTGGTTGAAGTTCGTTAAGCCCCAACTAAATGATAAGTGTTCTATGCTTAAGCTTAGTTATGATTATAATATAGATATTACTCAAATGATGTAATGTGTGATATTGTGATAGTATGCTATGTAGTTTGCAGTTGTCAAATTAAACTTTACTTACTCGATATATCCATCATTTCGTTACATTAAACTGTTAGATGACATTTTGCATTTAACATCAAAAATCATACATATTGCATTATCAAACATTTAGTAACCAAAACAAATCATATAATACAATTCTTATTTTCCTACTTTTTTTCATTTTACTTTCGGGTGAACCGTGGGTCCCCACGGGACTCTAACCTAGTTATTTTATGTAACCAATTCTCTTCTTGATCAATTTAAATTCTACCTTCAATCCTAAGCTATTTGAACAAATGGCCAAATTCATTACACAACCCGTCCTCCTGGCCGCTTTACTAATGCCATGAACTATAGTGCATCACCACCATTCGCAAATCTCATGACTTTTTATTCGGAGGAATTAAGCTATGTTTGGTACGAGTCACCACGTCACTACCCCGCTCACCAAATGCAATGGCTAGATCAATCCGTAACACTACATTGTGTTGCTCTGTTCCTTTCGATTCTTTTTGAGGTAACGATCTCGAACCCGGTTTATCATATTTGCTCTAAATATAAGCCTATTTTCATCTTGGCAAAGATTATTTCAATACATTTTTATATGGTTTTGATTATTAATATTAAAACCAAGGATTTACAAATGGTGTAGTGTCAAAATGCAGTTAGAGTTAGTATTGAGAACATGATCAGATTTTTTATATGAAATTATAATATAGTTGTTTTGTATTAAACCACAATTTGTATTAGAACAAGAAATTGCATCGTTTGTTTATGATCTTGAAACAAAGTTCATCAATATTAACAATCTAAATTATTCAAATACCATAGATTTACTAAATGAAAAATGTGTACACTAGTGTTTGATTTTATGTGAATTTGTGTGTATGCTTAGTCAAAATCATTAACCGTTCTGCAGCCTAGCATTTCAATGAATAGTACTATGGTATACCCCCTTGAGACTCTGTTGAGAGAATCTTGGTCATTGTCTTGTTAATTCATTATTCATTTGGTTATTCATGTGTTAGTCTCATTCATAGGCTTGGTTTTGACTGATACTACTTATTACATAATTGCAAATGGTACCGCACATGAATTGCTAAACACTTTTCTTACTATATGTATTCAAATCAAGATATGCTCACCAATACATTTTTGTTTTGACATATACTATTTTCGTACATGTTTCAGGTTATTTTGCGGCGCTTCTTTTTAGCTTTTGGATTTATATTTAAGCTTTGACTTTATTGTATTTTAGTTAGACTTGACGCTTTAGAACTATTGTATACTGTAATTTCCTTTCAATGTAAAATTATTCAAATCAATGTATTCAAATTTACACTTTAGTACCATGAGCTATTGAACAATCGTCACTACGTGTCACCTCGATGTTTCCGCCATCGATTGGGGTGTTACAGGTTGCAACTTCAGGTACACATAATTCCCCTCTTGAAACTCTCTGACAGTTCTATGCTTGTCTGTTAGTTGCTTTATTCTGTTTTGTGCTTTAAGTAGAAAATTCCTTATGTCTTGAATCACTTGTTCTATTTCACACAACATTTGGTCCATAGTTTATATAGGACAATCTTTAGGAACATAGGGAATGAAAAAGGGAGGTGTGGTGTATCCATATAAGGATTGGCAAAATCCGTGACATCACCAACTTAATTGTTGACATATTTAAATTGCATGTTTTCAGGCAATTAATTGAGTATCATGGAAGTTGGAGTCGTGCACGAGTATCTCGAGGATATCATGGACCTTGTTTTGATTAAATGATTTTGGATAATGTCATTTTAACGATGGTTCTTAAGACACTATTTTAGTTATTTTTGTTAAACACTGTCGTCTTTTAATATATCTCCTATTTATGAAATTGATGCTTGTGTGACTTGTGTGCATGAAAACCTTTCGAAGTTACATCTCGCGTTTCCGCCTTGGCGGGGTGTGACACTACTCCCAGTCGGGTACCTTTGCACAGGTTGAAAAAGGGTTCAAGTCATGAACATCTCGCACTTCACTAGCAAGCACATGTCGATTTCACATCCGATCGCTTCGCGACTCATATCGACGTCCGATTCCCATGTAAGTCTTTCTTTAAAGGCATCAAGGCGTCCACGAACTTCGATAAGGACATCATAGGACTCGTAACAACTTAAGTTAACTAAAATTAACTTAAAAACATGTTAATTATATAGGAAACGTTATTAAGGTCCAGTTCGATGTTGACCGAAATTTTTCGGTTGTCACTATCTTGACACATGAATTGTAACCTTTTGAATTTATATTATATGTACACGAAAGTAAGTATGCACACCAACATTGCTTATGTTGACAAAATTATTTTTGTACATGTTTCAGGTTTTTGATTGATACATCATATGGTTATTTGGACTTAGATGAAGTGATCAATTGGATATGTTGTAACATATGTAATTACAATTCCTTGAAAGAAAAATACATTTAGTAATATTTACACTTTAGTACCATGAGCTTTTGAACAATCGTCACTATGTTAGACCTCGATGATTCCGCCATTGGTTGGGATGTTACAATGATGCGTAAACTTAAAACCCTAACCAAATATTCACACAGTTAACAACAAACAATTATTGTTATCATTGTGGAAAAAAATATTGTCACACCCTCAAATTTCCACTGCGGGATTTATACCGCGAGGCGCATGACAAACCAGGATCCCATAGCCATAAGTCACATGAACGACTCTAAATGCCCAAACCATTTAGTTCGTTATTGTAAAACCAAGTTGAAAAGTTTTAACCAGACAAATTTTAGTATAGCGGAAGCGAATAAACAAAACAGTTAAATAAAGTCTGCGCAAAACACCGTGCCCGAAACCAGAAGTAAATAGTTGAATGTTAAAAACAGTTTAAATGTTTATAGTCCCATGACATAACATGATGCATGTCCTAGTCGTGCTCCATACCTAGTTACCTGCAAAAGCATGCTAACGTGTATCAACATAAAGTCGGTGAGTTCACAAAGTAAAGTAAATGAGTATGTAAATGCGCTGGTTTCCAAAACCACGTAACCAATTAAAAGCGTAGGTCATTTAGACCAAAATGTTCAAGAGTTATCAGTTTAAGCATGTCTAGGGTAGTTAACCCACTCATTGCAACTAAACAAAATTATTGGGACACCTTCAGTAACATAATAATTTGCCTCAATAACTGGTGTCTATCAACACCAGTTCTCAAATGTGGTCAGAAGTTCATGCCCGTGCCTCAAGCAACTCAGGCATTAGGTTGCTGCACAACCTAATAGCGCGACTAACTAATACCCCGTTCGCCTCCAGCGATTAACCAAATAATATGCAAGGACTTTCCAAATGATAGAGTGTTTAGTTCACAAAGAACCAATAAGTTTTAAACTGATCAAAAACCCGATCCACACAAGGAATCGTAAACCTGACCCACACAAGGAGTCAAACCTGCGTAGTCCCAAACTGAACTAGGAAACGTTTACCAAAGTTGTCTCCACCCGAGACACATGCTTTTGCGGAAAAGTAGTGAAACTCACCTTAGTATGCAATCAAGTAAATCCAAACTCCAAGTAGGGTGCACTACCGACTCCCTAGTATAAGTGTCACTAAGTAAGTATATGTGTAATACTATTACACCATATAACCCGTTTGTCCAAGACGTTTTAAATGTTCAAAAGAGTGTAGGTGACACCTAGTGATTCTACATATATAACTAAACCCTACGGACCCGTTGGTGAATATGTTGGTTACATTTAGTTTTACACTCCATATGCGTCAAATACAAGTGCCCATTCAAATACATAACACATAGGACTTCAATTAGTCATGTAAACACATAATACACAATCTGCGTTTTTAGGACAGATTGTGCGTCACCAAAACTAATTTATTTAAAATACTAAATCGGTGAGTTAAACTCCCAAATTTTTACTGAATATTCTTTGGGATTCATTTAACAACCCACATTTTTTTTTGTCTCAAAACCAAACACAAAAATTATTAAAATTCGTTCAACACAGCTATGTTCAGAAAACTTTCATAACAGGTCAGTTTAGTAGAAAAATTCCCAAAAATTGTCTATTCATCCAAATGGTATGAATTCACTTGGAAAAGCCAAATTATTCCATTGTTAATCTTCTGTAAAAATTTCATAACTTAATTCTTTCTAAAACTCGAGTTATGACGGTTTAAAGTCAACTCAGTTTGTTAACCCGAAATTCTGATATGACCTATTTTCCAAGAAAATTCCAAAAATGACTCAAACGATGTCCAAATCACTCGATTTTACCCATTATGAAAAGCTAAGACCAGGTGTGATTTAACGATGCGAAGAAAATATCAAAACCATCATGTTAAAGCCACGTAACAGACCCTACAAGTTAACCTAAACATTCTGTCCAGATTTTAATCATGCATAAACCTTTATTTATACGACTCACGTGTGCGCATAATCGATCAAAAATCATCAAAAATCATTACAAAACATTCCTAAGACCTATTAAGATCAGAATCTATCATAATACATGCAAGAATCATAACCCTAATGATCAACACATCAACAACTTATGCAACAAGTAATCTATTATATCACTAATCGCCTATCCTCATGTTTAACTCCTTAAATCTTCAAAAACTTCAAGTTTTAATATTTATAAAAAGGTCTCAGACCTGGACAAACTTAGTTATAGGGTTTTAATAACATAATAATAAGATTAAAACATAGTAGGTTAAGGATTATACCACAAGCTCTTCGAAACAACCAACCGAATGCTCTTGAAGCTTCCCGATCGATGTTCTTACGCCTTAGCAGGTGGTTTGGGGTTAATATTTCGTAGGTAGGTCAGTAGGGGCGTTTAGGGTTTGAGTTTAGGTGATACAAGAGGCATAGGGTTGCTTAAATAGGTGATTAAGTCGGTTTAATGGCGTCAGACACCCGCGCGCGGCCGCTCACAGGGCCTTGGCCCGCGTGGGTGGCCCGTTTCGTCACCCGACGTGTTTTCCTTCGATGTTTTCTTTATTTCGGACCGTAATAAGTGTAACCCCATGTGTTAAGACCCCAATCATCCTAATGGTCCACCTTTAACGATTTTTATTAACGTATTCGGTTTAAGTTCACATAATAACATATGGTTTGCACATTGTTTCACCGAGTATCACAGAAGCACGTAATTGCACTCAATTCAAACCAATTATCTCAGAATTATTAAACTTCATTATTCACCAACGTCCGAGGTTCACTAATCATGTATAACTGTGTAACGTGTGTCCTATCTAGCTAACCCTAGTTAAGTATAATGCACAGAATGTAACTAGAGTTTAGTTAAAGTGAGAACCTGAAATTGCGGGGTATCACATCATCCCCAAGTTGAAAGATTCAGCAAGTAAACAATAAAGCCAGCTAGAAAAGTGTGCGCTTGGTTCCCGGATGTCACATCATCCCCAAGTTGAAAGGAATTTCGCCCTGAAATTCACTTTGAGCGAGCTGCTTTATGTTCGGCATTCGATCTATGCACAGGTTCAGGTTCAGTAAAGAGGTGTGGATATTTGAGCCGCATCTGATCTCTGCGCTCCCACGTGTATTCCGGTCCTAGACGGGAATTCCACCGTACCTTAACAATAGGTATAGTGCTTTGTCTGAGTTTCTTGACGCCCTGCTCAAGAATCTCCACTGGTTCTTCCACAAACCGTAGCTGGTCGTCCACTCGAATCTCCTCCAGTGGCACTACCAGTGTCGTAGCCGATAGGCATTTCTTCAGGTTTGATACATGGAATACATTGTGCACTCCACTGAGTTCATCAGGCAAGTTTAGCTGGTAAGCTACCGGACCAATCCTTTTGCAATCTCGAATGGTCCAACGTATCGTGGGTTCAATTTTCCCCATTTCCTAAAGCGTATCACCCCATTCCAAGGTGACACCTTTAATAGAACCTTGTCCCCAACCTGGAACTCCAAAGGTTTCCTACGCTTATCAACGTAACTTTTCTGTCGATCCCGAGCAGCAGCCATTCGGTTTCTGATTTGCACTATCTTCTCAGAAGTTTCGTGCATGAGTTCGGGACCTATTAGCTGGCTATCCCCGACCTCAGTCCAACAGATGGGAGACCTACACTTGCGTATATAAAGTGCCTCAAAAGGCGCACACTGTATCGAAGTGTGGTAGCTGTTGTTATAAGAGAATTCAATCAAAGGCAAGTGCTTATCCCAACTGTTGCCAAAATCCACCACGCATGCTCGTAGCAGATCTTCCAATGTTTGGATGGTACGTTCACTCTCTCCATCCTTCTGTGGGTGATAGGATGTGCTCATATCTAGGAGAGTTCCCAAAGCGTTTTGGAGAGTAGTCTAGAAGTGAGAAGTGAATCGCGCATCGCGATCAGATATAATAGAAGTAGGCACCCCATGCCTAGAGACTACCTCCTTGATGTAGAGATTTGCTAGTTTCTCCAGCGAGTCTGTTTCCTTTATTGCCAGAAAATGGGCTGATTTGGTCAAACGATCCACGATAACCCAAATCATATTATGGCCCGTTGGCGTTCTAGGAAGCTTTGTAATAAAATCCATAGAAATCCCGTCCCATTTCCACATAGGGATCTCTGGTTGCTGGAGTAGGCCTGAAGGTTTCTGATATTCAATCTTAACCTTCGCACAAGTCAAGCACTTACTAACATAAGTGGCTATTTCAGCTTTCATGTTTGGCCACCAGTAAAGAGTCTTAAGATCTTGGTACATCGTGTCCGAACCAGGATGTACCGAGTATCGAGAGGTGTGAGCTTCATCGAGCACCAGTTGTCTGAGATCCCCAAAATGTGGTATCCATACTCGATCCATAAAGTACTGAAGACCATCTGTCTTTAGTTCCAAGTGTTTATCAACACCATGTAATGTTTCAAGCCCGATGTTTTCTCCTTTCAAGGCCTCGCCCTGGGCTTCACGTATCTTATCAGGAAGATTAGAATGAATGGTAAGTTGTAAGGCTCGCACCCGTTTGGGTTTCGTTTCCTTTCGACTGAGGGCATCAGCTACTACGTTAGCTTTCCCTGGGTGGTACTTGATGGCACAGTCGTAATCATTCAGAAGCTCGACCCATCGACGTTGTCGCATGTTCAGCTCCTTTTGATCGAATATGTGTTGGAGGCTCTTGTGGTCTGTGAAGATCGTACACTTCGTCCCATAGAGATAATGCCTCCAGATTTTTAGAGCAAAAACCACTGCTCCTAGTTCTAAGTCATGGGTGGTGTAGTTCTTCTCATGAACCTTCAATTGACGTGAGGCATACGTGATTACCTTATCACGCTGCATCAGCACACACCATAACCCTTGGATAGACGCATCACAGTACACTACGAAGTCCTCTGTACCCTCAGGTAATGATAGTATAGGTGCACTGCAAAGTTTCGACTTCAGTAACTAAAAATCAGATTCTTGGGCATCTCTCCCCTTGTAAGTAATACCCTTATGTGTCAAGGCGGTGAGAGGTTGAGTGATCTTAGAGAATCCCTCAATGAATCTGCTATAGTATCCCGCGAGACCAAGAAACTAGCACACCTCAGTAGGAGTCTTAGGAGCCTCCCACTTTTTAATAGCATCAATCTTGGCGGGATCAACATGTATTCCTGCCTCGTTAACCACATGTCCAAGAAATTGGTCTTCTCGAATCCAAAAGTCACATTTAGAGAATTTTGCATACAGCTGCTCATTTTTCAATAGTTCCAAGATCAGCTGCAGGTGTTGCTCGTGCTCTTCCCTGCTCTTAGAATAAATCAGTATGTCATCTATGAACACTATGACGAATTTGTCCAAATAGGTCTTGTACACACGGTTCATTAGATCCATGAACACAGCCGGTGCATTAGTTAGCCCAAATGGCATCACCAAAAACTCATAATGTCCATAACGAGTTCGAAAGGCTGTCTTTGCCACATCCTCCTCTCGGACTCTCAGCTGATGGTATCCTGACCTCAAGTCAATCTTAGAGTAGAAACTCGACCCTTGCAGTTGGTCGAACAAATCATTAATACGAGGCAAAGGGTAACGGTTCTTAACCGTCACTTTGTTCAACTCCCGATAATCAATGCACATGCGGAAACTCCCGTCCTTTTTCTTAACAAACAGAACTGGAGCTCCCCATGGCGAAGAACTAGGTCTAATGAAACCCCTATCCAATAGCTCTTGGAGTTGGGTAGATAGTTCTTGAAGTTCGCCTGGTGCTAGGCGGTATGGTGCGCGTGCAACTGGAGCTGCTCCAGGCGCAAAATCAATTTGGAACTCCACTTGACGAATAGGTGGAAGTCCAGGTAATTCCTCTGGGAAGACATCTGGGAAATCTCGGACTACTGGGATGTCCTCAATCTTGATTTCAGTTTCAGCTCGAGTGTCAGATATGTTAGCCAAAATGGCTGGACAGCCCTTACGAATACACTTCTGGGCCTTTAACAAGGAGATGATGCCCACCATGGCACCACCTCGATCACCCTGTATAGATAAAAGTTCTCCACTTGGGAGGGGAATACGAACAATCTTCTCCTGACAGAGAATTTCAGCATGTTGCTTGGACAACCAGTCCATGCCAACCACGAGGTCAAAGCTACCTAGGGTGATAGGTAAGAGGTTGATGGCAAACAATTGCCCATTCAACTCGAGCTTACAGTCACGATGTACATGGGTTACCTCGACAGGCTTCCCATCAACCAATTCAATAGAGTACGGGGTATCAAGAAGAGTAGGAACCATCCCTAATTGTTTACTAAGTTTTGATGAGACAAAACTATAGTCCGCACCAGTATCATATAAAATAGAAGCAAGAGTGTCGTTCAAGGAACACGTACCCGTCACGACGTTATTATCAGTCCTAGCCTCCCCAAAGCCAATCACGAATGCTCTCCCACGAGCCCCATTATTGTTGTTCCATTGTTGTTGTTGTTGTTGTTGTTTCCAGCATTAGTGGTGTTGTTGTTTCCCATCCTGTTACCACCACCACCGTTGTTGTTGTTGTTACCCCTGTTGTTGCCATTACCATTACCATCATTCAGCTATGGACAGTTCCTCTTGAAATGATTCTCACTTCCACACTGAAAACAACCTTTACCACCACTTTGCTGTTGCCCCTGCTGTGCAGCTGGCGGATTTCCCGGGATATACACTCTGCAGTCCCTCTGCTTATGACCCATCTTGCCACATCGATCACACTTAACATTGCCACACGTCCCAATGTGATGCCTATTGCACCTGTTGCACTTAGGTTGGTTCCCCTCATAACCTCCCTGAGAGTTGTTCCGGTTGTTACTACCGCTATCGTTGTCATGCCTCTTATTCTGCTGCTGCTGCTGACTGCCATTCCCTGGGGGTTTGCCAGATGCATTCTCCCACTTCCTCTTGTTATCGTTATTACCAGAAGATGAAGCACCACGAGGAGGTAACAATCCCTCTTCCACCTTCTGATCAGTCAGCTGATGAGCCATACGAATAACTTGCTGGATGGTGTTGAGGTTAGCAGCAGTAACCATGCTCTTGATTTGGGGCACCAAGCCCTTGATGTATAACTCGATTCTCTTGTAGGGAGGATTGGAGTAATTTGGGCACATCGCCGCCAGTTCATGCGATCTGGTGGTATATTTCTCAATCTCCGATCCCACCATCTTCAGATTGAGATACTCAGTCTCTAACTTTTGGATCTCATCTCGAGGACAGTACTCCTCCTTCATCAGTTCCTTGAAATCCGCCCAAGGTGTTGCGTTAGCCACTTCCACACCTAGCATCTGCACTTAAGAGTTCCACCATGATAATGCCAAATTTTCGAGAGTAGCAGTGGCATATTTCACCCTATTACCTGGTGGACAGTTACACATAGCGAAGCAAGATTCCAGTTTTTCGAACTACCTCAGTAGCCCGACAGCCCCTTCAGATCCTCCAAAGTTCTGCGGCTTGCAGTCAATGAAGGACTTGTAGGTGCAGACTGGAGGGTGATGCCCAGGTTGACCTGAGTTACAAAAAGCGAAGAAACCATGAATGAATAAAAGAGCGTAACGTTGGAGTCTAAAGGAAAGTTTAGAGCGAGATAGAGTTACCAGCTTGAAAAGCTGCGAGGACTTCCACCACCCTGTCGTTGATAAGTGCATTCAACTCCGCTTGAGTCATGTTGATGTTGCCTCTCCCGTGTCCTCTTCCCGCCATAGTAATTCTACATTTACACTATACTCATGAGAAAACAATAATATGTCCCACATACAATTGTTCACATAGTATAAATATCATGCGCGAGAATAGAATAAAGAAATCAATTAATAGTAGTAAATAAGAATCCAATCATAAGATAAACGATCCTCAAGTCTCACAACGTTAAAAACAGAAGTCGTAATAAGAATGTATATGGAATACTAAGATAACAAGAAGATAAAAAGTAATCAATCATCCCCACGATTTATGGAGATACATGAGCCCTCATCCTCGCTCTCATCCTCAATCTCTATCTCCAGTGGCTCCTCCTCCTCAGGCTCAAGCACTTCCTCGAGCGCCGCATCCATCACTGCCCCGAAAGCATCAAATCCTCCTACTGCAGGCTCTTCCTCGGGATCCTCTTCTGGATCCTCCTCTGGGTCCTCCTCTGGTTCAACACCATTTTGAGCTAGAGCTTCCTCAAGCTTGTTATGGACCAGGGTCAACTTCTCCCTTAAAAGTGCTGTCTCCTGAATAGCAATTGACCTCTCATGTCTATCCTCTGCAGCATCCTTATTAACCCTTTCCAATTCACCAAACAAGTGGTCTTTCCATGCGTTTAATAGCCCCATCGGCATTCTGCCTCCAAGACTGAAATTGCCTTACAGCATTATAGGCATTCTCTAGCTCTGTATGCACGTGCCTAACCATCCCTGCCAAAGACCTCTCCAATGAGTCAATAATGGGAGGGACCTGAGCTGGCACTTCGTACCCTACAAGCCACGAGTGCAGCATGTCTGTGAACCACACCCAGCGATTGGTATTCTCATTCAGATTCCCTGCCTGAGCTGGCTGTTCATACGGGTTCAAAGATGTATTTTGCGAACTCCCAAGAGGACGATACGAAGAGTAGCTACGATGAGCGGGGTTAGTCATGTTTTCCTGCAATACGTTAGATCAGTATACGTATCCAAGAAATAACAAGTAGTGTGCTGAGGATAGTGAGTGTACTAATACTTATGCTATGATGATTATAGACTAGATGAAAATCCTAGTTCACTATAATCAATGGCTCTGATACCAATCTGTCACACCCTCAAATTTCCACTGCGGGATTTATACCGGGAGGCGCATGACAAACCAGGATCCCATAGCCATAAGTCACATGAACGACTCTAAATGCCCAAACCATTTAGTTCGTTATTGTAAAACCAAGTTGAAAAGTTTTAACCAGACAGATTTTAGTATAGCGGAAGCGAATAAACAAAACAGTTAAATAAAGTCTGCGCAAAACACCGCGTCCGAAACCAGAAGTAAATAGTTGAATGTTAAAAACACTGTAAATGTTTATAGTCCCATGACATAACATGATGCATGTCCTAGTCGTGATCCATACCTAGTTACCTGCAAAAGCATGCTAACGTGTATCAACATAAAGTCGGTGAGTTCACAAAGTAAAGTAAATGAGTATGTAAATGCGCTGGTTTCCAAAACCACGTAACCAATTAAAAGCGTAGGTCCTCCAGACCAAAATGTTCAAGAGTTATCAGTTTAAGCGTGTCAGGGGTAGCTAACCCACTCATTGCAACTAAACAGAATTATTGGGACACATTCAGTAACATAATAATTTGCCTCAATAACTGGTGTCTATCAACACCAGTTCTCAAATGTGGTAAGAAGTTTATGCCCGTGCCTCAAGCACCTCAGGCATGAGGTTGCTGCACAACCTAATAGCGCTACTAACTAATACCCCGTTCGCCTCCAGCGATTAACCCGATAATATGCAAGGACTTTCCAAATGATAGAGTGTTTAGTTCACAAAGGACCAATAAGTTTAAAACTGATCAAAAACCCGATCCACACAAGGAATCGTAAACCCGACCCACACAAGGAGTCAAACCTGCGTAGTCCCAAACTGGACTAGGAAACGTTTACCAAAGTTGTCTCCACCCGAGACGCATGTTTTGAGAAAAAGTAGTGAAACTCACCTTAGTATGAAATCAAGTAAATCCAAACTCCAAGTAGGGTGCACTACCGACTCCCTAGTATAAGTGTCACTAAGTAATTATATGTGTAATACTATTACCCCATATAACCCGTTTGTCCAAGACGTTTTAAATGTTCAAAAGCGTGTAGGTGACACCTAGTGATTCTACATGCATAAGTAAACCCTACAGACCCGTTGGTGAATATGTTGGTTACATTTAGTTTTACACTCCATATGCGGCAAATACAAGTGCCCATTAAAATACATAACACATAGGACTTCAATTAGTCATGTAAACACATAATACACAATCTGCGTTTTTAGGACAGATTGTGCGTCACCAAAACTAATTTATTTAAAATACTAAATCAGTGAGTTAAACTCCCAAATTTTTACTGAATATTCTTTGGGATTCATTTAACAACCCACATTTTTTTTGTCTCAAAACCAAACACAAAAATTATTAAAATTCGTTCAACACAGCTATGTTCAGAAAACTTTCATAACAGGTCAGTTTAGTAGAAAAATTCCCAAAAATTGTGTATTCATCTAAACGGGATGAATCCACTTGGAAAAGCTAAATTATTCCATTGTTAATCTTCTTTAAATATTTCATAACTTAATTCTTTGTAAAACTCGAGTTATGACGGTTTAAATTCGACTCAGTTTGTTAATCCAAAATGTTGATATGACCTATTTTCCAAGAAAATTCCAAAAACGACTCAAACGATGTCCAAATCACTCGATTTTACCCATTATGAAAAGCTAAGACCAGGTGTGATTTAACCATGCAAAGAAAACATCAACACCATCATGTTAAAGCCATGTAACTGACCCTACAAGTTAACCTAAACATTCTTACCAGATTTTAATCATGCATAAACCTTTATTTAAACGACTCACGTGTGCGCATAATCGATCAACAATCATCAACAATCATTACAAAACATTCCTAAGACCTATTAAGATCAGAATCTATCATAATACATGCAAGAATCGTAACCCTAATGATCAACACATCAACAACTTGCGCAACAAGTAATCTATTATATCACTAATCGCCTATCCTCATGTTTAACTCATTAAATCTTCAAAAACTTCAAGTTTTAATATTTATAAAAAGGTCTCAGACCTGGACAAACTTAGTTGTAGGGTTTTAATAACATAATAATAAGATTAAAACATAGTAGGTTAAGGATTATACCACAAGCTCTTCGAAACAACCAACCGAATGCTCTTGAAGCTTCCCGATCGATGTTCTTGCGCCTTAGCAGGTGGTTTGGGGTTAATATTTCGTAGGTAGGGCAGTAGGGCGATTAGGGTTTGAGTTTAGGTGATACAAGAGGCTTAGGGTTGCTTAAATAGGTGATTAAGTCGGTTTAGTGGCGTCAGACACACGCGCGCGGCCGCTCGCGTGGGTGGCCCGTTTCGTCACCCGACGTGTTTTCCTTCGACGTTTTCGCTATTTCGGATCGTAATAAGTGTAACCCCATGTGTTAAGACCCCAATCATCCTAATGGTCCACCTTTAACGATTTTTATTAACGTATTCGGTTTAAGTTCACATAATCACATATGGTTTGCACATAGTTTCACCGAGTATCACAAAAGCACGTAATCACAATCAATCCAAACCAATTTTCTCACAATTATTAAACTTCATTATTCACCAACGTCCGAGGTTCACTAATCATGTATAACTGTGTAACGTGTGTCCTATCTAGCTAACCCTAGTTAAGTATAATGCAAGGAATGTAACTAGAATTTAGTTAAAGTGAGAACCTGAAATTGCGGGGTATCACAAATACCTTGATGGTCAAAATTTAAAATTCAAAGATTTTGTTTTGTTCATGTATTATGGATGACTGCAAGGTAAAGAGAAAACAGTCAATATCGAATAATTGATTAATCAAATAAAGATAGGAAGTACATAATCAAGGATCATAAACAAAGAAAAACAATGAAATATTACCTTCAATCTCCGATGAATATGATAATCGATATGCATTAAATTGTGATTGAATGCGAATAGATTAGGAAAGTTGAATAAAGATTAAGAATCAGGTTGTTAAAAAAATACTCCAAATCATTTATTTTATGGGGAGGTGGATAAATTTAGGGGAACCCACATTGAGTGTCAAGTGTCACCAAAGGGGTTTTATATATTAGTAGTTATAGATGAGGTAGTGGGTAGTTAAAACTTGTGAAACCGTTACACACTAAAGGTGAAAAAAGTAACTGAGAGCTCATGAGTATTTGACATGATATAACAAACAATTTATGACATGGATGTTAAACAAACCAAAACCTTACGCAAAGTGTTATGTTATGTTATGTCACAACCCGACCAGGAGGGGCTGGACGAAATAACAGGTTGATAACAAACTTGCGAAATGGAAGCAACGATAACTATTATTTATTGTTTAATACAAATTCTAATCTAAAAATATAAATACATAACTTAATTAAATAGACTAATAGCTATGCAGGGACGAATCGTAGGGGTCGTCGAAGCAGCCGATGAGATGTGATCCACTAGTCAATCCGATCTCTACACGTACATAACTCTAGAAGCCCTAATCCGCAACGCTTATAGCTCGAATCTTCTAACATAATAATCTCTAATCCACACAAGCAAGCATATACCTCGTCTTCAAGATTATCCAATCGCAGTACCTGAACACATGCCACTACTAGAAAAAACACCTTTCTTGACACGCATTGCGCGTCATAAAGGGGGGTTTATGACACGCAAAAGAAAGTCGTTATAGGCATCATCATAAAATTAATATGACACGCTTTTGCGTGTCATCCTTTTATGAAACGCATTAATGACACTCTTTCATGACACGCGTTTATGACACGCCTTAATGACACACGTTTACGACACGCTATGCGTGTCATCTTTTTTGACAAAAAAAATAAAAAAAATCTATAAATATATTAATGATTTAACCTGGATTCATATATATATATACACACCAAAACAATCTATTTCATAATCATAAGTCAAATATACTAACAAAATTTTAAAATTAACAAAAAATATTGTGTCGCTACAAAATATAACCTATAAATATAGGTTGCCCGAAACTCGACCATCTTTCGCGCATTACCCCGAGTATTCATCTTTGTCTTCCCCAACCTGAGAAAAAAATAAAAATAACACATTAAAATAATCAAAGGCATCCTCAAATAGAAACATCGAATCAGTGTCAACAACTTTCATCTAATATGTTTGCAACTTTCCCTGCTGATTTTAAGCTCAATGTGCGAATCAGTGTCAACAACTTTTATCTTATTTGATGACTTAGATGAGAAGTTTGTGTTATAGTTAAATTTTTGTTTGAGTCGCTATATATTTACTACACTATAATTGAAGATTCTAACTTACAAAAAGCTGAAGAAATTCTGCATTTAAAATGCCTGCTATGATGTCCAGTTTAAGGTGAAAGTCTGGTACATGATATTTAAAGATGACTACCTAAGGTTTTGTCTTAGTTGTATAATTTACATAATGCGCTTGTTAAAATAAGCATCGCATACCTAAGGTTGTTGCCTTTACTTGCTCTTTGGCGATGCCTGTCTTTTTTTGTGTTTCACCAAGGAGTGTTAGTTACATAACAGGAAGTCCTTGTGTCTTGAGCTTGTTGCCCGGAGATTGTGCATATGCTTCCTTTCCTGCGTTGTCAGTATGGTTATTAGTTGTTGGTTGTTTTGATTTTATGTTTGATTTGTTGTCTTACCCTGCTAGTGTTGTAGGTCGTTTGATTGGTGTAATTGGTGGTGATACATGAGCCGTTTCTGATGTGGTAGAAAGTAGTGCCAGTGTTTGCTGCTCTGAAATGCCGTTAACTGCAACTGTGTGACCAGGTCTAATGATGCCATGAGCTTTGGGTCATCAAGGACGGTGAGCATAATTTTCTGGCATCGTAAGTGGAGCATTGTACCCAATTGTTGTGACCATTTCTTCGCATGTTTGCGTCCTCAAATTTGTCTGTGATTGTTGCTTTAACGCAGTACCTGTGCGCGATATTAATTCCACAAAGTATCAAGAACATAACATCATTATTTAAAAGTAAAATAGAATGACGACCCAATAGCTATAACCAACAGAAGATTCTAACATTGAACATGTGTGTGCAAATCTCATATCAAATTCAAAAAGTATTCCTAAAAAATCTAGTTGCTATATCATAAAAAACACGCTGGAAGATAAATCATATAAACTGACATATATTCACCCACTTTCTTCTCATGAAGGTTGACCAGTAGTGTGGTGTCATTTTCCTTCAAGTCTCAACAACTTAACAGTCAACATGAGAATATTTATGAATTATGATATTGCTAACTTGAACCACTTTTTTTTTTTCCAAAATATGGTCGAGAAGAAAAAAGACAGATACATCTTATTCAATGATTTAAATAAGCTGCTTGCAACTACTGGGTGAAAACATTTCTGTGCATTGAGGTTTGTTAAAGATAGGTTAAGCAATTGGTCAAAGGATGAATGCCTATAGCTTATAAGTCATAAGTAGATTTATACTCGTTAAGAAAATCTCATAATTGTGAAAAATCTCACAATGCTACCAAAGATAAATTTTTTATACTTATTAGACTTCGACTCCTAAAACAAGATTTAGTAATTGTTGTTTAAAGTTTAAACACAACTATATTGAAACATTGTTATCTTTTTTGAATTTACACAGTTAATACCAGTTGCAAGTTCAATAGCTTACGTCTATGAAATAGTTAAAAGAAACCACATTATCCGTTTAAGATGCAACCGTGACCCCTCTATATATACCAGGATATTCAAATAAATCAGTTATTGAATCTAGGGCTGCAAACGAACTGAACTTTCGGTGACAGTTCATGAACCGTTTGGCCGGAAGTTCGTTTGTGCTCGTTCGTTTAATAAATGAATGAACACAAACAAAATATTTTGTTCGTTTACTTAAACTAACGAACATGAACATGAGTGCTTTCTTAACAAACAAACACGAACAAGGCCTTGATCATGTTCGTTTGCAGCCCTAACAGAATCCCCTTTGTTCAAGGCCAACAAACAGCGAAACAAACGAATAACTCAAATGAAAAAAAAAGACTCTTGTACAATGCAAAACAAAGAACACAAAAGACTCAACAAACTTACAAGTTCAAAACTACCATGACTCTAAGCCCAAAAGATTTAAACCTACTCTACTTCATTACAACTAACAACTACTACAGATATAATGTATACTATGTTACACATCAAAACACAAAGTTTTTCCCTTTCAAAGTTTAATACAGTCCAAAAAAAAAAAATTACAATATTAAGATGCTTGTTAAAAGTTAAAACACATACCGGAAACATAGCTCTTAAACTTTTCTTCTTGATCCAGACTCAGCTGCTCTATTTCAGAAGCTTTCTTTACCTGTATACAGTAACCAAACATGAAGCCATAACTAGTCAATTCCTACACAACAAGAGAATAGGGAATGCTATACCTTGAGCTTGGTGTACTTATCATATAGCTTGGAATAAAGCACCTCCATTGATCTAGAACCAAAAAACACAATTGAAATACGTTAATTGAATGATTATAGGATAAATTAGAGGTGTAATGGAAACCCTAGATCAATAATTGAAGAAAGGGTACCTGATATTGGATTAGAACCTGTAAGCAAACAATCGATGTGAGAGAGAGGGATTAGGGATTTGGTTGGTGGCTGAAATGCAAGGAAGAAGAGAGCTTTTATACCCTAGGGGTTATGGGAGGTAAATTCAATTTTTATGAAATTAACATGACAAAAAAAGATGACACACAAAATTCTATAGCGTCATGTTTTCAATTCCTTGACAATACATTCTTGACACACAAAAATATGTGTCATTAATTAACCAGATTTTTTAAAACATGACAATTTTTTTATGACACACGCTTTTGAGTGTCATAAATGAACGCGTGTCATAAAATGCGTGTCAAGAAAAGCCCTTTTTTAGTAGTGTGCTTAAAAAGAGTTGGGTCAGCAATTACGCTGGTGAGTCCATGTAGTAGTTAAATTGATCCAAAACAGTTTCATCATTTCAAAAACAAGTTATCAAGTTCATACAGTTTAACACATTTGATGTACAAGCGACACGTCAACCCTAACATGGATCTATCTACTGCCATTATATATCCTGGAAAAATACATGTCACGACGGCCCCGTGGACCTCAGTGGAGGGTTTTCCGGGCTTCTGGATCCACTGTGTGTGTGGGGTTTCCCCAAGTAGTACTACTATATATTAAGTCGGCTCACCTATGAGTTAATGAGTGTCAGTGATATCCAACAGCTAGTATCTTGTCACATAACAATAGTTTGGACACACAAGCATATGTTCACCTCAAAATAGTTTAAAACACAAAAAGGGGAAGTACACAGAACTCACCTTGGCAGCGTATCATATGGTCACATATCATCCCAAGTCAAGTTTCCGTTCATCAATTTTTGGCAAGATCCTATTCGAGTACATAAACATTAGTGTGGGTAACCAATACGGTGGTTACACGTGTGGGCACACTTAGGTTCTTTATCCGAACTTCTATTTGTTGAGTTTAGTATATAATCATATGCACTACTTGGTTCCTTATGTCCAATTATGTCATAACTAGTCGAGTCCATAGTCCAATGTCTTAGTCGCCAATTCTATGATTAATGTTACAAAATCGTCCTTAATTACCAAGTTATCAAATACATTAATTTACGTTGTTGATTCATATACTTTATATAAGTTCATTTATCGCCATAGTTTATCAAGTCGAGTCCCAATGTTTGTCAAAATCTCAATATAGGCTAATAACCAAGTTACACTAATGTCCACATTATTCATCTTATGTCCAACATCCTATGTCTTGATATCTCAATTGTCATTCGTATATCTCTTAATGTCTCAATAGTCATCTATAACATCTTATGTTCCGATGTCCGAGGCATGTCATCCAGCTATCTATATCTCTACATCGAATTCTTCAAGGTTATCTAGTAATAAAT
The DNA here is from genome assembly GCA_030844895.1 of Ambrosia x helenae. NCBI lineage: Eukaryota > Viridiplantae > Streptophyta > Magnoliopsida > Asterales > Asteraceae > Ambrosia > Ambrosia x helenae. The sequence continues at coordinate 66,828,384 of CM061234.1, forward strand.
ATTTATACATATACTTTGTTAATTAGTTTCATATAGCCGGGTTGGGTCCAATGCGTTAGTAAAGTCCCACACGTGTTGCCCACGCATTATTAGTATTAATATGATTTAGGTTCTCGCGACTCTACCTCTCGGGTCTCCTCAGTTGACCGGGCCTCCTGTCCTTTGACTTCTGTTGACCAGCTTCAATACATAGTTGACCAGTGTTGACCGGGTCAGCCAAGTGAACTTGGATCCTAACCCGTAACTATCCTCCTTATCACCTCTACTGCCTCCATTCTCCATCATATAATTAACCTTTAACTACCCTCTTTCCGTTAGTCGTCATCAATCGGTAATAGTATTGAGAACAAAGAAAGATTGTCAAAGCTTACCAGTGGGTCGAAATCCCTAATACCGATGCCGCCGTCACCTCTACTCCGACCATCATCCTCCTTACAACCTAATTGGAACCCTAAGTCACCATCATAAGCTGTCATACAGAAACCCTACCCGAAACCATCACTGTTACCCTTAACAACCACCACCAGATCCGCCGCCTCTGCTCTCCCCTGAAACCCTAACCATCGCCGCCGTTTGATAGTTCCCGCCGTCAAAGACCAGGCCGATTCTCCTCTTTCTCTTTCTCTCTCTGTGTCGTTTCCTCTGTCTCTCTCTCGATGATCTGTTTCCCCTCTCTCAACGGTTTTCTCTCTCTAGAATATGAACCGGTTATGTGGGTGTGTGTGTGTCGGTTGAATCGCTGCCGGAGCTTTGCCGGGATCAGTGGCCAGAGCTCCTCCCTGCTCCGACCTCTCTCTTTCTCTCTCCAGTGGATGTTGTGTGGGTGTGGTTTGGTCAGCAAGCAAGAAAGAAGTGAGGTTGGAGGTTTTTATAGTGAGGGTGTTTAGATGGTTTTAACAAAACCATTTGAACACCCATTGGATTTGTATGTGTGTGTTGTCACCACTAGGGGAGGACAAGTGTCCTCCCTTGGTGACTCACCAAGGGGCATCGGGTGGGTTCGTTAACGGATGTCAGTTCGGTCACGTAATGGGTATTGGTTTGGTATCGTTGTTGCGTATTGGCTTTTGTTTCGTTAGAATTATTATAAAATACTTTCGGTTTCATGTTTGTATTTTTATATTTCCTTGCTATTATTATCTAGTTCCTCGTCATCTTACCTTTAGTTGTGAAAATTTTTGAGCCTGGTAACCGGGTTGTTACATGTTATGTTATGTTGTGTTGTGTTGTGTTGTGTTGTGTTGTGTTGTGTAGGGTGAGCATAATTGGACCGAACCGAAAAAAAACCGAGGACTGACCCGAAAATCTATCGAAACCGACCCGAACGTATTATGTAGGTTCTGTAGCCGGTCTAGTAATTTCCTTCAATCCGGTTCTCGGGTCGGGTCGGTCCAGGAACACATTGAAACCGAAAAAAACCGATGGACCGAAAATAAAATTCTAAAATTAACGACCTACAAGTTGTAGATTGAGCATGTGTTAGTCATGTTTGATTAAATTTAATATAAATATCTAATTTTTAGAGAGTGTTAAGATTATCTTATATCTTGAAGGTCTTTTCTGGTTAGTTGCTGATGAGGGCTGACAATACTCAAGTTTTGATGAGCTGTGAAAATATCTTCTATTTGATTAGTTGGATAGCTTATGCTATATATTTTCGATGAACTGGACACCAAGGAGTTGGATATAGGATGCACTATTCTTGTTATTAATAGGGAAAATGATGCTCCATTTAATCCATTATGTCTAATCGTTGTTGGAGTGAGCAGGCTGATGGTTTTTAATAGATTTAATGATATATAATCAGGAGTGAACTCATGATATCAATCCTTAATAAATATGAATCGGATATCAAGTGCCGAATATAGTGGTCATACATTTGTTAGTTAACAGTTGTGATGATTTATAGTCACGAGGACTAAAGAATACAAAAGAACTAGAAAGATGTGTTTTTTAGTTTTCAAAATGTATGTGCTGGATCATAAAGGAAAATTTAAGTTAGATCAATTTATTCCAAGATAAAAAAAAAGCTTTAGAGTAATAACCTGGGTTAAAATAGTTGCTTTTACTTGTTAGTTGCATTGGATTTCTTCATAAAAAGACCATTTAGTGTGTCATGATAATGGTGTTTAGGTAATTTATCAGGTTCATAAGTTCCTTGCAATGGGTTTCTATCTTTTTAGTCTAATCATGTGCAGAAATATCATTATTTTATGACAATAGGATTATAAGGCTTTCTATTGGTATTCTCATGATTACTATCCTTGAACTTTTGAATAAACAGAAGAACTAATTATTCTAGTTTCAAGTCTTCTCGGGTCGGGTCTTGTTCCTAAGACCGACAGAACCGAAATGCCCTGGACCGAGGACCGAACCTATTTATAGGTTTGTAATTCGGTTCTGATTATTGCTTTCAGTCGGTTCTCGGTCGGGTCGGGTCGGTTCTGGACCAATGCTCACCCCTATTGTTATGTTATGTTATGTTATGTTATGTTATGTTATGTTATGTTATGTTATGTTATGTTATGTTATGTTATGTTATGTTTATGTTATGTTATGTTATGTTATGTTATGTTATGTTATGTTATGTATGTATGTTATGTTATGTTATGTTATGTTATGTTATGTTATGTTATGTTATGTTATGTTATGTATGTTATGTTATGTTATGTTATGTTATGTTATGTTATGTTATGTTATGTTATGTTATGTTATGTTATGTTATGTTATGTTATGTTATGTTATGTTATGTTATGTTATGTTATGTTATGTTATGTTATGTTATGTTATGTTATGTTATGTTATGTTATGTTATGTTATGTTATGTTTATGTTATGTTATGTTATGTTATGTTATGTTATGTTATGTTATGTTATGTTATGTTATGTTATGTTATGTTATGTTATGTTATGTTATGTTATGTTATGTTATGTTATGTATGTTATGTTATGTTATGTTATGTTATGTTATGTTATGTTATGTTATGTTATGTTATGTTATGTTATGTTATGTTATGTTATGTTATGTTTATGTTATGTTATGTTATGTTATGTTATGTTATGTTATGTTATGTTATGTTATGTTTATGTTATGTTATGTTATGTTATGTTATGTTATGTTATGTTATGTTATGTTATGTTATGTTAAGAGTAACTAATGTGTATAAGAAAATGATATTACTGTAATAAAAGTATCAGGTTACGTCACGTATCACATTCTATGATACCAAGATTGTTTTTCCTGCTTTTATTATTTCATCATTTTGTATTGTATTTTTTAATATAAAAGGTTAATTATTAAATCATATATTATCTCCAAAATATCATCTTATTATTAATAAATCTTTATTACTAGCAAACTATAAAATATCTTGTTTTTCAACCGGTCTAATTGACCATTTATGAAGTATGCAAAGTGCAAATTATGTTATAAAAATATGTGGTAAAGGTTATATATGTCTAGCTCTATATATATTTTGAAATTAAATTCCATGTTTTAATGAATCCTATATCATTATTAATAGCCTCAACTAATTAGTTTTTGATTTTAAACAAGAGCAAGGTAGAACTTGTTCCTCTATAACTAATAAATTAAAAGGTTATTAATTAACTTGTTATATATATATATATATGTGTGTGTGCGTGTGAAAAGGTTTCTCTCAAACTTACATCTTGATCAATGCATCGCCTCTTAACCTATCTCATCCTTGCAGCCACATTTGTTTCCATTGCAAATTCTTGTTTCTTTACTCCAACATGGAAGGTCTACATTACTAATGCTACACCTGGTAATATCGTCGTTCATGTTAGATCAAAAGATGATGATCTCGGAAATCATACTCTCTCGTCCAATGGTGATTACTATTTCTCATTTTGTGATAGATTTGATGGCACGTCAAGATTCGATGGTGAATATTGGTGGGATCAGAAATACCAAAGCTTGGAAATTGTTCATAACTTTGCTCGAAGCAAGTGTCAAAGGTTCGGATTTAGAGTTCAATATTGTTATTGGTTGGTAAGACCTGATGGGTTTTATATATCGACGGTGAATATTTCATTTCCGGATCCTTTGTGGTCATTTTATAAGGCTTGGGGTTCAAAATAACAGTTGTATGGAATATAATAAAAGTATGTGATTAAACCTTTAAATGAAAACTTTTATTGCCAAACTTTTTCGGAAAGTTCGTTGTTAATGTGTTGATAAGTGGATTTACCACCAGTAAATGGTTTTTTTATGAAAATTATAACACCCGGTAAACTATGATGTGAAAGAAAAGGTTTGTTCTATTACTATCTTTAAATCATCATTTGCATTGCATGCTTCAATCCGAATATATAATTTTTTAATTGTTCCTTAGTTTTGATTCATAAATTCCTTTCTTATACTTCGTATAGATTCAAATACTATATTAATATAACGTATTGGTTTTTATATGCATTTCAATATATATATACTACATTAGCAACTTCATTGTGTATGTCACACCCCGACTTTTCCCTCGTCAGTTGTGACGTTTGGTAGTGTCACACCCTCAAATTTCCACGTGCGGAGTTCTACCGCGAGGCGTGTGACACACTAGGATCCAAGTCAACGGTCACAATAAACGACGTCTAAATGTAAAAACATACGTAAACAAAAACCATGCATAAGATTAAGACCAACATTTAACAGTGCGGAAGCATTCAGAGTTTACAAAAGTCATGCAGAAATAAACATAAGTTCAAAAGTTAACAAATCCCAAGACATGCAAATGAGACCCTAGACGCGAGACGACTCCAGTGCGACTCCGTGCGCCTATCTGACAGTTGCTACCTTAGCGACCTGAGAAAACATGCTAAAAGAGTCAACATATAATGCTGGTGAGTTCACAGGTTTTATTTAAACGTTTAAAGTGATCCTTCGAACACCGTTACCATCACAGTTACTACTATGCTTGTGAGAACGCTAGCTAGGCGTAGAATAAGATACTCATACGGGTGAAACCATTGCTGACTATGCTGTTTACTGACCCTTAGTTTCCTATGGGCTACCGTCATCACCGGTAGACCTTGTTTTATTAGAGACAATATGCACTCGCCCGGTCAAACCGTCGAGTGGGGCTTGTCAGTTCCCAATAGCGCTATCCATATTTCCCCGCCATACGCCCATGTTAGTGGTTTCTAAGGGACTTTTTGATGAACCGTATAGTAATAATAAGTAAGCCATAGTATAACGTGAAAAAGAGTCATAAGTCATAAAAGAGTTTAAGAGGAAACCGAGCCATAAGTCATAAAAGACTTTTAAGCATGTTTCTCCCCCGAAAGCAAAAACCGTAAAATGTGGGGCCGTGAACTCACCTTAGGTTTCGTCTTCCGTTTAATGAGTAAACCGCTTATGTGATATGAGTAAACCGTTTGTATGATATGATAGCCCCAACTAGTGGCGACCTATCATAAGATATGCGTCAAGTTAGACTAACAACCCGTCGGGTTCATTAGTCCCTAAGTCCAGTCCATGACCATTATGTGTCCGAAAAACGTGTTTGACCGACAACCAGAGTACGTAAGACAAGACTCGACATCCCATTGGTGACCCGACATTCCACGTGTTCATCTCATACTCAAACATACACAAATCATGCAACTTAGTACTTAACATGTGTTAAAGTTCAACGAGTCTAACACATAGGTCAAATAACGCACAAACAAGTCCATACACGTGTTACTATGTTACTAGGCATGTCACGGGGTTCCTAGCATGTTCCTAGGTGTCGAATCGGGTTTCGGAATGTCAAAATACACTTATAACAGCAGTACACGCGATTAGGAACTTAGCATGCAATTAGGAAAAGTTAACTAGTGATTAGGAGTCATAAGACATGCTATTCTGAAGTTAACTAGTGATTAGGATCACAATTGCATGGTGGGTAGGCGATTAGGCTCCCTAATCGCCTATAGGGTACGTGATTAGGGCTAATCGCCTACAGCATAGGCGATTGGGAAATCCTAATCGCCTACGCTGTTCTGTTCAGCCTTTTTCACGCGTTTAACCCTCCAAATCAGATCCGAAACATGTGTAAACACCCAATATCAATCATGACACATTAACAAACATATTTCAAGCAAAACCCCTAAGTTTTCATCATTCTAACAGTCCTGAATGCGAGCGTTTTCCCAAAATAGTAAACTTAACATGTAAACATCACATCAACATGCAAGAACTTGCCCTAAATAGCAATATCCAGATTTCACCACATAACCACGTTGTCCGATAGTATCCTACTACTCTAGCATCATCCTAAAGCAAACCCTAACGTCATACAATCAACAACACACCTCATAGCATCCTTAATCATTCAAAATCATTCAAATGGGTCAAAACATCAAACATCAACAACACACAACCAAAACCATCCAAACTCCTAGGACATCATCATACTAACTCATAACAGCCATGAATACCTAAATAACACAAGAACAATCATGTTTCAATCTTAAAAATCCTACCTTTAATCACATATAACACATATAACACACATAAAGGTTTGGGTTTGTTTAAAAACGGTTTTTAATGGATTTTCAAAGACAAAAACATTTATAAGTCAGGTCTGGACTTTTAGGGAACAAATAAAATCATTTAAAGGTTTGGGTTTGAAGAACACACCTTGGATTTAAGAGGAAATGATGGAATAAGCTTGGAAATGGTTGTTTTGATGTAAAAATGAGTTCCAGAGGGTGTTTGTGTGTTGGGATAGGTTATGGGACGGCTAGGGTTGCACAAATGGTGTTTTAGAGGTCAAGGGTGGTATTTATAGGCGTTTCTAGTCATTTAAAACACGTCAGGCGATTGTGCAGCATTATCAGGCGATTAGGGCTCTAATTGCCTACCCAAACCTCCTAATCGCCTACCCTATAGGCGATTAGGGCTAATCACCCCCTATCAGCATGCAATAAGGGCTAATCACCTATAATATGATGCAATTACGCGTAATCACTGTTTTAACATATGTAAACACGTATACACATACCGACAAGTCACATAAAGATTATAAACACATAATCATGAAAACAACCACGTTCACACTCGTTCACCAATTCCCGGGACTCGAGACCTGCGTGTGTTAAAACCTCAATGATGCACGACTCGACTCGACTGACCCTGTCATGTGTAATGTATGCGGGACTCGCTAAGGTAGACTTACTAAGTTTTCAAAAAGTTAGTTACCGGAGTTTGCCGGGTGTCACATCATCCCCCTGTTGAAAGAATTTTCGTCCCGAAAATTTCCCGAAGTCGAAGAGAGAAAACAAATAAGAAGAAAAATTTTCTGGGTCGTCACATCTCCCCCTGTTGAAAGGAATCTCGTCCCGAGATTCTTTCGCTTCAACAGTGATGAGTGTCGACCTCTGTGTGTGCCCAAGTAACGTTTCCCCAAAATACAACAAGTGAAGGTCATGAACCAAACGTGACAGTAACAACCGGGAAACCACTTTCCCAAATGTGAGTATGAGACAAGAGACCCCCGATCGAAGGCCTACTGGAGACTACTATGATCGGTATAACTAACCCACTGGTACCGTCCAAGTAGCATCCCCAAAGGACCCTCATCGACCCAAAGAAAGAGAAACAGAGACCAAACCACAAAGAAAACACCCGAAAACACGAACGCACAACAATGCGGATAAAAGTAACCCACTGGTACCGTCCAAGTAGCATCCCCAAAGGACCCTCATCTGACAGCTGCTACCTTAGCGACCTGAGAAAACATGCTAAAAGAGTCAACATATAATGCTGGTGAGTTCACAGGTTTTATTTAAACGTTTAAAGTGATCCTTCAAACACCGTTACCATCACAGTTACTAATATGCTTGTGAGAACGCTAGCTAGGCGTAGAATAAGATACTCATACAGGTGAAACCATTGCTGACTATGCCGTTTACTGACCCTTAGTTTCCTATGGGCTACCGTCATCACCGGTAGACCTTGTTTTATTAGAGACAATATGCACTCGCCCGGTCCAACCGTCGAGTGGGGCTTGTCAGTTCCCAATAGCGCTATCCATATTTCCCCACCATACGCCCATGTTAGTGGTTTCTAAGGGACTTTTTGATGAACCGTATAGTAATAATAAGTAAGCCATAGTATAACGTGAAAAAGAGTCATAAGTCATAAAAGAGTTTAAGATGAAACCGAGCCATAAGTCATAAAAGACATTTAAGCATGTTTCTCCCCCGAAAGCAAAAACCGTAAAATGTGGGGCCGTGAACTCACCTTAGGTTACGTCTTCCGTTTAATGAGTAAACCGCTTATGTGATATGAGTAAACCGTTTGTATGATATGATAGCCCCAACTAGTGGCGACCTATCATAAGATATGCGTCAAGTTAGACTAACAACCCGTCGGGTTCATTAGTCCCTAAGTCCAGTCCATGACCATTATGTGTCCGAAAAACGTGTTTGACCGACAACCAGAGTACGTAAGACAAGACTCGACATCCCATTGGTGACCCGACATTCCACGTGTTCATCTCATACTCAAACATACACAAATCATGCAACTTAGTACTTAACATGTGTTAAAGTTCAACGAGTCTAACACATAGGTCAAATAACGCACAAACAAGTCCATACACGTGTTACTATGTTACTAGGCATGTCACGGGGTTCCTAGCATGTTCCTAGGTGTCGAATCGGGTTTCGGAATGTCAAAATACACTTAAAACAGCAGTACACGCGATTAGGAACTTAGCATGCAATTAGGAAAAGTTAACTAGTGATTAGGAGTCATAAGACATGCTATTCTGAAGTTAACTAGTGATTAGGATCACAATTGCATGGTGGGTAGGCGATTAGGCTCCCTAATCGCCTATAGGGTACGTGATTAGGGCTAATCGCCTACAGCATAGGCGATTGGGAAATCCTAATCGCCTACACTGTTCTGTTCAGCCTTTTTCACGCGTTTAACCCTCCAAATCAGATCCGAAACATGTGTAAACACCCAATATCATCATGACACATTAACAAACATATTTCAAGCAAAACCCCTAAGTTTTCATCATTCTAACAGTCCTGAATGCAAGCGTTTTCCCAAAATAGTAAACTTAACATGTAAACATCACATCAACATGCAAGAACTTGCCCTAAATAGCAAATATCCAGATTTCACCACATAACCACGTTGTCCGATAGTATCCTACTACTCTAGCATCATCCTAAAGCAAACCCTAACATCATACAATCAACAACACACCTCATAGCATCCTTAATCATTCAAAATCATTCAAACGGGTCAAAACATCAAACATCAACAACACACAACCAAAACCATCCAAACTCCTAGGACATCATCATACTAACTCATAACAGCCATGAATACCTAAATAACACAAGAACAATCATGTTTCAATCTTAAAAATCCTACCTTTAATCACATATAACACATATAACACACATAAAGGTTTGGGTTTGTTTAAAAACGGTTTTTAATGGATTTTCAAAGACAAAAACATTTATAAGTCAGGTCTGGACTTTTAGGGAACAAAATATAATCATTTAAAGGTTTGGGTTTGAAGAACACACCTTGGATTTAAGAGGAAATGATGGAATAAGCTTGGAAATGGTTGTTTTGATGTAAAAACGAGTTCCAGAGGGTGTTTGTGTGTTGGGATAGGTTATGGGACGGCTAGGGTTGCACAAATGGTGTTTTAGAGGTCAAGGGTGGTATTTATAGGCGTTTCTAGTCATTTAAAACACGTCAGGCGATTGTGCAGCATTATCAGGCGATTAGGGCTGCTAATCGCCTACCCTATTGGCGATTAGGGCTCTAATTGCCTACCCAAACCTCCTAATCGCCTACCCTATAGGCGATTAGGGCTAATCACCCCCTATCAGTATGCAATTAGGGCTAATCACCTATAATATCACGCAATACGCGTAATCACTATTTTAACATATGTAAACACGTATACACATACCGACAAGTCACATAAAGATTATAAACACATAATTCATGAAAACAACCACGTTCACACTCGTTCACCAATTCCCGGGACTCGAGACCTGCGTGTGTTAAAACCTCAATGATGCACGACTCGACTCGACTGACCCTGTCATGTGTAATGTATGCGCGACTCGCTAAGGTAGACTTACTAAGTTTTCAAAAGTTAGTTACCGAGTTTGCCGGGTGTCACATCATCCCCCTGTTGAAAGAATTTTCGTCCCGAAAATTTCCCGAAGACGAAGAGAGAAAACAAATAAGAAGAAAAATTTTCCGGGTCGTCACGTCATCCCCCTGTTGAAAGGAATCTCGTCCCGAGATTCTTTCGGCTTCAACAGTGATGAGTGTCGACCTCTGTGTGTGCCCAAGTAACGTTTCCCCAAAATACAACAAGTGAAGGTCATGAACCAAACGTGACAGTAACAACCGGGAAACCACTTTCCCAAATGTGAGTATGAGACAAGAGACCCCCGATCGAAGGCCTACTGGAGACTACTATGATCGGTATAACTAACCCACTGGTACCGTCCAAGTAGCATCCCCTAAGGACCCTCATCGACCCAAAGAAAGAGAAACAGAGACCAAACCACAAAGAAAACACCCGAAAACACGAACGCACAACAATGCGGATAAAAGTAAAACCAAAGCGTAACAAGAGATAAGAAAGAATACGTACGGGTAACAGTGTCTGGGTCCACCTGGTTCTCCCTAGCACCGATCACATAAGCATGAGCACGAGTAATCCGCCACCGCCTTCATTGTCTCCATCCTTCCCTGCAGTCCCTGTGCCCCCCTTGATTCAACTTGAGACAGCTTCGCTTGAAGTGCCCCGCTTCTCCACATTGAAAGCAACCCTGGTTCCCCTGTGGAGCAGGGGTAGTAGTAGTAGCAGCAGTCTGAGTCCCCTGGACGAAATATTGACCCTACAATCCTTCGCAAGATGCCCCCGTCCGCTGACAACGCTCACAACGAAAACTCTCACAAGTACCATAGTGATGAAAACCACAACGCCCACACTTAGGGCTCTTCCCAGCATAGCCCCCTTGTTTCTGATCCGACGCTGACCCTGAAGCTTCAGCCTTCTTCGCCGCCGTTGTCGTTGAACCACCGCTGAACTCTTTTCCACACTTTCCCACTTCCTCTTGTTATCCATCACATTCCTTGTTATCGCCGGGCGCGTCACAGAAGAGCTCTAGGAGGCAAGACATCCCTCAGAATATCTTCAAGTTGGTCATCTTGGTAGCCGATCGCACAGCCTCTGACATGGTAGTAGGATCCCTAGCAGACACCAACCCAGCAATCTCTGGCACCAAACCCGCAAGATACTGCTCTATCCTCCTGTACTCTGCGTCGACGACAAACCTGGACACATCACTGCTAACTCGTTGTGCCTGATCGTGTACTCCTCAACCTCAGAAACCCACCATCTTAAGATTCCCGTTACTCTTGTTCCAACCTCTTGATCTCCTCTCGCGGGCAGTACTTCATCCTCAACCTACGTACAAAATCCGCCCAAGGCATGGCGTTGGCCTCCCCGAGACCAAGTGTCTGAGTGACGCAGTTCCACCACGTCAGGGCGGGTCCTACAAAAGTCCCCGAAGCAAACTTCACCCAATCCACTGCTGGAGTCTCAACATAAAGCAAACACCGACTCAGTCTTCTCCAACCACCGAAGCAACTCCACAGCTCCCTCCGTACCCTGGAAGTGAGGGGCTGACAATCCTTAAACCGCTTGTAGGCAACACCTGCCTGAACCGAAGGAGCAGTAGTAGCACCCATGAAAGTCTGCTGGGCAGCTTGAAAAGCAGCTAATGCAACGCCCAACTGTTGCTGCCCATCATCTCATTGAGTCTCATCATACGTCAAGGTGATGTTACCACCACCTCTACCCCCACTAGTGCGGCCTCCACGTCGTCCCCCAGTGTGTCCTCCAGTGCGTCCTGACATCTTCTGAGAAGAACAAGAAACAAATACTCAGACCCATCACCAACGCTAAACCGAGAGAATATGAAAAGCCTAGGATGGGTTCGAACGTGAACCATTAATTCCCAACACGAGATCACCAAGTCTTCCATGCATTTCAACTTATGATTTCGTGTGCACCCAAATGATAAATTGCTCTACATGGTCCTCAAGGCGTGCCCCGAGCTCGAACCTCAAGTCACCCGGTACCCGCATCTTTGAAAGATATAACCAACTCAAAAGATCAACAAACATGTTCCCTCGACTTGCAAACCCGATGTTGATGCATTTTGCGACTAAGGATTGGATATACTTGTTTAACATATGTTAGTAGATAGCCGAAGGTGTATGGATATGGGCGAAGGTAGATAAACTGGGCGAAGGTGCATCAGGATGGGCGAAGGTAGAACCAGAATGGACGAATGAAGAATGACATGGACAGAAGACCACATTCGACCACTTGCAGTGGGCGAATGTGGATTTTGCTCACATTCGACCTGTTGAAGAGGGGCGAATGTGCAGAGTTATATAATAGTTTTTGAGTTTTTGATTATGTAAGAGAGTTATCATTTGTGTCCAGGTTCAGTTCAGGTTTAGGAGTGTTTTTTGAGAAAGTGTCTTTGTGATTCTAGATTAACATAAACAGTGTAAATGCTTATTGATTGAAAGTTAATCTATGAAAATGATATTGAAAATGATCTTGATTGTGTCGTGATTTGCATCTTATCAATTTGTTCAGATCTAGGGTTTCCGCACCTAGATTTGTGACTTGTATGATCAAATAATCTGTTTTAGATAAAATCCAACGCTCACAAAGTGGTATCAGAGCATAGAGGATCATACAACAACAAATTTGATAAGATCAGAGTTGATTTGGACATGTTTTAGACAAATTATCATCTGTTTTTACAAAAACTCTTATAAAACATAGTTTTTGATCGATTTAAAGGTGATTTTGTGGTCAAATTCAAGTTTTCCAAGACTTAAGTTGTTCCAAATCAAATCCGAAACATAACCTGATTGAGATCATTGAAATCCATGAACTTTTGAAAATCTGAGCTCAAAATAACCGTTTTTCAAACAATAACCGTTTTTCAAAAGTGAGATCTGCTGATATGGGGCGAACCTGGAACTGGACTGAGTTTGTGGGCGAACCTGACAAAAGTGGGCGAACCTGAGAGTTTGAGTGGACGAACCTGAAAACTTGTTTGAAATTTTTCACATTCGGGTATATATTTCACATTCGACCGTTTTGCTTCGGACGAAAGTGGAAATTGTGTTGTGTGTTTACATTCTGGTCATTTCACCTTCGGGTATCACTGTTTGGACGAAAGTGAGAGAAAAGGGACGAGAGTGTGACAGTTTGGACGAATCTAGAAAAATTTGGACGAAAGTAGTATTTTCGGGCGAACCTAGGATTTTTGCTGAAAATTTTCTAAGTGTTGTGATTTTCAGATTTTGATCATGTGGCGTTTTCAAACTACTTCGGGGATCAGCACAACACAACCACAACAGCAGACAATGGACCCATGGACTGTGGCAGCTCAAAAGACGAACACGCAATCCTCACAACCACCTGAACTACATGACAACAACGAGCACGATGCCTCAGAATGTAGCACATCCGGCATTACAATCAGATTACTGGGGAGTAGCTGCAGCGGCGGTAAATACTCAAACCACTAACGCTATCTCTACCTTGATTAAGGATTTGTCTACAGGTAGTGGAACTCGGCCACCTAAGCTCATGGATATGCAAGAGTACAACCAGTGGCACACCATGTTCAAGATCCATCTGGAGGGCATGGGAGTTGAAGGAGCTGAGGCATGGAGCATGATCGTCAAAGGATACACAGCACCGATTCTGGAGAATACCGGTGAGTTGATTCCTCTGGAGAGCTTGGCTGAGGATGAAAAGAAGAAATACGTGGTGGAGAAGAAGGCGTTCTCTCAACTGACACAGGCGATCACAAGTGACCTGTTGCATCAGTTTGGGACATGTACAACGTCGAAGCAGCTTTGGGATAAGCTGAAGAGGAAGCATGATGGTAACGAAAAGACCAGGAGTTTGAGAATGGAGGAGTTGGTTAAAGAGTTTGATAATTTTTCTTTCATTAATAATGAAACTTTGAAAGAACTAACACCGAGATATATGCATTTATTGTCTGAATTGTCTAGCTATGGTGTACAGATTCCCATGACTAAGCAGGTGGATAAGTTTGCAGATGCTTTGCCACCACAATGGGATCAGCATGTGGAGGTACTTAGAGAGAAGGATGCTTATCAATTCTGGACCATTTCAGAGTTTATTGAGAAGTTGGAGAACAAAGAGCTGGAGGATAGGAGGAAAGCTAGGAGGTCGCAGATTCCTCAGAATCCAAGTCTGTATTTTGGAGGTACCTCAGTTTCAGCTGGAAACTCGAGCTCTGGAAGTGTTGCACCACATGTTGCATGCATTTCCAATGTCATGGATTCATCAAAACCAACCACCAACTACACACCACCACAATACAATTCCTACACACAACCATCTCATACACACCACCACAATATACTTCCTACATTTCACCAGTCTCTCCAATGCAACAAGCTAGTTTTTACACCGCTAACCAAACACAACAACCATCAAACCAAATTACTCAACATAAAAACAACCGGTGGTTTTGGATACATCCAACTTAGGAAACGTGACTGTGGAGGTTGCTCAGCAACACATTGCATTAGTCTCTGCAATGGTTTCATCCTACAATGGATTGGTTGCTAGTCAGATTGGGAACAACAACTTGACCAACGAAGACTACGCACAGATCGATAAAGAAGAGATGGAACTCATAGACATTCAATGGGCTTTTGCGAGTATAATGAGGAGAGCAACAGAGTTCATAGAGAAAACTGGAAGGACTGACTTGGCAACTTCTCCCAACACAAACTATGGTTTCAATAAGGAGAAGGTTACATGCTTTAATTGTGGAGAGAAAGGACACTTCAAACGGGAATGCACCCAGCCACCTAAACAAGGTAACGAAACCCTTTCAATGCAAACTACCAGAACCGTCAACAAACCAAGTTTCTTACCAAATCAACAACAACTACCAAAACCGAAACTTTAACAACCAAAACAGACAACCAAAACACTCAAAAACCAGATTCAAAACCAATCTCCTAATCACCCAAACCGAACAGTTGTACCGATCACTACACCTACTGAGACTCAACAGAATGCGGGTCAAAACCAAGCTTTGGTTACTCAGCAGGATGAGAGGTTTGACTGGTCGGGTATGCAAATAGGGTTGAAGAAGTAACTACTGGTGGGAATGTGGCTTGTGTTGCCTATCAGGTTGATTTGGAAGAATCAGTGGTAGTTGATGAGAAGAAAGAAACTGAGGAGAGGAGTGAGAGTGATGATTCTGAGACTGAGATGGAAGTGGAGAGTGAACCTGTTGAGGTTAAGGCTGAGGAGAAGAGTTCTGGGATGGTGATTGATTCAGTCTCTGATGTCCCGAGGAGTGTAAATCAGTCTATTCAGATTGTGAGAGCGAATCAGACACAGAGGGAAGTGTTGATTCTTTGGATGATGATATTGACCAGTTGCTGGCAGAAGCTGATTTCTTGATGACGAGGAAGTCGTGCATAGCTGATGATGCTTTCACCAAGATCGACTACTCAAAGTTTTTCACTGGAAAGGAAGCTCATTTTGCTTTGATGGCCATGACCGAACCGCCAAAACCTGTAAGTTCTGAATCTAGCACTGATGTCATGAGTGATAAATACTGTGGGACTTGTGATAGGTTGACAGAGGAGAATAAACAACTCCGAATTTCACGTGATAGTGCTATTCAAAACTGTCAATCTACTCGCAAAGAGTTAAATGCTTTTAACAAAGTATTAGATGGCTATAAAAAGGACATTTCTGACTTGAAAAACACTTTGTCATTGAAACAATTGGCCATAAATAACTACATCAATGAAATTGAAAACACCAAGTTAGAAATGGCTGCCATTAAATGCTTTGCTGAAAAGGTTAACAAGAAGTTAGAAAGCTATAAGAATGTTGCTTATGTCGTGGATCATATCATTGATGATAACACACCAACTACAAGTCTGTACCATCTCCGGTTCTTTTTGAGAACCATAACTATCATCAGTTATACCGGAGAGTTCGGTGAAATCAGACTAGATCATCATCATATGGAATCTAATACTCGAGTATTGGTAAACCATATCCTGAAGATGTGAGACCGATTTTGGGCTTGAACAATGAGGGTGTTTATGCTGAGAGTGATAGTTCAGAATCAGATAATGATGATACTGGTAGTGATAAATCTGATAATGAATGTGAGATTCCAAAAGAAAATCACATCATTACTACCGAACCAGTGTCACCATCTGATCATATTCATCCAATGGCAAAAGCTATTCATGATAAGAAGTCTGAAAAAGTTGATGTTAAGAAAAAGAATGTTGTTAAGAATGTGATTGAAAAGAATGAGCTGAATGAAACCAGTGACAAACCTGTAAAGGTGTTTTATCGGATGGAAGGATCCGATAAAATCATTGCTGATGAGGAATTTCCGATTAAAAACGTTAACTATTCTAAACTTGATAAAATCTGGCAAGAAAGCACAATTTGGTTTCCAAAACATGAAAGAACCAATGAAATTCCACCAGAAATCTTAAAGAAACTGTTTTCAGAAACTCCTCAAGAGCCAAAAATACATGTCACTGAGTTCATTCGACCTGATGATAAAGCAAATGGTTTTCATGAACCTTCTTACTCGAAAGGACCACTTCCTGAGAGTTTAAGAAATCAACAATATATAATGATCAATTTCCTGTAAGATCATTTGCTTCACCAAATGCTCATTATGTGTTTGAGGAATATAGAAAGTGCTTTAAATGTGGAGAACGCGGGCATTTACTTGCTCAGTGTCCATATGTAAGGCACAAGAGACATGAAGTTGAGGTTAAGAATTCCATCAAAAAGCCGATTGATCATTATGTTCCACCGCATAGACGGACTGTTCCTCAACAACAACATTTTCATAATCAAAACAATTTTCAAATGAGGAACAACCGTCCATTTCATTATGATCGAAGGAATCGGATTGCAATGGAACAATCTTGGAGAAAACCAGTGTGTGAACACAACAGCTGATAGACAAAAGGTTCCACAAACCAATTGTCAAGTCAAATGTTGGACCTAAGTCTGTTCATTCAGATAAGGTTGCTAAGAAAGTTACTTTCAGTAACAATGTTCAGAAACCTATTGAGAAACCAAAATCTCAAATCCGTATTCTCAAAAGGTCTGAACAATCTTGGACACCTAATGGTTCTCCAGGAGCCTCTACATCAAAGGTGAGTGATAAAAATGAAACTGTTTTGAAAAATCAGAAAACGATTGATTCAAAACAGAAAGTTGTTGAAAAAGTCATTGAGAATGATTCTTTGAAAGCCAAAGTTCAAAGGCCCAAGACTCAGGCTTGGGTCCCCCGAAAGAACTAATTGTTTACTTTTTGTGTGCAGGGAGCTTCAGTTGGCCCTATTAGCAGTCTCTGGATTGTTGATAGTGGAGCTTCAGGCCACATGGGGGGATTTGGCGTTGCTGTTCGATGTGAAGAATATTAATGGAGGATATGTTGCGTTCGCGGGTAATAAAGGAGGTTATATCACGATGGAAGGAAGCGTGAGTAACGGGATTGTGACTTTCGAGCGGATATCTTATGTCAAGCAGATAGACTATAATCTGTTGAGCGTCAGTCAAATATGCGATAAACAATTTCTGTGCATTTTGATGACAAATCCTGCTACATACTAAACCGGGCTTCAAGATTCCAAAGGAGTGGTTATGTTGATGGCACCTCGAGTCAACAATCTTTACATTCTTGATATGTCCAAGGCAATGACACCACAGGGACAGATAACATGCTTTCTATCCAAGGCGACCGAAAAAAGAATCTATAATGTGGCACCGCAGGATGGGGCACATTCATTTGAGGAAAATGAATCAGTTAGTGAGAAATGGACTTGTCGATGGAGTAAACGTGTGAAACATTTCCATCTTAACGACAAGTGTGTGAGCTGCATGAAAGGAAAACAACACAGACAATCCCATAAAGTGAAGAAGGTTAACTCTGTTGAGATGCCGCTTGAGCGATTGCACATGGACCTTTTTTGGACCGGTCAAGCGCAAAAGTCATCTTGGAGAGCTTTATTGTTTAGTCGTCACTGATGACTATTCACGATTCTCATGGGTGATGTGTTTGAAGAACAAAAGCGACACCTTTACCAACTTACAAGTTTTGTTCACTCGGCTGGAGAATATCTACAACTTGAAGATAAAAAGGATCAGGAGTGACAACGGGACGGAGTTTAAAAATGCAAAGATGGATGAACTTTGTGAAAGCAAAGGGATACATCATGAATATTCAGCTCCGTATACCCCGCAACAGAACGGTGTTGCTGAAAGAAAGAATAGGACTCTGATTGAGGCTGCAAGAACAATGCTCGCTGACTCAAATCTTCCAGTAATGTTCTGGAATGAGGCGATTTATGCAGCAAACTATACATTAAATCGGGTTTTGACAGTGAAGAAGTTTGGAAAAAATCTTATGAGCTGTTACACCGACGAAAGCCCAATTTAGAGTATCTAGAACCATTTGGGGCGCCATGTACGATGTTGAATCCAAGCGAGAAGTTTAGTCCTAAAGCTGAAGAGGGATATTTTGTTGGATATGCAACCCCGCTCAAACGGGTATTCAACAAACGAACTCGTCAAGTGGAGGATTGGGCAAACGTGGAAGTTCAACGTTACTCACAAAATTTACAAGGCACGGGCCCTGATTGGATGTTTGATTACAAAGATTTCTTTGAATCATTCAACCTAGATAGCCTGGTTGAAGAAGCTGTGATCAGATTACTTTACGAATGTGAAAACGCGGCAACTTCACCGTTGTTGCGTCCAATTACCGTAAACCCCCCACCAGCTTCTAGTGATACCAGTGTTCCTACACAAGAAGAAGAGTTGTTTCAAGAAGCTTCAACTTCATTAGACACTTCAGAATCTGAAGATGAACAATTTGAAGAAGTTGTTCTTGAAAATGCAGAAGACTTAGAAGAGCAAACTGTGAACCCAACTCCAAATCCAGATGTTGCTTCATCATCTAACACGGGTAATGATCAGGATGCTCAGAGAACTTGACTGCTCAGACGGGAGTGATTGTACCTGTTAATCCGGAATCTCGGATTCATCGTATTCACCCGCTGGAGCAAGTAATCGGTGATCCTGGTAGTGGAGTGATGACCAGAGGGCAGCTTAAAAGCGTTTAATACGCCAGAGAGTTTTGGTGCTTTAGCATTGTATGCCAAAATTCAGAAATCTGGTGGTGACCAAAATGATTGGTCGTTTGCATGTTATGTGTCGCAGGTAGAGCCAAGGACATACAAAGACGCTTTGCAAGAAGATGCCTGGGTTGAGGCAATGCAGGAAGAGTTATTGCAATTCCAGAATTGGGAGTCTGGACGCTCACAGATTTGCCGCCGGGACGAAAGAAAATGGCACTAAGTGGGTGTTTAAGTGCAAGAAAGATGATCGTGGGGTTATTGTAAGGAACAAAGCCAGATTGGTTGTGCAGGGTTTCCATCAGATTGAAGGAATTGATTACAACGAAATCTATGCACCAGTAGCACGAATGGAAGCTATTCGGATGTTCCTTGCGTTTGCTTCGTATAAGAAATTTAAAGTCTATCAAATGGACGTCAAGAGCGCATTTCTGTATGGTAAAGTCAAGGAGGAGGTTTATGTCGGGCAACCACCGGGCTTTGAGGACCCAATCCACCGGGACAAGGTCTACGTGCTGAACAAAGCTTTATATGGTTTGCACCAGGCTCCAAGACAGTGGTACGAGGAGCTAAGTACATACTCATCTCCAAAGGATTCAAGCGCGGCCTCGTCGATTGTACCCTCTTTACGAAGAAGACGGGAGATGACTTGCTTCTAGTACAGATTTACGTTGATGATATTATATTTGGTTCAACTAACGAACTCTTGTGCAGGGAATTTGAAAACTGTTATGCAGGAGAAGTTCGAAATGAGCGCTATGGGAGAAATGCAGTTTTTCCTCGGCTTACAGGTGGATCAAAGACCCGACGGGATCTTCATTCACCAGACGAAATATGTTGCCGACATCTTGAGCCGATTCCAGATGGAGGACTCTAAGCCGATGGATACCCCGATACAACCCAATCACGGGATTGGAGTGGACGCTAAGGGGGAGCTGACAGATCCATTTACATACAGAGCAATCATCGGATCTCTGATGTATTTGACAGCGTCTCGACCAGATATTATGTATGCAACGTGTCTCTGTGCGCGTTACCAATCGAAGCCGAAACAAAGTCATCTGACGGCGGTCAAGCGTATCCTTCGATATCTGAAGGGTTGTCCATCAAAAGGACTTTGGTACCCTAATGATGATGATTTTGATTTTATTGCTTTTAGTGATGCAGATTGGGGCGGCTGTGACAAAGACAGCAAATCAACAACAGCCGGTTGCCAGTTTTTAGGGAGCAGGTTAATTACCTGGCAATGCAAGAAACAGACTTCCGTCGCACTGTCTACATGTGAAGCCGAGTACATTTCAGCCTCGAGTTGCTGTTCGCAAGTGCTCTGGATCCAACAACAGATGGTCGATTACGGTTTGCAGTTTCTTAAAACCCCTATACACTGTGGAACGAAGCCGCAATTGCTTAACTAAAAATACTGAAAATCATTCTAAAGCTAAACATATCCGGATTAAATATCATTTTATCGTGACTGTTATGCTAAGGAGTTGATTGACATGGTCAAAATCCATACTGACTACCAACGTGCAGATTTTGTTTACAAAAGCTTTTGACAGATCCCGCTTTGAATATCTTTTGAAAGTAAACAATATAAAGGAAAAACAGGACTAATCGGCTCCTCGGTTTATCATTTTTAGTTTTTTAGTTTTTAGTTTTAAAATCTTTGCTAATTGGGAATTTCTTTTTACTATCATAATCCTCAAAGAAGTTGATGCTTTCGAGGGGGTTGTTTAATCCTCAAAGAAGTTGATGCTTTCAAGTGGATTGTTTCTTTTAAATTTTGTTTTGTTTTGTTTTTCAGAAAAATTAAAAACCCAAAAATATGTTCTTTATTTTAGGGGGAGTCATTTTATCAGAAAAACCAAAAACATTGAAAAATTTTCAAAATACCTAAAAATTAGAAAAACCCAAAATGATTTCCTGGATAAAAAGAGGAAATGATAGTAACATCAGTGGGGATCTGACACAGGCTAAAGAATTGTATAGTTTTAATGCGACGTATGTTGATTACGTGTGATATGCTGATAGGCTTCGTAGACTTTATATTGCGTGCATTAGTGATACAAACATAACAAACTACGCGTTTGTGGATGAACACCTCATGGGCATATGGTTCTTAGTACCGTAATTTCGTTTGATGGGTGTTTTGTACAAAACTCGGAGGTTTAGGGTCGTTATGTTATTAGTTGTCTGGGGATAGCCTATCTGATCTTCTGCTGTAAGTCATTACGGACCTAGATCAGACAGGATGTCTAATATACATCATAAATCGTTATCATTTTAAGAAGCATTGAGTAATTGTCTGCTTGTGAGCTTATGTGGACCAAACAATTCAGCAATTGCCGTGTCAACATATTGTTTTTAAAAATTTTATTTTCTAATGATAATATTGAACCAGATCTCAACGCTGTGTTTCAGATTTTCTCAGAAAACTGATATGATCCTCTTACCGGGAAATCACAAAATGTTTTACTGTTTCATTTACTTTAATGCATTTTACTTTGTTGCATTTACTTTTATTGTCAAAAAGTTACAAAATCAAAAAGATTTTAGGTGTGTTTTAATATTAATTTCAGAAAATCCAAAAGATTTGCATTTCTGCTTTATTTTTGATATCGGGGATGCTTGATGGTCAATTTCTGAGATTTGATAACACCATCTGGTCTTTGTGACATTCAAAATGTGAAAATTGAGTTTTGGAAGCTTAACGGATTGAAAAATGTTGAACGGGATTCGAATTCGTGATTTGGCGAAATTTTCAGTTTTTCCATTTCACATTCGCCCCTTAATTGGGTCGAATGTGGAAAAAAACTATCTCTTTCGGCCGTTTTTATTTTTGGGCGAAGGTGGATTTTTCACTTCGGGTGTGATTTCCACTTCGGGTACCAAGTTTCACCTTCGTGTCTTTCATTAGGGGCGAAGGTGGACCACTTTCACATTCGTGCCATTTAAAGACGGGCGAATGTGATTATTTCCCACTTTCGTCCATCTGAAACCGGTCGAAGGTGGCACCTTATATATATGTCAGTCACATTCGAGTCTTTCATTCTGAAATTTTTTCAAAAATTCTCTCATAACAAGACCTTGTTGCTGTGTTTTTCTGTGATTGTGCATTTCATTCCCTTGTGATTGCTGATCATTTTAACAATAATATTGCAGGTAATGGACGAAATAACAGATCTAAATTGATGTTTAACGAACCCGACCTAGGGTTTTAAATCCGGGGATTTTTGTTGATTGTTGATGAATGTTTTTTGATACTCGATCATTTCACATAGGTTTTAGGGGGAGAGTATGGAAGGATTTAGGATAATTAACGTGTTTAGATAACAGATTTGATCGATTGACACGATGAACCCTAATTCAAATTGAAAACCTATGTAAACTGATGTTTTGATAAAATTGGTTATAAACAAGGGTTATTCGGCATTGTTAGTATGTTTTAGAATCAAAATTACGGATTAAAACTAAACATGGCAGAATTTTAAATTTTTGGGGGAAAACTTTCCACCTTCGGTTGGTTAAACCGGGCGAAAGTGGACGGGGGGTGTGCGAAGGTATAACAAAAACGGACGAATGTGACTTTTGTCAAGATCATTTTCACTTTCGTCCAGATATTTTCACCTTCGACCACAAAATCTCACATTCGGCCAATCCAAAAGGGGCGAATGTGCAGATCAGTTTTGACCAAATTTTTTATATTTTTGTCGTTTTTGTGTTTTGACGCGTTTTATTGATTTTATGTGCAGATGGCTGAACAACCAGAAATATTGAAGCTCCAGCAGTGACTGTTGAGACTCCAGCAGAAGATAACTGTTCAAGATCCAGTTCCGTAGCTGAAACATCTACACCGAGCAGTTGGTCTTTCGAAAGATCGCACAACTGTTGCGCGTATTTAGGAGACGTGGAGAAGAACACGGAGTTTACTGGCATTATTGAGTTTCTGAAGAGGAGAGGATTTGTACATGCTCTAGCCACACCAACCATCATCTACAAAGACATAATAGAAGATTTTTACCAGAACGCTAAGTATGATTACTGGGATAATCAAACTATCATCAAGAGCAAGATTCAGGAGAGTAGATATGTTCTTGACTGAAGCCGACATCCGGGAAGCTTTACAGATTAAGTTTGAAGATAGAGAAGACCCAGGGAATTATCTTGGACAGAACAGAAGGCGTTTCGTTTCTTAAGGATGAATACAAAGGTCCTATCACTGACGGATCGATGTATAAGGGAAGCTGGGAGTGCAGTACAAGTACTTTGCACATGTTCTGATCCATGTCTTTGGATTGTTAGTGGTGGTTATGACGTGATGAGAAAGAGTTTGAGTTCATTAATGGTTGCGTTGACATCAACAAACCATTTAATGTGTCTGGGATGATACTTGACCACATGTTGGAGATGCTGAAGGGTATAAAGTTTAAGAAGTTCATGTTGTATCCAAGGTTTCTAATGATGATCTTTGATTACAAGTATCCAATGCTGAAGAAGGATCCGACAATGATTCTAGGGCAAGATCACATGAATATTAGAACCTTGTTGAGGATGAAAGGTTATAAGGGTGTAGCTGACAATGAGAAACCACCTAACAGGAGATTGTTTGGCGCTTTGGCTCGTCCGGATTACACTGATCCAGGCAAGAACAAAGCTTAGACATGATGATAGTGACTCAGACAACGACGATCCCTTAGTGTATGCTTATTCAAGCACTAAGCGGAAGCGTCAAGTAGTCAATCCTGGAGCCAAAGG